>QEPC01015466.1:1271609-1299596 GCA_003113815.1 Sphenodon punctatus | reverse complement strand
GAAGGAGCCAGTAGAGAGGGAGAGGTTGATGATGTGCAGGAGGGAAGGGACAACAGTGGAAACGATGGAGGTCAGGAGAGGATGGGGTCAAGTGGGCAAGTGGAAGGGTTGGAGGAGGAGAGCAGGGAGATTTCCTCAAGGGAGGTGGGAGAGGAGGAGGGACAGGGGAGGGAGTAGGGAGAAGAGAGGAGTGGGAAGCGATGTCGAGGCGGATCTTGTCTATCTTGGAGGTAAAGAAGGAAGCAAGATCCTGAGCAGAAAGGGAAGAGGAAGGAGGAGGACGGGGGCTTTCAGAGGGAGTCAGAGGTGGAGAACAGGCAGCGAGAGTCCCGAGAACAGGACTCAATGCAGGAGGCGTAGTAATTCTGTCTAGCAAGGGAGATAGCAGAAGTAAGGGAGGAGAGAGACAATTTGAAGTGAAGGAAGTCAGCATGAGAGTGTATGAACTGCATTCTTAGTTGTTCCTGAGAATGCAGTGGCTTGGAAAGAGCAATCATTGGGCACATGTTGCAAACCAGGATGAGCTGGGAGAACACATGTTGGAAAATGACAAAGCAGGATTTTAAGGCAGACGTTACATGCACACCAGTGAGAGCGAGAGTGGAGAGAGGGGCCGGAAGTCGTTTCTCCTTGGAACGCTCCAGACTTGTCTCCACGGCTTTATGGTGGTGTACATTCGCACTGCTGCACATCACCTAATTAAGAGGACACGGACACATGGGCACACAATAGCCTGCATTTGCTTGCACTGTGGGCTCTGCATGCTCTGGGACCCCGCTGTGAGTAGCAGCAACGTGTCTGGTGGGTTGTGACCACGTGACCAGTAGGGGCGAACACCTAATGAACGAGCAGGTGGACACTCACCTGGTGTGTGCTACTGTTTCATTTGTTAACACCCATAGCTTTTACCTACCCTTGACTCAAACTTCCCAGTAGCCCCATATTCATGTTGATTAGTGCTAAACAGGAGAGAACCCTTGTTGAACCTCATCTAAGAGTATTTTTATGGCAGAACCACCATATTTCCAAACTATTCATAATTATTTTAAGATTGATTTTTAACCAGCAAAATCTTGTTTACCTATTCAGTCCAGGCTATGTTATGAAATGATCTACAAAACATTAAATGCCTGCCTTTTGGACTAGAGCTTGAACTGGCAGAGTAAATTAGTATCCACAGATTAAACAATCATCTACCTCGGCTAGTATCTTTGAAGTAATCAAAGTAGCAACATTTAATTCCTAATGTTTTTTTTTCTTTTCAGATACGATATGCCTCACTGAAATACAAAGTGAAGAAGAGGCCTCAGGTGTACTTTTAAGCGCTGTTCAGCTCCACACACACTGCTGTAGTATAGTAACTTGACTTAAGCACATCATGTGTTCAGGATTTGTACATATAAAACATTTGAGTATAGTGGTAGGATTATGTTGTTAACAGTTTAAATAGCTGGGTAAGAGATTTCCTTTAACAATTACTTCTTATTTTGACTTGTTTAAATCTGGCTCAGCATAATGCTAGGATTCTGTGCCAGTTACACTTTGAAAGGTTTAATTAATGGTAGAATAACCAATGCTGGCTTTTGAGAGCTACTGAGCACCTGTAGCTCTCATTGACTGCAGGTGGAAGTTATGGGTGCCTAGCTCTTCTGAAAAACCAAGCCTACCATGTCTCTTAGTTTACAATGTAAATAATATACTTGAATCAACTTTTTATCTAAACCTGGATTTCTAGTGATATCAAAAGTTGCAGTTTAAAGGACTAAGCAAATGAGAGTGAAAGAAGAAAGTCTATTGCAATTGACATTCTTTGAAGAACCTACCTATATTCATTATATTTCTTAGTTGCACCATCATTTTTAATCTGTATGCACCCCTGCTGCATATACAGCACTTCGATATCCTCACATCTTAATTTTTATATAGTGCCCCCTGTCATTGCACTCTGAGCGCTTTACGTATAACTAATAAGTACAACGGTTAATCCTCATAACGACCCTGTGAGGTAGGTTAGGCTGAGAGAATATTGTGACTGGCCCAAGGTCACCCAGTACGTTTCTGGCTAAGGCAAGACTTGAACTGGGGTTCCCCCCCATCTCCTCATCCAAGTACTGCACACTTAGGCTGCATTCAGATGTGCATTTAAATTGCTCCGAGCAGCTTTGAAAACCGTACTCCAACGATTTGCGTTACGCTGAATTGGTGCATTCACACCAACCCGGAAGTGCGCGTTGCTTTAAATCACACGATGCCCCTGCCGCTGCTGTGCGATTTAAACGCGCATCTGAAGGCGCCCTTGGTCATTGTATCCATATAGCCATACATTTTTGCACACTAAAGTTTGCAGCGCTGTGTGTGATTTTTGTGAAACTTATTTTTTAGAAAAATCACTCAAGTTTTAATGCCAGTAATTTAATCTTCGTATTTCCAGACCTTGCTTTGTATTTATTTATTTTATCTTGACTACTTAGACACATGGAAAATGCTGCAGTCAACTGCTAGTAACTGAACACCTGTTGAGATGCCTTTTTTCCTTGGAGTACTTTCTGTACAGTTCATCTGCTTGTAAAGAGATTCAGAATGAATAGCTAGTCTTAGTTCCCTTCCCATGCTGTAACAGATCAAAACCTTATTGGAAACATACGGTTAATATCAGGAATCTGAATGTCCTTTCATCTGGATGCATGCAACTCTAATTGAAATTTATGGGAAGTGTGTATGCGTAAATGATGAGGTAGTCAGGACTGGGTATTGGTTTTCCCTCAACCTTATGGCTAACTTTAAAATATCTGTGTTCTTTTATCTTTGAGGGCTGGCAAAAACAACAGCAACAAAGCTCTTGACTTTGACATTGACGTTTATATTTTTTCTGTTTCCTTTTTGACCTTTGAGTTCTCCATTTGAATAATTTCATTTTCAATTATGACATTTGAAACAATTCAGTCAGCAGTGCTGTAGCTTGTTAGTAACATCTAAGCTATTATGCTAGTGATGGGTAACAACAGGAGGCTTATTGCAATGTAACTTCTTTATGCAGATAATTTTGCAGCCAGTAAGTTCAGGAAAAATAGTTCTCATAAACGTTAAACAGAATTTGAAATGTGCTGTGGTGTTAGAATATAATTTTTTTTAAAAAAACGAATATCCTGTCTTTCACACCTTTCCCACGTATAATAGAAATTGCACAAACAGACTTCAAGAAGCACTAAGAGCATATCGTTTCTCTGTATCTTGATAGTTTCTTTTCTTGCTTCTGCGAGATGCAAACCTTTTTAGAAGACTACTGGTTTAGATTTCCTAGGCAACCTATGTACAGAGGTGCTGCCACACTTTTGTTAGGTTGCTTCTGCAGCTGTTTGTATTAGGCCTCTCCATTTTTAGAATTTGCTGCCCATGGTTACCGTTTCTCCATCTCTTGACATTGACCGTCAGCAAGTGCCACTGTCCCAAGTGAAACTCCCCCAAGAATATTCCATTGCTAGCTAAGTGAGAGTAAGCTTTCCACATCTAGATGTATGCACCTTCCTTAGCTCTGCTCCAGGGGTGGCCAGATTGTGGCTCAGGAGCATATGGCTCTTGGGCAGTACAACTGTGATCCTGGGCTGCCTTAATGGTTCTATGTCTTATGTCATTGCACCTGAATCTCCGCAACTGAATCACAGCTGTTTCTCAGAATCTCAGCAGCCAGGACTGCAGAACTCCAGCTCTGCTAGAAAACCACATAGCAGGGCATGGCTTGTGTCTCTGCATCTCCATGTATGTCTCTCTTGTGGCTCTTGGTCATATGAAGATTTTTGGCACGCAGTTCTTGGGATTGGGAACTTCGAACACCCCTTTTTTAATCAAGTGGCTCTGCTCTTCACAGGCTGCCTCCTCACTATGCACTATGCACTGCCTCCTTACTATGCACTGATTTCTTTCAGGACCCTTTCTCCATTCAGTAACTTGGCCACTAGCTTAGTAAAGTCCTCAGACACATTCTTGTGTGCACTAGGCTTTTAAAAAAAAATCATATTGTTGGTTCCACCACTACAACCACACCTATGGAAATAAATGTGTAATGAAGGTATTCACATTTGCTGACATTGTAACAGTGTTTTCCACACTTCCTTTCAGCAATATTAGTCAATGTAGTGACTTTAAATGGTGATTGTTCTATACTTAGTATTATCACTATTGGAGGCAACAGTGGGAGTTTTAGTGTCCTGTTTAGACAGTCTTATAGACTGTAGTATGAGATGAGGGGGAGCAGCATAAGCAGACAGATGAATTGTCATGTTCCTTTAGTAGGGACCAAGAAAGAGTTTAAATGTTGACATAAGTCTTTACTTAATTCAGTCTTCCTATAATATACTGTTTCTCTCTGATAACTAGTAGATGCAAGTTTATCATTACAGTCAACAGTGGGCTCAATACAATGCCCCATGGACTGTGTGCGCAGCCATGCGCAAACTGTGCAGATCTGCATTACGGGAACATTGTGCCCTGTGAAAACGGTGCGCACTTGTGTGCGCGCACACAGTCCACAGGGCATTGGATCGCGGCCACTAACTGTTAATCAGAAACAAAAACACTGCAGAATCCCATGTGCTTCCTATGTGAAGCATTCCGTAAAGTGCTAAAAGGGCCAACCTAACACAGCTTTATGAGAGAACTAGTAAAACATGAAGAAAACCCAGTCAGCCTCCTCTATCCAAATACAGTACCAATGATCTCAAGGCCATGCTGCCAAATGGTTTCCTTGGCAACTAGTAGTTAATGACACTTTTGGAAGCCATACCGTATCCATGAAGCTTTGCACTTTTAGCTCTTTTCCATCTGAGGTAGATGGATTTTATTGTACCAAGGGAAGGGCATAGGCCTAGATTCTAAGTGACTTTTCCCAAAGCAGATGGAGATTGAAAGAAGGAAAAGAAGCCAGCTGCTTCAGATTGCTTAGTATGACTGCTAAGTGTGTCACACTGGTGTCACACTGTGGGTTGTGACACCAAGTGGGGTCACAAAGTCTAGGATGCATCAGTTGAGATGTCTCTGGGGTTTCATATTGGATTTAAAACCTCAAAATAGGCTGTTGCAGGCAAAAGACAAAAATTGGAAGTCCCATGTCTCCTGAAAACCCTTATTGTCTAACCTGCCATAAACTGACTTATTGGAAACAGATTCTTGACAAATGTTTCATTTTTTTTAAAAAAAAAAGAAAAAAGAGATACGGACATATATCCATGGTTATCTCCATGTGTATTCTTGTCAACTTGCGTCTCTTCCTTTTGATTTTCTGTGAAATAGCATGTACACGATTTTGTTCACACCTGTTTGTTGGAACCAAAGGTGCAAGTTGTTGTTCCACTCCATGGCCAATATTATTGAGTAACTTCTTTGTGGTATAGGTAGTTATTCTGAAGCTTAATGGTCCATATTCCTTTGATGACCAAAATCTGCTTGGAGAGTTAAACTGCTGTCCTGAAGGGAGGGCACAAGAAATTCAGAAACCTGGATGTTGGCAATCTTAACTCCGTATTAGATTTTGTTTAAATGAATTTTAGTGTGTTGTCCAGACTAGTTTTAACTGTTCCCAGTACCAAGTTAAAAAATCCCTTCCATTTAACTTTTTAGGGGGTCATTATATAATCTAAAAATTGTCTAAAATCTGAAGTTCTTTCCTGGCAGCTTAAATGCCTTTTCCTTAAATTCATCTCAGGATTCTACATCATTTACCTTCAGTATGCTAAATAATTCCTCTTTCCACATGATAATTACTTCCTTCTATTAGTTGTAGGCTTTCTGGCTTCTCATTATTGATTAGCTGGTTTTTTAGCCAGCCTGTATCTATTAGATGCTTTTTTACCAAGTTAAATTTATTTAATAGACCACCTTAAATGAAATATTATGCAGCCTTTCAAATGCTGCCAGAGTATTTCAGGATTTGACTTTAGGCAATGGTGGGAAATGATCAGCTTTAGGTTTTTTTGGTTTTTTAAAAAAAGTTTTTTAGAAAAGTTCATTGCTGGAGAACTATAAACCACCTACTTAGCACTTTATTCTGTATGTTTTCAAAACTTAAAGACTATAATCTAAATAGCAGAAACAAGGCATAGACAAAGTAAGACCTCTTCAGGGAGCTGTGACCTCATCAACCACATGCAGTATTTTTGAAGCTAAATGTCCTGTCAAATATACAGCAGCTGGAAATATTTAGCAAAATGGAGATTCATTTTAGGGACATATTTGATCTTTGATTTAATGTTTAACAGAGATTCATCTTAATTTTGTGTAAGAACATATTTTGTAGAACCTTCTCTGCATTAGTTTTTGTACATTGGAGATCTAAGACGGTATCATGAGAAGGGTATCTATTCAGTCATTTGAGAAATGGATTTAATGAAATTGGTGAAACCCTTTCATGAGGACACTCTTATTTGAGCATAGGACTGTGGTATGCAGACAAAGGGTGAAAGCAAACATCACGCTAATTGCACTTTAACACTGCTTTAACATTTCTTATCCATGTTACAGGGCTATGTTGGTGCCCTACGCAGCCCTGTAACGTGTAAAAAAAGGTAAAGTGGTGGTAGAGTGTTGTCTGTTTTCACCCGTAGTTTCCATGGTATCCCAGCACAATGGCAGCCAGTTTCTTGAAATCAGTTTTTCAAATGACCTGCTTCAGCTGGTGCAGTTTTCTGGTGTAGGCAATTCCTAAAGAGTGTGTTATTGCTGGACTACTTTGCAAATAAACTCATTTTGCAGTAGGAAAGCAAAGCAAGCTTCACTGTTGATCACTTTGTATTGAGCACTTCCCTAATTCTCAGGATGTTTGAGTTCAAATACTTTAGTGATGAACACTCCAAGAAAACATGTGTATATTGGTTTTAAGGAATAGTGGGTAAATACCAAAAAATATTATCCTAATGATGATGCTTTCATGAGAAAGAGATTGATGTTACTTTTGGTGAATATGATGTTTTAATTGGGACATCAGTATTTAAAAAAAATATCTTTAATACAAAAGATGTATCTATGTAAAGGGAACATTTTTAACACTTCCAAGAACTGACATTCTTTGATGCTATAAGTACCTGAGATAGTAGCTTTAAAACATGTAATATGAGCTTTAAACCTTTTTCTATTACAATATTAACTTGTTTACATATTTGTAGCATAGAGGAAAAACTTTCTAGCATTTTGTATAAGCATTACTTGACCTTTGTAAGTTGTATTTTCTGGAGTGGGTATCTTATTACCATGAATGTTTTTGTTTTTTAAAAAAAATGTAAAATAAACCACCAATTTATTACATATTAATATTTGTATTGTCTTAAGTCTCCTCTAAAAGGCGGCATTCCTTCTCAGTCTTTGTGGGACTTCTGTTGAAGTGTTGGAAGAAGAGAAATTGGAATTGTGTTCTGATAATTCTTTAGAATTTTTAAAGTTAATATAGATTGACAAGTTACCTGCTTGTCTTGCAAGAAAAAAGTATTTCCAACATATTTAGAAATACCAGGTCTCTCCATGTATGTTGAACTATGATAATAAAACATAACATTTCAGAGATTCTTAAAATAAATTTCTTCTAAATTTAGCATAATGACAGATGGCTAAATTGCTCATTCATAAACTTGATTTGATTCTAGTTATGCTTTATATTGAACAGAATAAAAGTGTTTCATATGATGTAAAAACAAAGTTCTTTTGCTGCACTAAAAATACTAAATTCTTTGGCGTGGGAAGCCTAATTCTGCAAGTTCATTATTATTAATTATTTATTATTATTATTTATTAGCATTTATATAGCACCAGCAATGTACCTGATGCTTTACAAAGAATAAGATAGATATGGTCCCTGCCCTATGGCTTACAATCTAAAGATATGGGGGAGGGGAGACAAGACAGGGAAGGGGGAACAGAGGGAGAGACAAGGGATGCGACATTCATGAGGATGCGAGAGCTCAGGTACAGTTCTTGGCTTGGTTGCATGAATGTAAAATGTGCATATTTTCCTCATTTGCATAATTATGCACATTTACTTCCCAGGATTCAATCTCCCAGCAATAAACACATATCCTTTGGCCCTAACCTATACTACTTCTGTAGTACACAGAAAAAATGCCCACATATATCTCATCTGTAAAAACAGACAATAAATACACCCTAGCCCCAAAACAACCCCCTCCCATAATACACCCCACACAGACTGTCCCCTCCTCACCCCACCCACAAATGGAAACTGCCCTACTGTCCTTTTTATATGTTGACTAACCTGACATGCATGAGGTATAACTATTTGCAATATACTTTCATCAGTGATACAGCATATAAGAGCTGTACTATATAGAACAGAATCAGCTTATTTTTTTTATTGCACATGTACACACAATGTGCACTGTGGTACCAGTTGCTATAACACTGGGGTGTGGAATTTTTTCCCCACCCAGGGGACCACTTTGAAAATGAGTACAAGCTCCAATGACCCATATAGAAGTGGGACATAAAGGATTCACTCAAGAAAAGAAGTCCCAAATAATGGACTTGTGTCATGGATCTATAACATAGCTTTGTGTGCGTGCCCTCTTTTCTGCTCACTTACCCTGAGCTCAGTTTTTCAGTGATTGGAGGTAGGATCTGGATCTAAGGGCCAGATCCAGGAAATGGAAAGGGGCCACATAAAAACTAGCTGTGGATCACATTTGTTCCCTAGGCCTGAGCTTTCCCACCCCTTCATTAACACATGCCTCCACCAAGTTACGTGATTAGAAAAGTATATCTATTTCACAATGACGACAACGTTAGTACTAAAACAATACACTCTAGAACACACTGTAAGGAAGGGCAAAAGCTTGTTATAAAGAAATAAAAATAGATGGATAGGCAAAGGGGTTCATGCACGAATTGCATCTAAGATCAAAGGGGAAGAAGTTTAGGCCCGACAGTAGTGTATATCTATTGCTGTACTTAGTTGGAAAAAACCCCTAACTTTTTAGGGCTGAAACGAGATCTTGCAGAAGCACGAAATACTATTGAAATCCCAGTTCTTGGTTCACCTTGGACAAATCAAGAACCAGGACTCATTCGCTGAGTTCTCGGCGAGAAAATTTAAAAAATAATCATTGCGCATGTGCAAAATGGCCATCGCACTTAACCAAAATGGCAGCAATAGCATCACTGCCTTTTTGGTTAAAGGTAGTGGCCATTTTGCACATGCACAATGATTTTTAAAATTATTTTCTTGCCAAGGAACTCGTTACAGGACTGAAAACTCGGTCCTGGTTCTCAAAATTGTGTTTTCTTGCAAGGAAAAAAAAAACGTTCTTCCCTACTTTTAATACTTTTTCACTTTTAACTACCATTTGCTTGGATTCTAAAATAATTGAAAACCTGGCTAGGACGACCCTAGCTCATGCTGCATGGTGCAATTACGTTCTAGGGCTTAAATTATGCTTTTTGTTCAAGTATATGATGTAGTGTTTGATAAATCATGGCCCATGAGTTAAGGACCACTATCCAGGCTTTTAATCATCTCAGCAGTCACATGGTATTTTTACTGACTTTCTGTTTGTTTTGACTTGCGATAGGTGTTCACACAAAGGAAGGATTATCACAAAAAATAATCAAAGGCAGAGTTAAGTTGGTGTATTAAATGTGGTCTAATTTTAGCTTTTAATTTCTTGGCTTTGTGGCGTGTTAATTTTCATTGTACTTGGTGTTCTACAATGACTGCATATTAATGCATCTTTGGCTTAACCAATACTTTAAAGGTTTGTGTTTGAGATGGGAATGTTGAAGTGCACAATATTCATAACACAGTAAAATCTTAAATCAAAACATTCAGATTTGCTGCCAGAAAACTCTGGTTTCTAAGTCCCCCTCCTCTCTCCCCCCCAAAAAAAACCCCCCCATGCCATGTGGAATCAATCAGCTTGGATTCCGAGGTATCTCTGTCAGAAGTGGCTATACTGCTCTCCTATCTGTCTGCCCCCACAAACTTTGGCATCCGCAGCACATACACACCAATATTTGTGTTTTTAAGAAAGCACAATGAAAAATAGTAAATATCTGCTGACTTGTTTAGTATTTTATTTTTAATTGTATTTATATAGGAAAAACACGAATCCTCTTAGAATTGTAGTATGTGGAATTGCCGAGACAAAGCTCTGAACCATCATTCCTAAGAGACTACAGCACCAAGATCTGTTGACCACTTGCACAAGGGGTACAAGTGTTACTCCATTCGTAATGGAAGAAAAGGGATATTGCGGCCAACATCACCTGAAGTCTCCTGAGGCTTAGAGTTCCATTTCAGATCTGTGGAACTGGAAGTTGTGAACTTATTAATCTCGGCAAATAATACTAAAAGTGGGAAAAGTATGAAAAAGATATATGCGAGTTCTAAGTGCGTTCTCAGGACATTTTCAGACAAGACACTCTCCACCCATTACTCACCCACTATACATGTTGCAGGGCTGCAGTGGTGTTATATGGGTGCCCTGTAACATGTATAGTGGGTGTGAAGTGTCTTGTCCAAAAAGGCCCTCAGTATAACGCCCTCTCTAACTTGGGAACAACCTTCCCCTGGAGGCTTGTCAATTTAAGATTTTTTTTTCTGTTGGGTCAAGTGTTTAGGGTTAGGGTCAGTTATCCATCAAAATCAATGACTTGGAAGCCCCCTCACTAAAGCCCACTTTCCATAAGCATAGTAGTTAGTTAGGGTGGCCATACCTTCCCTTTAAAAGAGGACAACATGGTATACGGCTGCAATGGAACTAATGCAGCCCTGCAACATGTATTTTTCATAAGCATCCTCTTTTAAAGTACCTCCTACACATCCCTCCTGCCCCACTCAAAATGGGATTTTTAAGGTTTTAGTAGTTTTGCTGGTTAAATTTTGTCTTGTAGACAGAATAGTCTGTCATAATTATAGGGCAGGAATTTATTGGGATTTTGGTTTTGTTTCTGAAGGTCCTTTCATTATCTTTCTGTTATTTTCCAACATTGGCTTTAAACCCAGTGTCAAGTGAACCCGCTGTTTTCAAATCATTTGGCCCAAATCTTTCTACTATAATCACAGACAGCAATCCTCGTTCTGTAAAGAATCTTCTGTTCTTTCCACGTTCACACTAAACCTTTTGGACAAGCTCTGAGAATTGTTTAAATGTAAGTGCCATAATGGGTAATCATTGCCTGCCTTTGGGCAGGAGGGGTGGGATACAAGTTTTAAATAAATAAATAAATAATAAAATAAAAAATTGTTTAAATTCTTGGTGTAAAGTGAAATAAACAACTTTGAGTGCTCAGCCTTTTATAGTTTTTTTTGTGTTGCATTGCCACATGTTAACAAAGCACTGCTTCCCATGCTGGTCCACAAAGTGAGCAAAAAACATGAACAGCAATTGATAAAGCTGTAACTTAGTGAATGGAACATATCTTCATAAGACTATATGTCATAATGGGTCAGACTGAGCCCAGCATCCTGTCTCTGACAGTGGCCACTCCCGGTTGCTTGGGAGAAGTACTCAAAACATCATAATGGGGCAATCCATTTTGCTGTTCACTCCCAGCTCCCAACACAGGTTACGTCTGCCAAACCTACTTGGCTAATAGCTGTTAATGGACCCATCCTCCAAGAACTTACCTTTTTAAAATTCAGCTATACTACAGGCTGGGCATATTACATTACACATGTGGTCAAGGCCACATCCTTTGGGGCATGTAGGAGAGGTAGAAAAGTCTCCAAATCTCCATTGGCAAGGTGGCTTAAGACCTGTATCTTAGAAGCCTACAAGGTGGCTGAGCTACATCTCCCAGAGGGGATTACAGCTCACTCAGTCAGAGGAGCAGCAGCCAACTTGGCTCTACTTAACATAGCCTCTTTGGAAGAGATCTTCAGGGCAGCCACTTGGTCTTTAATGCTCTTTTACTAGGCACTACAAAGTGGACTTTGACATCAGGAAAAGCAGCTCCAGAGTCTTGTGTGACTAATCTCCCTTCATTGGTCCGTCAGGTGTGGGGCCAACTCTTTTCTTGGCCAGTACAGGAATCTGCCCTCCCTTGGGATGGCACTGTGTTGGAACTTCCCATCTGTCCAGGCTGTTCTCGCTGCGCAGAGAGAGAGAAATGGGAATTTTCCTTACCTGTGAATTCCTGTTCTTCTCTTCAGCAGCATGGGCAGCCTGGCCCTACCCATCACAGATTCCAGATATAATTAGAAGCATGGGTTCTAATTAATTAGAAGGCAGCTTCTTTTTGAACTTGTCCCTTCTGCTCTTTTCCTAGCATTCTGATCTGTTATATGGTTTATGTGTAACATTAGATTTTAGTTGACAATTTTTAATGTTACTAGCTTTGACAGTCCTATACTGGGGAGCCAGGAAGAGAGATTGTCGTCTCCTACTGGCAGGGGCTGTTAATCTAGACTTGGATCCTGTCTACAGCAAGCAAGGAGGGACACATCCTGTCTGTCCAGGCTGCCCATTCTGCTGAAGAGAAGAACGGGAATTTACAAGTAAGGAAAGTTCCCATTTATTACACACGGTCTTCCTTTTAAACTTCAGCAGGTTCTTCTCACCTGTTAAAAGCTGCAGTCCTGAAGCCACTTACTCACAAGAAGTACCACTAACTGCTTATTCAGAATAAGTGATTTCAGAATTGCAGCCATAATGTCCTTCTGAAGTTCTGCAAATCTCGGGATTATGGGATATGCACCTCTACCAAAAGTAGATAGAAAAATAACTAATCAAAACATTAAATTTGTTCCTAAACTGACACAGATTTTTCTTGTCTGCTTTTCAAGTATTCTCAAGGTGTGTTTAACTGTATGAAGTATTCTCATCCATTTTTGTGTTTTAAAAAAATTGAACAGATGGAACCAGTTAGGTTGGTCCGCCCTCGGAGGCTGATGGAACCGCAGAGGTTCCAGGAGGCCCTGGGGGAGTTATCCCTAGACCCTGACGGCTGAACCCAGATAAGACGCAGATGATGGTAGTGGGGAGGGTGAAGGAGGTGTCGGCTCCTCCTATTGGGGGAGGTCTGCCCTCCGGTTGCCCAGCAGGTTCGAAGTCGGGGGGGGGTGATTTTGGATGCGGATCTCCGCCTGGATCGGCAGGTGGAGGTGGTGGCTAAAGCCACCTTCAGCCAGCTGTATCTGGTGTGGAGGCTGCGCCCATACATCTCCAAACCCTACCTGGCCACTCTCATTCACACTTTCATTACCTCGAGACTTGACTACTGCAACGCACTCTACATGGGACTTCCCTTGATATTGGTTCGGAGGTTGCAGCTGGTGCAGAATGCAGCGGCCCATTTCCTTACGGGGACGGGTCACCATGAGCGCATTACACCAGTGCTCCATTCTCTGCACTGGCTGCCTGTAGCGTACCGAGCCAAGTTCAAGGTGTTAGTATTGGTATACAAAGCCCTATATGGTCTCGGCCCCTCTTATCTCGGGGAGCGCCTCGCCTTCTGTGACTCAGGATGGACCCTCCGATCCACTGGGGGTGCCTATCTGGAGGTCCCCTGTGTAAGGCGGGGGGGCACCATGGAGAGGGCATTCTCGGTGGTCGGGCCACGGTTGTGGAACTCCCTTCCGAAGGAAACCCGCCTGGCCCTGGGTCTGGTTGCCTTTTGATGGGCATGCAAGACTTGGCTGTTCGCCCAGGCCTTTGGAGGGGGGTGGGAGGGAGGGGTAAATGGGGAGATTGGTGGGGTGGGGAATTCGGGGGAATTGGAGGGTAGGGTTAGGGTTGGGGGTTTTAAATTATTTTAAAATTGATGTCGGTTTTTAATGTATTTTATTGTTTTGTTGTATTGTTAGCCACCCAGAGATGCCATGGGCATGAGAGAGCGGCATAGAAATGCCAAGAAATAAATAAAATAAAAATAAATAAATAAAAATTTTGCTTTTATAAATCTCCTTTTTACATTAGAAGAAAATTCTCAGACAGAGCCTGCAACAGATCCTATCCTATTTCTATATCTATTAAGTGCCAGAGATACAAAACTAAGCAACCACTACATCATTGTCTCCTTTAACCTTAGTCATGCTAAGTAGCTATCCGTAGGCATTCCAGAATGGTTTGGGGAGGGTGTTTTCAGCTGTACACCAGTACACAGACAAAGCTTCATCCTAAAGGTCTATTGTATTTTTCTGGTAAAAGTCCTACTGAAGACAATGGGAGTGTTGCCTGCATATGGCTAAGTAAGGATTTTGATGTGTCTGGAATGCTGTTAAGTAGGTCACATGTAACTTGTTCAGTCTCAGACACATTAAGGTTCATGTGTTTCTCAGATCTCATTCCAGATAGTCCAGCACTGTTCTTTGTTATGTGTTGGTTTGAAAGCTATGTAGTCCACAAAATAGTATATAATATTTGCCCCTGTAGTTAGTTTGTCAGTGTAACTGAGTTCGCTATTTAGCTGTAAAAGAATAAATAAAACCATGAATTATTCATTACAGAAAAGACATTAGAACTTAAAATAGTTAAAACGAAAGCTTGACATAAAATTCAAACAATTTTCAGAATCACAATATAAAATTAACATTGAGAATACGTATATCCATCACTTCACTATGACTCACTTATGACCTGCAAGTCCTTTACTCAGTCTTTATGCATACCAACGACAAAATAAACATACCATACAAATAAAAATGTATGCAAAAGTAGAATTAGACAATTACAATAAACTAGAAGCTAAGTAGGAAAGAATATTCTAAAATGTTGAACCTTATGAACCATAAAAATGACATCTGAAATCAAAGTTGCTTATTTAAAAACAAGATCCACAACCCAAAAGATCAACCCAGTATTTTCTCTAAACTTCGCTTCTGTAGCATCTAGTGAAGAGTACATGCTGGTAGGTAACGGAGCGGATCAACAGCTGTGTCCCAGCATGGGTAAGATCTCTTCTCCTCTCTGGACTTCTCTTATCTTCTAAAATCATAGAATAAAAAAATTGAAATCATAACGTTGTAAGTGTTCTACATAATGATTTGTTATTTCACACATGCTTCATGGTTATTGCAATGAACTCTCTGGGGGGGGGGCTGCCTGTGAGGAGTGTTCAGAGGTTACAGCTGGTGCAGAATATGTTGCCAATGCCCACCTCCTAATGAAGGTGGGACACTGGGAGCACATTACACTGGTGCATCTGGGTCTGCGCTGGCTTGCTCACACCCTTCTAAGCCTTGTTCAAGTTGCTAGCTTTGATCTAGAAAGCAGTGGCAGCTGGTGAAGGTTTGGGCCACCAGCAGGGGGTGAGGTCACCCAAACCTAATATTACTATTAAAGTGATAAAAAACTACAGTGAATAATTAATTTTATTTATATAGCCCCCCTCCTCCCTCCCAGTGACACTCAGAACACTTCACAAAAACATTAAAATACAGTCAAATAAAAAGCAAACGAAGATGCAAAGCTGTGGGCCAGATGCATTAAATGAACAGAAAAACAAAAGTTCCCTGCAGGGTCAGACCAATGGTCCATCCTCCCCAGCTGTCTGTCTTGACAATCACCACCTTTCCACCTCACTCTGCAATAGAAACCAAACCACACGCTTGTCCCCCAAAACCATTGTTACCAAATTCAAAAGGGGAAACAAAACCGTCAAAAATCCAGCATCTGCAGCAAAAGGGCCCCCCAGGCTGTGCCCCAAACCATTTTTAACCTGTGGCAGCTAGTGGACTTTTAGGCTGGTGGTCTCAGATTGCAGATCTAAAGACCATGCAATTGTGAGCAAAATGTAATGCTCTGTGAGCAAATCAAAAAGGGGAAACCACCCCTCACATACACACACACAGAGGTGTGCATGCACTCACATGTATTCTCACACAGGTGTGCATGCATGTACATGCACAATCCCCCTCCCCCCATGCTCACATGCACAGATCCATACACTCAGTTACACACACACACAGACACACACACACGTGGATTCCCACACATAGCTCCATAATTAAACACAATTTTATGTGCACAGATCCCTACCCATAGTTGTATACGTAGTTCCATCCACCCAGTCACTCTAACATGAAGATTCCTTGCCCAGCTCCATCACCACTTCCTTCCAGCTCCGTACGCATGCTCAAAGAGGCCCATACCCCCCCCCCACACACACATTCTTTTACATGTGGAGAGGCAGACTGGGTCCTAAAATCAGTTTTGGGATTTTCAATAACATGGCCCCATCATTAGAAAAATGCAATACTGACAAACATAAATCATGTATTTTTGTAAAAACTTCACATTACACTTAGCTATATTGGAAAATTTGTATCACATTTTACTAACACAATGTATGACACCATGTAACCAAAACCAAAATATTTCAGTATATATTTTACATAGCCTTTCCTATTTTGGGGGCTCCCCCTTCGTAAATGATGGTTTTCTCCTTGTTTATTCTCCATCTTGCTACTCTTTTTTGCCTAGGAATTTTTCTGAGACCCTCTGTGAAGAATACGAGACCTTTCCTTTCACCCCCAAAACAAATACAATCATTTTAGGACCTGCAGGTGAGAAGGATGGATTACTGCAGGAGAGAAAGACAAGATGCCTTCAGATAAAATGTGTGTCTTGCTCTTGCAACTTTAGTACAAAAAGGTGAAGCTGTTCCACTAATCCAGCTGCAGGGGAGTCCCTAATCGGATATAGACCAAAACTCACCGGCTGAACCTGCACGCTATCCCAAACCAACTCTGGGTGTTTTTAGAGAAGAGCCTCCCCACCCAATATGCATGTTGCAGGGCCACGTTGGCAACCTCTGCAGTCCTGCAACATGCCGGATGGGTGGGGGAGGCACTTGTCTAAAACCACGCTCTCTTTGCTACCCGGAAGTGTAACCCCTGGAGGGGGCTATAATTTCAGCACTTTGGATTCAGCTAGGGCCTCCCATCAAAGATTTATAAGAGTTATAGCATGTCTCAGGCAAGCTTTTGACATTCAAGTAAAATTCCAACGATGAAAATAACAATACTGTCAGCAACATCCAGCTCAGTCACCTCTGCTTCTCAGTCCAAATGGTTTCAACGAGGAAGACTGAACAAACACACAGCCACATGATTTGCCTGGCTCATGGGAAATTCTTTGAGAATAACAGCTCATGCACAAAAGTATAGCTCGGAACACAGCTTGAATCTCCTTAAAGTAACAGGTCTAATTAAGCCATATGGGTTACATAGGCATACAAGTTTTTCACTTAAAAACATGATGAGCAAATCCAAGCCACAAAGTCTAGAGAAAACCAAAGGAACAAACATGAACAGCATCTAAATCTGCATTTTGTTTTTTAAAAATTAATTTGAATCTCAGAGCAGCTGGCCATTAGACCAGACATCATAATCAGCAAGAAAAGGACTTTTATAAAACCACAAAGGTTCCCCCTCTATTATTAACGGTATCAGGTGGGGGGAGCTCAAAGTAATGTTTGCCCTTCATGAGACCATACACCTTAGTAGCTAGAAAGATCCTACTGTTATCAAGTCTCCGAAAACAACCTTGCAGCCTCTTTTAAAAATCATGGATTAGACCTGTAATCTCCTGCAGTTGCGATTCAAGAAACACAATTGCACTTTAAAAATACTATCTGTGGGTACAATTTGAACAACCTCTTCCTCCCTACAGCAATTTGTAAGATGCAAAGAAGTGTCACATCAAGACTCCTCTCTCTGATCCAGTCCCCAGTCACCCCCCAAACCCATTGACTCACTTATGGGTGTTTTTAGACAAACTTCTCCCCGCCCATCATGCGTGCTGTAGGGCTGTATAAGGTGCCAATGTGGCCCTGCAACATGCATGATGGGTGGGTAGTAGGTGGAGAGGTGCTTGTCTAAAAACACCCTATGAAGCTGAGCTGCAGCAAAGAGTCCTGTGCTAGATCTCTTCAGGGGAGCTTCCCCACTGGAAAGCAAACCAGCCAGCCTAGGGGTTGTCATATATGCAATTTTTTAGGGGACACTTGTTGCAGGGCTGCATTGGAGCCAATGCAGCCCTTCATTTGTCATAAGTGTTTTCTAAAAATTTTTTGCATATATGGAAATCCTAAGCCAGCCTGCAAAATGGTGACTCTGTGCTTCCCTCTACAAATGGCTGCCTAGAGCAAGCTCAGGCATGCACAAAGCAAGCCCCCAGTCTGGCAGCCTATTTTCTGCTGCCATTGGCTAGAGGCGATACGAATTTTGCACCAAGATTATTTTCATTGGCTGGATTCCTCCATAGGAACCCAGTATGAGAGACTCCAACCCTGCCTGTAACCCCCCACCAAAACTGAAAGGGATGTAAGCATGTGCTGTCAGTGCAGTGTCCCATTATCTCATTGTGTGCCTGTTTCTAAGCTAGAATCTCCTATTATAACTCTTATGAATCCCATATGTCTTGTTAGGTCTCTTCATATTCTGCTTCATTTAAAAAAATTAAAGGCAATATTTTCTACAGTGAAACCCATAACACCTGGACACCTACTCTGCTCAGCTCCACCCCTGCGTGGGCTATCCGTGTAGAAGCAGACCACCCTGGGATGAAGCAGAGCAGGAGTGAAGTAGATGATTGCTGCCTGCTCCGGGCCTGCTCTTGCTTGCGGTGCTCTGGGATGTTCCCAGAGCACCATGACCAGAGTGGGCCTCCTGAACCTGGAACACACGCCAGGGGTGAAGCAGCAATCTGCCTAAAGAATGGCCGGCCACTGCAGTTCCACTCCTGGCTGTTGGTTGCCCCAGCAACAGCCATAGAGCTGTGAGTGGCAGCCTAGAGTGGCTGCCGATCTGTCCACAGCTCTATTGCAAGGTGAAGAGGGCCATGTGTAGACGAAATTCATTTAAATCCACCACAGCTGGAACAGACCTGGGGGGGGTCTAAAAACACCCAATATGTCACCAGGGACCTGGGCTACTTCTAAGCTAGTTTTGGGAGAAAAACACACCGACTAGCAGTGAGAAAAAGAGAAGAAAACTACTTTAACTTGGAGGTGCTGAAAGCTGAACACATGGCAAAAGAATGTCTACTCCCGCTGCCTGGACCTCTTCTCTATGCCAACTTCTCCCTGGACCCTCCCTCTCCAATCTGGCTTCCGCCCCCTTCACTTTACTGAAACCGCCCTTGCCAAGATCACCAATGAGATGATTGTTGCTAAATCTAAGCACCTTTACTCCATTCTTGTCCTCCTTGACCTCTCTGCTGCCTTTGACACTGTCGACCACTCACTCCTTCTGGACTCTCTTTGCTCCCTAGGATTCTGCGGCTCTGTCCTTGACTGGTTCTCCTCCTACCTCTCTGATGGCTCCTTTAATGTGTCTCTTCCCAATTCCAACTCCTCTGTCCCCTCCCCCTCTCAGTTGGGGTCCCCCAAGGCTCTGTCCTGGGCCCTCTCCTCTTCTCTATCTACACCCTGCCCCTTGGCAAACTCATTGCCTCCCATGGCTTCCAATATCACCTTTATGCTGACGATACTCAACTCGATCTCTCCACCCCATCTCTCTCCCCTTCTGTCCAAGCTCGCCCCATCAACTGTCTCTCTGATATCTCCACCTGGATGTCCCAATGTCAGCTCAAGCTCAACATGGCTAAAACTGAACTCCTTATCTTTCCTCCCTAGCCTTCCTCTCCCTCTTCCCTGTCCATCCTTATTGATGGGGTCACCATCCATCCCATGCCCCAAGCCCGTAGCTTGGGCTTCGGCTTCGATACTCACCTTTCCTTTAAACCCTACATTGGCTCTGTTGCCAAGTCCTGTCATTTCGTCCTCCACAACATTGCTCGGATTCGCACCTTTCTCTCTGTCTCGTCAGCCAAAAACCTTGTTCACACCATGGGCATCTCTCGCCTTGACTACTGCAACCTCCTCCTTACTGGCCTCCCCTGCTCTCACCTGTCCCCCCTTATCTCCATCCAAAACTCAGCTGCTAGGTTCAGCCACTCAGCCTGTCGCTTCGACCCTGTGCAGCCTCTCCTCGTTTCACTGGCTCCCCTTCCCGAACGCATCCTTCACAAACTCCTGGTGTTCACTTACAAATCCCTTCACAACCTGGCTCCCCCTTACCTCTCAGCCCTAGTCTCCTTACACACTCCCACATGCACTCTCCGCTCCTCCTCTGCCCCCTCCTTCGCTCTCCCTCGTCTCCCCTGCTCCCCTAACCGCCTTCGTCCCTTCTCCCTTGCTGCCCCACATGCCTGGAACTCCCTCCCTGCCCACATCCGCCTTGCCCCCTCCCTCCGCACCTTCAAATCCCTCCTCAAAACCCACCTCTTCCTCGCCGCCTTTCCCAACGCCTGTTAAAACTTTCTTTTCAATATTTGCTGTCTGCCCTCCCCGCAGACTCCTGCCTAACCGCAACCAAGCCAAGCATGTGCGCCTGCAACTTCGCATCCGCTTGAATGTTATTTATCCTTTGTCTCTCCCTATGTCCCCTTTCCTTGTCTCCCCCCTCTGTGTCTATTAGATTGTGAGCCGTAGGCAGGAACCTATCTTATTGTTCTGTAAAGTGCCAGGTACACAGCTGGCGCTATACAAATGCTTATAATAATAATAATAACGTGAAAATACTTTGCAACACTGATAGAAACAATGGCAACTGAAGGGCTTTTTTAACCATCATTAATTAAGGACTGAGTATCCTAGAAGTACATTAACTAAAACTAGTAGATTTCAGTTAAATATTAGGAAAAACTTCAAGTACAAGAACAACAGTGGAATAAGCTGCCCAGAGGGGTTGTGGAATCTCCTTCCTTGGAGGCTTTCAAAGCCAAGCAGGACAAGCATTTGTCCATAATGCTGTAGATAGGGGAGCAGAGTTTTACCTATTTGATGTCCCACAGGATGTGTACTAATCCCCCTCTCACCTCCCTCATTGCATGAACTCAGGATGGGTGTAGTGAGTCCCACTCCTACTTGGGGCACTTCCCTGCAGCAGCCACAGCTTTTGTTGGGCAGTGACCATTTGCCTGTATGGAGGAGCCTCCCCTGTTAGAAAGCCCTAAATGCCTTGGAGCCAACATACTTTAGGGTCTGCCTTCTCCCCTATTTCCCATCATGGTCTCTCTGGTTATCTAGAAGCAGACTTATGTCCATGCCACTGGTGCACTAAGAGCTGATGGTGCAGACAGAGGCATTGTTGGTGGCTGCTCCTGTTTTGAAAATCTCTTCCCCCTGAGGTTTGCCCAAACCTTAGCCTGAGCATGTTATAGGAACAGTATAAAAGCATTTTGTTTGGGCAGGCTTTTGGTGGCCAGGGAAAGGTTAGGGAGTGAACAAATTCTAATTGGTTGGCTGGCTTGTTTGCCTTTTCTGTATCTGATTTTATTGCAACCTGCCCTCAGCCTGCTTTTTATGGGCTGAGTGGGATAGAAATTTAAATATTCTACACAGGCAGGTTTATACTATAATATATAAACTTGACCTTGTAGCACACTACCTTCTGATCCAGACAGAGATCCGCTTTCTAATACCAACCCTTGGCCTCCATGAAATACCTCCTCTAAAATGCTCACCTTATAACAAATATTTCAGAAAAAAATATTTTAGTGTAATATTTATTTTTGAAAATCAGTTTTTGTGGGTTTTTTTTAAATCAAGGTAGCTGCCCACCCATTTTGAATGGAAGCAGCATGCTGTTTGTCTTTAAAAAAATAAAATTAAAATATTATGCTTTTTGTGACCACATTTGTCGTTCCACCTATTTTGCACTCAATTTTGACTGGTGTACAAGTTAGGTAGGCATTGTTGTATACATTTGAGCTTGGTGTGAAAACTATTGCTAATCACTTCCACCTGCAGATCCTAGTTCTAGGTATTTTGGGTGCAGTAAGTTCCACCCAAAAAGCATCTATAAAGAAACCTAACTTGCCTTAATACTGTTCTGTTACACAGTGGCCACCATCTGTAGCAATTTGGAGACTGCAGTGTATTTGTTCTTTGTTAGAGGACTTTGAAAAACAAGCAGCTGCAATGAAGCCATTTTTGTTCAACAGAGGCTTTAACCAGAGTGAATGCATATGTCATATCAGAAGGCAATGTGCCTCTAATTAGCTTTATTGTGGGGCCATTGGCCTTGGCAAACATACAAACATGTAAACATACAAACAAACATACAATCAAAGCAGAAAAATAACATAATATAAAACCCAAAGGAAAAAGTTCTAGAGACAATGTCACAATAACAGTCACAGTAATTCACAAAAGATCATAAAGATACATCATAATAATGGTTCAAAGCAATCTCCCAAAATAATTTCCCTTATCTACTAGTGGCAAAAGCTCCCAACCAGAGGGATCTAATTTTCATTGCTTGGGCAAAATATTTCGCCACAAACGGTGTCCTCTGTCTCTACCCCCCACAAAAAACAAAGCTGTTCCCATGTTGATCTTCCAGGCAGGGCTTTCAGCAAAGGGCAGATAGGAAAATTGGTTTCTCTTACCTGAAAATTGTCCTTCTATGAGCCCCACTGGACATCACTTCAAGACTCTGGGGTAGTTCCCCTCAAAAGTCGCTAGGTAGCAGAAGATCATCACAAAAATCTGATGGAGCATGTACATAGGAGAATGCCCCCTGGATCTCCAGCATACAAGAGCCATAGACCTGCAACAACAGAATTGACTCCCAAACAAGTGATTTAACCAGTTAAATAACAGAGGTAACCAAAACATAAGAAAACCCAACACTCTCCTAAAGCTGAGAGTTAGGAGATCGTAACTAGGCCCCAAAATAAAGGATTATGGTTAGAGAATGAGCCACGCAACTCCTCTGCTGGGTTGGTTGAAGTGATGTCTAGTGGAGCTTGTAGAAGGAAAATTCCCAGGTAAGAGAACCAGTTTTCCTTTCTCCCAAGCTCCCTGGGCATCACTTCAAGACTCTGGGGAAGTACCAGAGCAATTATTGCCAACCAGCCCATGGGAGGGAAAAGGGAGGAGATACGGCTCAAATCAACTATATGCAATAGTTCGGGGTTTTTTTTGTTTGTTTAATTTCCGAACACTCTGCAGTACCCGGGGACCAAAAGCCCCCTTGGTGGAATCCAAAGTATGGATCTTATAAAGCTTTGTGAAAGTGTGCAGGGAGGATCAAGTTGCCACCCTGGATACTTTCTTGTAAGGAGCCCTAGAATGGAAGGCCCAGAGGTTGCCACACCCCAGACAGAAGGAGTTTTCTAACAGTCTGCAGAGGCGAAAGGGCCTGCACTTTATAGGCTTCCACAATACCAGCTGTAACCCATTTGGCTATTGTGGATTTGGAGGCTTTTTCAGTCTTTGGCTAGGGCAGTAGTTGATGAACAAAGTTGAAGACTTTCTAAAGCCCTCTGTAAATATATATTTTAGTGCCCTTGGAATGTCTAGTTTGTGCCAAAGAACCTCCTGTGGATGAGCAGGCCTTGGACAAAAGGACGGGAGAGAGATCTCCTGGGCCCTATGGAAGAATGTCTTTACCTTGGGGATGAATGTCTGGTCTAACCTCAAGGTGACTGACTCCTTCTTAAAGATACAGAATGCCGGATCGATGGACAGAGTGCCCAGCTCCGACACACTACTGGCTGATGTAATAGCTACAAGAAAGCACACTTCAACAGTTAAAAAATACAAAGACACTTCCTGTAGGGGCTCAAATGGAGGATGAAGGAAATCCTTTATTTCAGATCCTTCTGGTGATCTGCTTGCAAGAATTTGAGCACTATTTTAACATCTGCTGAGCAAGGATGTACGGTGCGCTCAGAGCACCAGTTTGCAAATACTCTGCAGGTTGACTGATAAATACATTTTGACGAGTTCCTTCTAGCAGCTAGCAATGTGTCCAGGATCCAGTCAGAATAACCTAAGTCCTATGGTTGACATATGCTTTGGCTGACGCATTGTCTGTGTGGACAAGGATATTTTGGGTTCTTATTATGGGCTCGAAGTGGAGAAGAGCTAGGTGAATGGCCAGTTTATGCTGCTTTTTAACCTAATTTTTCCAGGAACCAGGTCCTCTGCACATAACTCTTGTCCAAATGAGCCCCCCAGCCATATAGATTTGCATCCGTTATTAGGATGATCTTTGTGGGTTCCACCAAGGGACTCCCTTTCAGGAAATATGCCTCCAGGAGCCACCAATCTAGGGAGGACTTGACCCTCCAAGTGACTTTGACTCTTGGGTTGAGCCCTTGTGCAATTGTCAGTTGGAATGGGCGTAGGAACTTTTGCAAGGTTTGAGAGTGCATCCTTGCCCACTGCAGGAGAGGGCAGCAGGAAACCATTAGTCCTTCAAGACTTGTCAGCTGTTTCAGATGTGATGATTCCTGAGACTGGACTTAGACGATGGGATTCCTGATCTTTTGTTGTCTCTCCTGTGGAATAAACAGCCTCTCTTGTAATGTGTCTATTCTCACTCCCAGAGGCTAGATGGTCTGAGAGGGGGTCAGGACACTCTTTGCCTGGTTGACCACAAACCAGTGGACCTCTAGGTAATGGATTGTCTTCTCCACATCTGCCTGGGCTTTCTCTTTGGATGCTGCTCTGATTAGGAGGTTGTCCAGATACGGGTGCATGTGGACTCCCTCCAAGCAAAGGTTGACCACTAGGATGACTAGTCTTTGTAAAGGTTCTTGGCAAAGTTGACTGGCCGAATGGCAGAGCCTTGTATTGCCAGTGATTCTTTTGGTACCTGCACCTGAGGAAGTGTCTGTGGGCTGGTTGAATGGGAATATGGAGGCACGCCTCCTTTAAATCGAGAGAAGCAAACCAATCTCCTGGAGAAATAGTCACGCAGATTGAACTATCTCCACCAACTTGCACTGTGCTTCTCTGGATTTCTCGATGTGGGCGAGGGAGTGAATGAGCTGCGAGGGTGACCTTTTAACTTGATGAGGTAACCCTGGGATATGATGTCAAGTACCCAGGTGTCTGTGCAAGAACTTTCCCACCTGTCTCTGAAAAATGGAAGTCTTCCCTCTATCGGAGTGCTATAGGTCAATGGGCCCGGAGTAGTAAGGAATCAGATTTGGGTGGCTGGCCTGAATTGGACTTGCCTCTTGATGAACCATTGTCTTTGTTGTTGTGTTTTCCCCACACTTTCCATTACGGACCCAGACTTAGGGGCAGGCCCCCTAGGCTTGGGCCTTGGGTGGTGTTTTCTGGGAGATGGCACTCCTGATGCCGGTGCCCCGCTCCAGTCCCCCCTCCCCTTTTCCCCTTGCATGGGCCAGAGGCTGCTGCCCACAGCCAAAGCCTGCTGCCTGGGAGCCCCCACTCCCCTCCAGTCCTCCCTGGCCCTGCCCCTTCTCCCTGAACCTGCCCGCTGCCCCTCCTTCTCCTCTTCTGGAAGTTCTGGGTGCTCCAGGAAACACAGATTCACCCTGCAATGATGAGAAGCAGGCTGCCAGCACGTGCACCGCACAAGGAGGGAACCAGCTAAGTGGAGCATTCCAAGAGTGAGTCCAAGAGTGAGAGAGTCAGGGACAGATGGACATGCCTCTTAGATTCTAAGGTAGGTCATGGTGGGATTGCTGTCTGGGGGTGGGTGGGTGCAGTGGTGGCGGTAGGTGCATTCTGCAAGACCACACAGCAGTGGGGAGGAGGCGGCTGCTGCTGCTGCTGCTGCTGCTGCTGCTGCAGGTGGGGGTGGGGGGAGGAGAGTGAGGGGCCTAATAAGGTGCCTCAGGAGCAGCAGGGCCGCGGCGACCCACCTACATGGAAGCTCTTGTAGTGCTGCTGCTGGCGGGTGCAGGCTGCAGCGGGTGTGTTTGGGTGCTGAAGGCCAGGGGCCTGGAAAGGTTGGGGCCTGCTTCCTGGGGAGGGAGTTACTTGGGTGGGGGACCCAGGCCTGCCAGCCTGTCTGGGTCACTGGGGGGGGGGTTGTCCTGGGGGGCGGGGGGGACGCTGTTTGGCTGGGGGGGGGGGGGGGACCCGGGGGGCTTGGGGTGGCTNCTGGGGAGGGGAGGGGGGAGAGGCTTGACTTGGGGGTGGAGCTTGGCTGGGGTGGGGGACCTGCGAGGCCTGGGCTGGGGGGAGCTTGGCTGGGGAGGGGGACCTGGGGTGCATGCACTTGGGGAGGGCGACCTGTGAGGCCTGGGCTGGGGGGAGCTTGGCTGGGGAGAGGAACCTGGGGTGCATGTGTTTAGGGAGGGGGACCTGCGAACAGGGGTGTAGCATCCATTGAGCAAACCTGGCATAAAGCCGGGGGCCTCTAGGCACTAGGGGGTCACTGCCTGGCCCCGTGCCTGGGCTGGGCTGGAGGAGGCCCAGGTGCAGGGCACCCCAACATCATGGGGTGGTCCCAATTCCTCACCTGCCTCTGCCTGCTAGTAGTGCTGCTTGAGACACCTCTCAACTGGGAGAAAATGTTGTTTGTAAACAAACAACTTTTCCTGAGTGATCAGAAGGTTGTTACCTTGTAAAGAAGGTTCTTCGAGATGACTCCCAACATTCTCACAACTGGGTTGTGCATGGCATGCTTACTATATTCAAATAATAGACCACGTGATTGTCTTGAGCTCCTCTAGTATAAAAAGCACTCTCCCCCTCAGAATGTCGGTTTCTTCTAACCCTTTCTAGGAATATAAGAGCATTCTATTCGGGGCTACAAGGGTGGGTGTTGTGAGAATGTTTAGAGTCATCTTGAAGAATCTTGTTTCCAAGGCAGCAACCTTCTGTTCTTCTTCGAGTGGCTCCTCACAGACTGTGTTTACACAGCTTCACCGGGTGGCAGCTCCATGGCTGCGCTAGTGTGTGGGCGGGTCATGCACACAGCTTCACATGCATCCCCACTCACCCCCCACTCATCTGCACCCACAGAGCAACTGCCGTTTCCCTGGGTTCCTCCATGAGTGGGGGGTGAATGGGGATGTGTGTTAGGCAGGCGTGCCCACGCAGCTCCACTCACTGCGGGCACATTGCTGCATCGTTTGCATGGGGCTCCCCAACCCATGAACACGCCTTATGAAATGGAGTGTGCCTTATGATGCAGTCTGTGTTCAACCCTGTAAACCTGCTTATCTGTTTTGAAGCATGGGGGCGGGGCTTGGCTTGTGGGTGGGGCTTGGGGGCAGGGTTTG
Source organism: Sphenodon punctatus (assembly GCA_003113815.1). Taxonomy (NCBI): domain Eukaryota; kingdom Metazoa; phylum Chordata; class Lepidosauria; order Sphenodontia; family Sphenodontidae; genus Sphenodon; species Sphenodon punctatus. Next base: position 1,272,597 of record QEPC01015466.1, on the reverse strand, counting down.
GCTTGGGGGAAGCAGCCTGAGAAGGGCCTAGAGGCGCAAAATTCCTAAGACCGGCCCTAGATCTGTGGAACTTCAGCCATAGTTTGATGACCTGTATGGGGCTTTTGGAAAGAAACAAAATGGTTTCTTAGTCTGATTTGAAGACACCTAATGGAATGTCTTACTGGTTTTGTCTGATGCGTCTGCTAGGACTTTATCCAGACACATCCCAAACAGCTTACTTCCCTGATAAGCACCTAAAATTAACAGGTTCTTGACTAGGGTGTCACCCTTCCAGGATCGTAGCCAGAGCTGCCTCCTGGCTACAACATTAGATGTCATGGCTCAGGATGCCCAAGACTTAGGAGGTGTCAAATATCAACGCCATAGGGTGTCTTTAGACATAACGCTGTTCAGTGTTGTGTAACACAGCGTCCTACCGTTACAGTGTTTAGACATACTGTCAACACAGTGTTCACCCCAAACACTGGAAGTAAACAACTGCCAGGTCTTGACAGTTTAATCAGTGTTTGGGGTGAACACTGTGTTGAAGGTATGTCTAAACACTGTAACGGTAGGACACTGTGTTTCAGAACGCTGAAAAGCATTATGTCTAAAGACACCCATATAGAGAGAGATGCTAGGATTCTGTCCCTTTCAGGAGAAGTCTGGCAGTCCCTGCCTTGCTCTAACCATTTAGCCACAGCTCTGCAAACAAAAGCGAAAGGGTGGGCTACATGCAGGAGAGCTGACCCTGCCTCAAAAGTTCTTCTAAGGGCAGACTTGGGGCATCTTTGGTGTAGCAAAAAGTGCTTTCTTATGAGCTAAGAAGGTATATATTATTATTATTATTATTTTATTATTAACAAACATTTATATAGCGCCAGCAGTGTACCTGGCACTTTACAAAGTAATAAAATAGACATGGTCCCTGCCCCTAGGGCTTACAATCTGAGAGACAGGAGCTGGGGGAGAGACTTAGGAAGGGGAACAGAGGGAGAGACAAGGG
>QEPC01015466.1:1237202-1268898 GCA_003113815.1 Sphenodon punctatus | reverse complement strand
AGGTAGATGACCCTGGCAGCAGAGTTTTGGACAGAGATGAGGGGAGAAAGGTGAGACCGGGGAAGGCCAGAAAGAAGGAGGTTACAGTAATCGAGGCGAGAGATGACCAGAGCATGAACAAGAGATTGGTAGGAGCCCCCCATCATTTCTGATTATCAATGAGAAACCCCTTCCCTTTTCCTGGGATTTTAGGCAAATATTCCCTCTGAGTCATCCTCTGAAGAGTCGAGAGAGCAATATTTCTCTGGCTTTTCTTTAATTCTTTAATGGAGAGGGTCTTATGGAACTGTCTATAGAGGGAATCTATGGTCTTTACAGGGAAATCTCTACAGGTCTCCTTACTGTGCCTCTACTTCAGCAGTAAAGTCAGAATATTCTCCCTCCTCAGGGGAAGAATGCCTGTCAGAGACCTGAGGAGAATTCTGTTCCTTTTGCTCTGCCTCCTCCTCCTCCTCTGCACCTTCAGCGTGTCTCTCTGCCTCAGAGGGGTGACAGGGCACTTTTTCTTGGGTGGGAGGAGGGGCATGTACCACCTCACTTGAGGAGAGTTGGACAGTTACTTCACTCTCCTGTTCTTCCTCAGAGGAGGAGATATTCAAATTCTGGGCCCCAACTCACGTTCTGTTTAGTCTTAAGCTAAGTTCTGTTTAAGGCCACAATAATTCAACCCAGAATGTCAACTTGTAGGGCCGCTGCCGGGGAAAGGCGGGGGAATGGGGGGCTTACATTACCCTCTGCCACTTGCATCTTGTTCAGGAGGCTGTCCAGCAGACTAACACTGGTCCAGTGCAGGGAGTGGGCTCTGCTTCACCGGATAATTTCTATCCTGACCTGGATGTCAGCAGCAGCGATGAAGTGTACACAGAGCATCCGCAGAGGCTCTTCTGCACCCGCTGAACCCCTTCCCCCATGCCAGCCGGAGTGGGGGGTTGGAGAAGAACACTGGATGCTCAAATTTCCAAGTTTGTTGTCAGCAAAAATTCCAAACTGCCACTCAACATGGAACTCCTGAGCTCCTTTCCTCACATAGTGAGGCAGAAGAACAAACTGGAGATCCAGGGGGCATTCCCCTATGCGCATGCTCCAGCAGATTTTTGTGATGATCTTCTGCCACCTAGCAGCTGTTGAGGGGAACTACCCCAGAGTCTTGAAGTGATGTCCAAGGAGCTTGGGAGAAAAGCTCATCTCTCAAATGCACATATAGACTACAATACAGTAAAACATGCTGTACTGATTCAACTTCACGTCATTCAAAAAAGGGGATTGCTCTGTATTATCCCTCAAGTACTGCAGTGAGAAGAGCGTTCAAAAAAGTGCAAAAAACCAAAGCCTTTTGATTAGAGACAGTAAGATCCACTAGATATGAAGCAGCTGAATGCTTAGATGGTAATATGGAGGGGTATATAGAGAGAAACAAAACGGCATTTCATTTCGCCAAGTCATCCTGATGCTCCAAGTCAGGATGACTCAGTTCATTTGTTTCAGTTCAAATTTAGCCTTAAGGTATCCTTGTGCAGACAGATATGGGAGAGAAAAACCCATACGATTTACCCTGCATTGAACCTCAGCCATCCAACAATTGGGTCTAGCGTTGCTTGCCAGAAAAGAAAACAGACCAGGTGGAGACAGATCAAGCACAGTCAAAATGTAATGGCCACTTTCCACACCAAAAACAATATCAAAGATCTCCCAGATTCCAGCCTCAAGGCAACATTAGGAGTCCTAGGAGGTGGTACCAAAAGCATCCTTAAAAATTTTGATTGCACTGCCTCGATCTCCTTGCCTTTCCCTAGGGCCCAAAGATGGGCTCCATATAGAAGCTGGGCAAGTGATTTGGCTGTAAACACACGTATGGCTGGCAATATCAAATTGCCACCCCTTGATCTGGAAAAATGAAGTATGACTGTGTCACTCTTACCAGCCTGCTCAATTGCAGATCTACAGTGGATGGACCAGGCACCAGATGGTTGGAAGACTATTCCAAGATATCTGAATGAACTAACCTGCTGGAAAAAAAGTGCCTCTAGAGAATTTCTGTTCACACTTCTCCAGAAAGGGTAATTGGCTTATGCATTTCACTGCCCTGGACATAAGTGACTGGTAACTGTTGATAGTGAGGGGGGTGCTACAGGAGCAGGGGGCTGGACAGGGGTTCCATAGAGCTTCCAAAAATCTGGGGGAGTATGTGCCCTCCCATGTCCCCAATATGAGTTGCCAATGGCCCCAGACTCATTCCCGATTTTTAAAGATTTATTCAAGTACAGCATAAATACTAAAGCTGAAATAGAGCATGTTACTCATGTGGAAATTGGAATTCTATTTTACAGCGAGGATTAGATTCTCTCCAAGAAAATAACTTTTAACATGCCTGTTATTAGTGTACACAAGAGACCCCTAGCCCCCCTGGCCATTTCCCAGTGGCCCACAGGCAGAATGTAGGGATGCACAGTCTCCAGATGTCAGGGGGAAAAGGTTCCCCACCTCTGATCTAGATTGAGTTCACAGAACACAAGTCCAAATCAAAGAAAAATGGCTCCTACAGCATATACTGCCCAACCTCTGTTTACTGTCTCCGCTTCTGTCCATCCCAAACCTCAACCCAGCTTCCCAGTTAAGTGCTTGTCCCTCACTTCTGGTAAGTCCCAAATGCCACGGAACCTTCTGCCACCATCCTTTTCATTTGTTGTTGCCCCCCCGTCCCTGTTTCAAATAGGTCCAGTCTAACATCCAAGGTAAGTAAATGCTACCCCTTTCTTATGGCTCATTTACAAGCCCCCACTCTACTGGTAGTAGTGAGTTAATGGCATGTGGGGAACTGGGCACATATATGAAGAGTCCTCCTGGGTAAAGGCATTGCAGGCTTTCCAGTTTTTATCAAAATCAGTAAGGCAATTCTGACCATTGATGCTTACAACGTTCTCTGAAACTTTACAAATGATTTGTTGGGGGTTTTCTGTAGATACATTGAGTGGTTTCTAACGTGATGGGAGCCTGCTTTAACACACTTTAGTGTGGTTTAATCCAGGGGCCACTTGTCACATTAGTTGGTGCCCACCAGATGTTTGCACAGGCTGCAACCCAACCATGATGGCAAGCTAGCCACATCACAGTCAGAATCCCGCTGCCTGACTGGGAGTAAAGCGTGCTTTCAAGTTTGAAAGCATGCTTTACTCGCTGCAGTCCGATGTGGCAGGGGAGCCAGGTGCCATGGGCCACCTATCAGGAAGGGGGGTGAGCCGCTGGGCACAAGGCAAGGCAGATGAATGCCAGACGCATATCCCCCCAGCTCCCTGCCCTTGCCAGCAGCCATGTAGCCAGAAAAAAATAGACCTTAAAAAAAACAAAACCAGGTCCATTTCAGCTGAAAGACTGAACCCATTTTTGCTAAAAGACAGGTCAGTTTAAGTATTGGTGCCATTATTTCTGTGCTGAAAGATGTTCATTAAAAGTGTTCTTTGGTTATCTTGTTTACGTACTTGTTGGCCATACGCCTAGGCACAGTGCGCACCCGAGGGTGTCGGGGCACTGCCCCTCCTGTGCCCCCCTCTGCTTAACTTGCTCGCTCTGTGTCCGGCTGTGCCAGACCGAACCAATTTCTGATCCTCCATGGGTCACAGAAGTCTTGTCGGGGCTCCCAGCAGCAGCTGCTGCTCAATTTCAGGGTGGGGGCCTATGCCGGGAAACTGCACTTGCGTTGTGTGGCATGGCCAGGCCCATCATTGCAGGCTAGCTGCAATTGGGGTGGGGGGTGAGGTCTAGCTGCAAGGGGTCCCATAAGGGACAAGAATAGCTGGAACGTGCTTTGGTCGGCTGGGGGAACCGTCCAAGTGCTCATAATGGGAAAATGAAGTTCCCATTAGTATCCACTAGGGGGGCAGGTGTTTATAGAATTCTATGGGCTCACTTTTAAAATGGCACCTGGGTGCCAATTGTAGGTGCCCAGGTGAGATGTGCGACTGTGCTGCAAAAAGGAGGTTAGGAGTGGACGTGAGTCAAGAGAGGCAGGCGGCACTCAGGCAGGGACTGGTGCTCATGCTCTGTCAGTAAGCACGAAGGTTGTTTTCATGAACTGCTGAGCTGCAGTCATTTTGTAGAGACTGTGTCCTGGCTGGTTGTGACTAACTTTCTCTCTGCTGCTGAGACTTGGTTGCCTCCTTGGTGGTCCAGGTTTGGTCCCAAGGGACTACTTGTCATCTGTCTTGCTGTTGCCAGTGATAAGCAAGCGAATGGTGTGCCATCCTGCTGCCTTGTTTGAAGTGGCAGTGAGTAAATTGCTTGGGGAGTTCTTGGGAAACACGGGAAAATGCCACCGGGGAATGGAGCTGGGGGAGAGTGGGGGGACTAAGGGAGTCTGGCTGGGGAATGGGGGAGGGAGGTGCACTGGAAGAGACTGGGGAATGGGGTGGACTGGGAGACAATGGCAAATGGGGCTGGGAGAATGGGGGGACTAGAGGAGTTTGGCTGGGGAATAGGGTGGGGAGAGGGGGTGCACTTGGAGATGCTTGGGAATGGGGGAGGCGGTGGACTGGGAGGTAGTGGTGAGGGGGCTGCAACAGAGATGTGAACCATGTTTTGGGGGACAAGTGGAACTCCTTGCTGCTGCTTTTGTGGTGTGCTGAGGATAATATGGTTAGTTTAAGATATGGTTTCAGTGATTTGCTTTTGCTTGTTGTGTTTTTGCTGGTGCAATGCTGGTTTCCTTCCTCCTCCCCCAAGCATGTGCAAATGGCCGTGGCCATTTTCTGGGACCCCACGTAAATTATCTGCTTTCTCTTGTTTGGGTGGGGGACCTAGGGGCTTGGAAGGAAGGGTTTCCAATCCAATCTTTGCTGGAATGTGCCTTGCATTTTAAAATGGCCCCACCCTTTGCAGTTTGGTGGGATGTTGTGGCAGGTTTTTTCACAAATGGCTAGTCCTTGCATGAATGCGCCCTGTTTTGTTGCAGCAGCTCAGATGCCTCTTACATTGTAACAGGAAGAAGATATGGAAGTGAATGTTATCAAGGAGGTCCCAGGGTTGGTAGGGAATATGGATGGCAGTATGCCAGGTTGCGTCAAAAGGCAGCCATCCCCTGGACCAGAAAGGAAAATGGTAAAGGAGGGGATTCTACAAATGCTCATTCATTCCCTGACTCTATGAAGTATCTTTTGGAAAATACAAAAGCTAGTGTTGAGGCTCTACCACTAGTATCCTCATTCAAGGAATTGTCGATGGTGGGTCAAGATATTTTGGTACAGAAGATCGATACAGTTAGGAATAGTCTTATTGGTGCTACACTGGACTATCAGGCCAAGAGCTAGGCAACAACAATAAAGGTTATCCATTTGAGAATAGGTCCAATATTGACTGGATGACAGTCCGTTATTTATCACAAGAAGAGCTGGGAGAGCCAGTGTATATCAGGGGCCAGACTGCTGGAGAAACTCCCCGTCCCCCGTGTCAGGTGCAACTGGGTCCAGCAGTGGTGCCTCAATCAGAGGCCGAGGTTATAACAGTTGTTTCAGAGATAAATACTCAGATTATAGATTTTGCCAAGGAACAGGAGGTCCAGGTTGCTCCCCCTAGAAGAGAGGGACTGTATAGTGTCAATAAATCCCCAACTTTGGATCAGAAACAAAGAGATTCTTTGGGAAGTACCAGATGACAAATGGAGATGAGGGTAGGGGCTGATGAGGTTAGGGTAGAGAGAAGAGTTGAAATGAGGGATGGATTAAGTCCTGGAAGATTGCCTCATGGAATATTGCAGGCTATTCAGCAAAATGCAAGGACCTGGACTGGATAGAGTATTTACGGAGTTACGACCTCATGCTGCTACAAGAGACATGGTGCCATGCTAAAGGACAGGTAGAGATTCAGGGCTTTCAAGCTCATTCAGTGCCTGGAATCAGGGCAAAAACAAGGGGACACGTCAGGAGGTCTGGCAATTCTGAAATCGGATAGAAGCGAGGGAACTCTCCTATTACTCCCGCATATTAGGCAGGAGTTACAAATAGGCCTGTTAGAAGTGCTGGGGAAACAAATACTGTTGCTCAATGTATCTATCCCCCCAATTAACTCCCATTTCTATGAGGATAACATCTGGGAGATTTTGGAGGGGATAATTGAGGACCTAGTGACTCAATACCCAATGGCAATTTTTATAATGGCTGGGGATTGGAATGCCAGGCTTGGTGTAGTAACTTCCCCTGTAGGGAAAATAGCTGTAGGGCAAGGAGAAGGACAATTTGGACGCAATTCAAAGGACCAAGTGACGAATTGAGCCGGTGACTCTGAGCCATCTGCTCCACATAAATGACCTGGTGGTGTTAAATGGGCGAGGAATGTTGGACCCGGAAGGGGATTTTAATTTTAGGAATATAAACGGGAGTAGTACGGTGGATTATATGGTTATTAGAAGCCTGCAGTGGGACAGATGGGCCAACTTTGAGGTTGTGATTCGCCCTGAATCAGATCACTCAGTACTTAGGGTAGATTTACCTATAAGCAGAGGGGAAGGGAATGATAGGAGTGTGATCTCCCCAGAAGGTGGGAGCGTAGGTAGGGTTAGGGTACGATGGACAAGCTATACACTGATAAAACTCTTGGATACTATATGGGGATTAGAATGTCTTGGATTGCGTGAGTACATGCTCTCAACAGAGTTGTGGGAATTGAAGGATCTCAGTGAATGGTATGTGTGTGTAATGGCAAGTTTAAGGAATATATTATCCCGAAATAACCATCAAAGTAAAAGTAAAATAAAAACATGGTTTGACAGGGAATGTCGTGAATCTAAGCGGCAGTTGGCCCGTGCCAAAGTTGCATGGGCAGATAATTCATCTGATCAAGGAAAGAAACAGTTTATGACAGCAAGAAGGGCGTATAAGAAATTGGTCAAGTTTAAAAAACAAGGAATTAACCATAGGGCATGGGCCAATCTTAAAACTGCAGCATTCCTAAAGGATTCTAGGAGATTCTGGTCCCTGTTAAACCATGCGTTAAGTCCCCCTAGCATTAGGGTGCACAAGGTAATAGAGGAAGATATATGGGTAGCATACTATGGGAAACTTTTTAGTGTCAAAGTGGGGGAGGATGAGAGTGAAAGAGCCGTGGAATATGGTGTGAACGATGAGGATACAGCCACCTCCCTGTCGAATTTTGTTGAGATAGTTGATGAACAGGAAGTGGTGGAAGTGACTAGGTCATTTCATAGTGGCGGAGGCTTTGTAGACCAGTACTGAGTGGTGGGCTCCAGTATTGGCACACTTTTTTACCGGTATAAGTAGGCTATGGAAGGTCCCACAGGAATGGGGGGTATCTATAATTATCCTGTTGTTTTAAAAAGGGGACATTAAGGAACCATGCTGTTACCATCCCATAAGCCTTTTGGCGGTTTGGGGGAAAGTGTATACTAGAATATTGTTAAAACAAATAGAACAATGGGTGGAGGAACGGAATCTTATTCCACAAGAACAATTTGGCTTCTGTAAGAATTGATCAGCAATAGACAGTTGCTTCAAGGTATCACACATTATTGCTAAATATACTATAATAAGATCTGGCAAATTATTCCTAGCCTTTATAGACTTCCAGAAGACCTTTGATTCAGTCCTGAGGGCCAAGTTGGTATCTGCAATGGCTAGGCATCCATAAAGATATTCTGAGTTTACTTGTCAGTATCCATTCCAAGACTTATGTCAGGATTCACTTGGGAATGGATGGTACACTGTCTAAACCAATACATATACAGAAGAGGGTGAGGTAGGGGCACGTGTTCGTGTCCCTGCTCTTTAATATTTATCTCAGTGATTTACCTCGAACTGGCTATGAAAGATTGCATTTATCCAAGATCCAGGATAGGACAAGCACTACCCTTATGTATGCAGATGATGTGGTTATTCTGTCACAGACTAGGAAGGGACTGTGTAAACAGCTGGAAAAGTTGGGCTCCTATTGTAGGGGAAAAGGGCTAAATATTAACTATCAAAAATCTCAGATAATGGTAGTGGGGAAGAGAATCCCCCAATACAAGTGGACTATAGGGGATAACTTGCTCCTCCAGGTAGACTTCTATGTGTACCTGGGGATAACGTTCTCAAGTAATGGTGCTTGGGAAAGGCATCAGAAGCTTGTAGCTACAAAGGCCATGGCTACACTAAATGAAATATTAAGGTTAGCCGCAAGATCCCCTGGGATTAATGTTTCAACTATACTGGATATTTATAAAGCTAAGGTGCAGGCACTGTTATTATTTAGTTCTGAAATTATGACAACACAGTCTCTGCAAACCCTGGAGGCTGTGCAGAACAAATTTCTGGGTGGACTGTTAAGAGTTTCCTGGGGGACCCCGGCAGCGGTACTTAGAGCAGAAATGGGCATGACATCTATATCCCACTTAGCTAAGCAAACAACAATTAGGTACTGGTCGTGGGTCTGCCTGCAGGGGGAGGATGCGCTCCCACTACTAGGCCTGAAGGGAGAACTAGAATACTCAGAAGCATTATGCTACCCATGGATAAGGAAGGTAGCCATGGCTATGGGGAGCCTGGGTCTGTCCCTTACTTTTTTGGGAGGGAAGGATCAGTTATGGCAGTGGAATATAGTTAGGTGCAGGATGGCAGACATTGCCAGGCAAGAAGATCTGGCAGTAATTTTGACATGGAAAGCAGCACTTTGGCTACAATGTTTTAAAGTACAGCATGGTTTTGAATGCTATTTGGATAAGTTGGGAGATTTAACCTCCAGGCAGATTTTTACATCGCTGCGCTTCCAGTCATTCCCGTCCGCAATGGTAGTGGGGAGATACAGTAATACTCCACAGGAGAATCGGGTTTGTTTCTGTGGGGATCAGAAGATTGAGGATCTGAAGCATGTCATGCTGGATTGCCCTGTGTATGAAGATATATAAGAGTTGTCTGGATAGGCCCTTTATTTAAAGGAAATGCCCAGGCTACAGACAAGGGTAAGCTAAAACTCATGCTTGCTTCTAAAGAAGAGTCCACGATGAGAGCTGTCACTTCCTTTATGTATTTAGCCATGAGGTTGAGGGATAATATGATAATGGAGAATAACGAGGTCAAAGAGTAACTGAGGAGCTTACTAGGTCCTTATGGGTTCGAATAAGGGCTACCAATGGTTGGCAAAGGGGAGGAGGAGGATCTGACTGCCTATCCCCACAGGTAAATGCGATTGGGCTGTGTGTTTGCTTATATCCTTGTCTTTGTATCACTTGTAATTATCATTATTGTTACAGTTCGGCACTGTACTGTATTACTTCATTTATTTTATTTTATTCTTTTACTTTTATGGCCAAGGCGAGAGCTAGTGCCTATATACAATAAATAAATACTATACTATACTAACTACATTGCAACAGAGCTGTGTAACATGTTTTGGGGGAAAGTGGAAATCCTTGCTGCTGCTTTTATAGTGTACTAAGGACTGCACGTAATGTTGTTGCCTTAAGATGGATTTCTTTGCTTGCTCTGTGTTTGCGTGATGCATTGCTACTTTCCTTCTCCCCTCCCAAGCATGAGTAGAGAGGGCATTTTGTGAATTTGTAGGTCTACTGGTCATGGCTACTCTTCTTTAAAAATGGTCCCTTTGCTGTTTCACTGCTGCTCCCTGCTGCTGGAATGTAGTTTCTGGCCTCTCTGCTTGTGACTGTGTGATTTTGAGCATCTTGCCTGGGGTTTTGTTGAGAAACAGAAATGCATTGTTTAAATTTGGTTTATCCAGCCCTGGTCTCAGGCAGGGTGCAAAAGATACCCCCTGACCTCATCTTGCTGCATGTCTAGGCTGCTGTTTTGATGGGGGGCTGGTTTGGTGGCAACAAGGGCCTGTGTGTTTGGATGGGCATTTGGTTGCTGGGGTACTGTGCTAGGTACTAGGGATGCTGGTATCGATGGGCCTGGTTAGGTGGCAATGCAGCCCTGAAACTGGCCAGACTTTAAAAAAAGGCCTGTTTGCTTGGACAGGAATTTGGCTCCCGGAGATACAGTGTAGGTACTGGGGATGCTTGTCTCAGTGGGCCTGGTTAGGTTGCAATACAGGCCTGCAACTGCTCTCCTTGTGAACAGATGAGAAAGTAGGTAGGAGCATGGTAGAAGAGAAGGATGCAGACAAGGAGACTCCTTTCCCCCCACTGAACCCATCTCTTCCCCTTCCTCCTCTTTTGCACCAAAACCAAACCTTTTCCCTCCTACTTTTTCTCTGTCCTGTCATCCTCTTCCCTTTCATTCTCTTCTAATTTGGCTTATCACAGAACAGGGAGCTAACTCAGTCCTCCCAGTTCTCCAGGCCAGAAGGAAGGCTTGTCCCAAAGCCTACACCTTCAGAAGACTACAGGTGGCCAAGGATGCCGTGAAAATCAAGTATTCGAGGTCTCAGGATAAAGGTAGGTGATGTCAATGTGGTCTATTTTTTAAACCTGCTATGGTTAATTTGGACCTGGTGGGAAAGAGAGAGTGGATGGGACCCCAGAAAGAAGGGTCTCTGGGGGCAGTGGCAGTGCTTCACGCAGCAACAAGGAGTTCCCAGCGTTAACTAATGTAATGTCCATCCAATGTTAACCCTGGGAACTCCTTGCTGCTGGGTTAAGTCACTGGCCTACTGTTGCCCTGGCTCAGACGACTGTTGCCCCAGCTCTGGCCCTGGCCAGGCTCTGCCCCTAGGCCAAGTGCTGCTCCTAGGCCCACCGGCTAAGCTCCGCCCCTAGGCCTACCAGTGGTAGGTTCAACACACCCACTGCCGCACCAGCCTCAAAAACCACCAGCTGCCACTGCTGTACACCTGGACATTTTGAGAGAAAACCATGTCTTGTTGGTTCCTTTGTTAAATTCTGTCAATGCTTTTAAACTATTTAATTTTAACATATATAGGTGGGTTCTTTGACCCCAGTTAGTGGGTGCTTTGTTAAGTGGGCAATGGTATGGCAAAAGAAGCCATAGCCTTTAAAAAGGTGACATCTTTTAGCCATCTTGTTTGCTCTGTTTGTTGAAAGCAACCTGGAGTAATTGGGGTGTCCAGGAAATGCCCAGCTGAGAGAGAGATTCCTATTCAGGTCTGAGATTTAATGTTCTTTCCTAACTATAGGTAAAATCCTTCATATAGTTAAAGAGTTCATGTTTCAGAATGGGCCATGTAATCCATTTTTCTTTCTGTTCTATTCCTTTCTTAAGACCTATGGCATGCTGTACAATTAGCAGAACACTTTGGCCTTTCACTGAATGTTATCTTGTTTTGGTTACGTGAAAGTGCAGAAATTAGCTGTAGACATGTTTTGTTCCAACTATCTTGCATAGTCTTTGTGAGTTTTGGAATACAGTAAACATGGCTGGAAGAAATTAGAAGTAATGGTATCAAATGAGGTCCTCTAGAGGTATTTCACAGTATAGACACTAGAAACCAGTATAGACACTGGTTTCTAATATGGCTCTGTTCACATGTTTGGATATAGTATATTATTTATGGTCCATTATTGATTACTTGCTGTTTAATAATAACTTGCCATTTGATCATAGTTTGTTGTTTTGACTGGAATCTACTTACTTCTGTGTTTTATTATGGTTTCTTCATCTCTCTTCAGCATAGACTTTTGATCTGTTCCTCACCTATTGAAATGTTCTGTTATTAATATACTTGTCTTTAGTCACATTTTTAACCAATAGCAGTCTTTAAATTAGGGTCTGTTTGATTGAGGAGACAAGATTTAATTTGGCCTAGAAAGCAGTTTGTTTTTAGTCTGACTTTTAGAATAATTGGCACAAAGGAATTAGAAGAGACGCTGATAACGTGTTTGCTTCTGGAACCCAAGGTCTTTTTGCAAGTTTGGGTCAAAACAGTTTCTCATAACATTAAATGTGTTGAAAACATTGAAACATGTTATCAACTTATGATGAAGCCATGATATTGATAATAGAAAAATACAGCCACCTTGCAGGAAAAGGTGTTTTACTGTTTTAATCATATCTCAAATGCTAAAATAGGTTCAATTTTTAAGCTAAATAAGGGTTTTGAAGGCTGTTAATTGGAGTAGTATTAATCAACATATTTCCCAATATAAATTCCAAATTATTTTTAGATATTTTAATGAAAGAATTCTGTATAGATTGGGAAATGTAGAGGAGAAATTGGAGACTAATTTAGGGTAGAAATTAGGAAATCTAGGGGAGAAATTAGAGATTAAAGACATTAAGAATTATGTATAATTAGTGAATTTGGCTTGTCTGATCTACCTGGACTATCCAGACTGTAGATCATAAGCATCAGTAGAAAACAAAAGAGAGAGTATGGAGTAAGTATGAAACCTGTTGCATTGTTCAGTACCCCTATCATGTTGTCTGTGTTCCTTTGCATTTTAAAACCCTTTTCACCTGGAGAATTGCCGTCATTCTCAGTCAGGAGAGAATTGTTCTCTAGTCTTTGTCTTTCCCCTGTGTCTGTAATGCTATGGTTGAATGGCTTCAAATTATACCTAAATACACCATTCAGAGGAATAAGTAATTGTTCCTTTGAATTGGGTCTTAATGAGAAAATGTCTTATAAATCATTCATTTTTCATTCATGTAGTTTTATTCATGGCATCAGCTCACGCCATAGCCAAAAATTATAAATAAATAAATAAATACAAAACCTCCCAAAGGAATACAATTACATAACTTGATTCAATTAATCTGTCTTATAAATCAGTATTGCTCTAGAAATTTCTTTCTAAAGTAAGTAGAACCAAGGCATATATAGCATCTGTTCTTTAACAACTTCCTAAAAAGAATCCGTATATAAGGTTATGTAGAATTAATAGAATTTAATAAAACTTCAGTGTGGCTAATAGACTCCACTGAGTTTCAAAGCTCCAGTGAAGCTAATAGACTCTATTGAAGTGGGACAAAGATCAGGCCTGGTAAAAGGTTATCATGGTCTTAGTTCATAGAAGTAAGGAAGGGTGAAGTCAAAATAACCATGAAGAAGATATGGCTTTGGAGACATGGAAACAAAAAACATTTTTCTTTAGCATCATCACTTGGCAAGAGGCAAGCTTCATTCTGATTGGTAGACCCCTGACCTGTTCGCCTACAATTGGAGGACCACACCACTGTGATATTGCAAGAGTCTCAGAAATCCTATAAGACTGACAGGATATTGTTGACATAAGAAGAAGGAAAGGAAGACACTTGCTTGCTAAAGAACAAGCTGCTGGGCCAAGTCACCTGTGGGACATAGGGTTTTTTTTGTCCAAACTTTTTTCTTTTATTTTCCAATCTTTTTTTTTTACTACTTTCCCCTAAGTCTTTATTTTTCATTTTTAAAGCCATTTTTCATTTTTAAGGCTACTTTTCTTTTGCTTTTTACATTTTATTTTCATTTTTAATTTTTCACTCTTTTCAAGCAATTATTTTCATTTTAACTTCATTTTTCTCATTTTTCAGATACTTTATTTTCAGGTTTTTTTTTAATTTCTCCCATTTCCCACTCTTTTCAAGCCATTTCTCTTTTTGCCCTAAAGTTAATTTTAAAAAATTTCTTTCTCCATTTTTAGGGCAATTCTTATTTTTCTTTATGGTTTTGTCCCCAGGTGCAGACTTCTCTTTTCTTTTCTTTTAGGGAAGCACTGTATTGGTCTTAGATAAACCTGTTTTTTTTCCATTTTTAACTCTGTCAGGTGGACAGAATTCCCCCAAGTGCTTTTCTGTATTTTTCTGTTCCTTTTTGGAGCTTCCATGCTCCTTGCTTGTTGAGAGGCCATTCCTCAACCTCTGGACAAATTTTGTTTTATATTTTTCTTTATCTTTTCTATCATTTATTTTTTACTATTTTTACTTTAATTCTTATCAAGTCTCCAGCATAGCAGCAAGTTAACATCTTTGGGCAACTTTTTTGACACCTGTAATCTATGTGATGAGATATATTCTCCAACAATATGAATTTTGTAATCAATAACCTTTTTTACGTGCTTCCATAGTGCTTTTATAGTAGTGTGTAAGCCAGTTTAGCAGGGTAATAAACTGTAGTATTTAGTCATAATAATTGTCTATTGCGACTTTTGGTGAGGAAACATAAGCTTTCCTATGGAGATCCCTGACCCCATGGTGGAACTAATAGGGATGTGCGAACAGAATTGGGTTTGGATGTTTGGTTGTTTGTTTCGGTAACTGGGTCTGGATGTTCGGTCGTTCGGTTCGGGAACCGGGTTTGGATGTTCGGTTGTTCGGTTTGGGAACCGCGTTCGGATGTTTGGTTGTTTGGTTCAGGAACTGGGTTCAGATGTTTGGTTGTTTGGTTTGGGAACTGGGTTCGGATGTTCGGTTGTTTGGTTCGGGAACTGGGTTCAGATGTTTGGTTGTTTGGTTCGGGAACTGGGTTCGGATGTTCGGTCGTTTGGTTTGGGAACCGGGTTTGGATGTTTGGTCATTTGGTTCGGGAACTGAGTTCGGTCCCACCAAATGTTGATGGAGTTGGGACTCGCTGCGAGGCTTGGGCACTCAAGGGACCCCCAGGGGTGGCCGTGGTGGCATGGCAGGCCATCAGAGACCCAGCAGCTGCAGAGACCAGGAAGGCTTGGTGCTTGTGCTCCGGGTTGCCTGGGCATTGCAGGCTGGCAGGCCTCCAGTTCTGCTTGCTCTATGCTGGCTACCAGTTCTCCATTTCTAGTAGCCATGATGGCAGGTGGTGGCTGGCTGGATGGCCGGCCATGTGAATCACCACTGGGCAAGGCTACTTGACCAATTTGCAGAAGAGTTGGTTGAGATCTGGTGAGTAGGATGCCAGTCTGCAATGTCTGGCCCCGTATGGGTGCCGTGCCAGCCACCAAGCCCCAGATGGGCCTCTTCCCTGCCTGTATCATAGTCTCCAGAACCCTGAGGGAGGGCCCTGGGGCTGGAGTGGCTGTTAATTTATGTGAGGGAATGACAGCTCCCCGTGAGCAGAATGACGGCCCCAGAACCCTGACGGTGGGTCCTGGGACTAGAGTGGCTGGCTTGTAGATGAAGTGGATGGACAGCCCCCCATGCCTGTAAAGTAGGCCCCAGAACCCTGATGGTAGGTCCTGGGGCTGGAGTGGCTGGCTATTAGGGATGTGCGAACACGGTTTGGAAGTTCCAAGTTCAGACCGAACTCGACTAGTTCGGTTGACCGAACCGAATTTCTGAACCGAAATCACATTTGACTGAACTGTTCAGTTGAATCTGAACCAGTTCGGAAGGCCAAAAACAGCTTAAAACATCAGTTTGGAATGTATGAACTCAGTTCGGAATTTGACCGAACTTGACTAGTTCGGTCGACGGAACCGAACTGAACTTGATTTTTGAACTGAATTTCCAAACTCGGTTCTGTTCACACATCCCTACTGGCTTTTCTTGATGTGGTGGAATGACAACTCCGTGTGAGCGAAATGATGGCCCTAGAACCCTGAAGGTGGGTCCTGGGGCTGGAGTGGCAGTTTCTGAATGAATTGGAATGACAGCTCCCATGTGGAGGTTTCTTATTCACTTACAGCATGGCCCAGTGACAGCCAGTTCTGCTCCTGTTGGACACAGACAGCTATTTGGACTTAGAAGAAGTATCCAGCATCATCACTGGATGAGTTGGCTGGCCGAGCTGGCCGGTCCAACATTGGCTGATCTCGTTCCAGCCGGGTATGCCGTGCAGCATCAGCCCTGCATGGATGGTTGGGGAGGTGGTGTAGCGATTATTTTTAGAGAGGACTGGCCTGTTAGGAGGTATCCAGTCCAGGAGATTGTGGGTATTGAGGCCCTTCACGTGGTTTTTGATTTGTCAGGGGCAAGCTAGGGGTGCTGCTGGTATACCGGGCCCCTTCCTGTCCGGCGGCATCCCTTACCGCTTTAGCAGAGCTGGCCTAGGAGGTGGTGCTGGACTCCTATAGGACCTTGGTTCTGGGGGACTTCAACATTCACGCCAATGTCAGCCTTGTTGGGGCGGAGCAAGAATTCATGGCCTCCATGGCAACCATGAATTTGTCCCAGGAGGTTATCTGCCCCACCCACGTGGAGGGGGGGCACACCCTCAACGTGATCTTCGGTTCTGGCCTTGAGGTGGGGGGTCCGGTGGTGGGGAAGGTTAGGGAAGTGCCCTTGTCATGGACGGACCATTATCTCCTTCAGGCTAGTCTCTCAGCGCACCCCCTCCAGAAGGGGAAAGGACCAGTTAGGATGGTCCACCCTCGGAGGCTGATGGAACCCCAGTGGTTCCAAGAGGTCCTGAGGGAGTTAACCTTGGACCTGGACAGTCACTCTGTCGATGAGCTGGTCCAGCGCTGGAACAGCTTGCTGGAGGAGGCCATTGACAGGGTGGCTCCGAGACGCCATCTACCTCGGTCTCATCATCGCAGGGCCCCTTGGTTTACTGAAGGGGCTGCGGTGTATGAAACGAGTAGGCAGGAGGCTGGAGTGACGCTGGCATCGGACTCGATGTGACTCTGACCAACTTCTCCATAGGGCCCATTTGTGGTCCTATGTTGAGGCTGTGAGGACAGCAAGGAAGGAGTTCCTTGCTGTCCTCATAGCGTCTGCGAAGTCACACCCAGCGGAGCTGTTTCGGGTGGTGCGGGGGCTGGTCAGTCCTCCCTCCCTCCGCCTGGATGGGGACTTGTCCCAGGCCCGCTGTGAGGAGTTTGTCAACTACTTCGCAGACAAGATCGCTCAGATTCAGAACAACTTTGATGCTGGATTAGGGGCAGTAGGGGGAGAGTGCGAGGTGATGGCGGCCCCATCTGGTCCAGCTTTGTGGGGGGAATTTCAGGAAGTGATGCTGGTCGATGCGGTGGGGTCTGTGAGGGCCACCTGTTGCGAACTCAATCCATGCCCGTCCTGGCTGGTGAAAGCCTCCAGGGAGACATTGGGGACAGTGCTGGCAAGGATGGTGAACGTGTCCTTGCAGCAGGGGAGGTTGTCGCCCAGCCTCAAGGAGGCTGTGGTGCGCCCCCTGCTGAAGAAACCATCTTTGGACATGAATGTGCTCGCCAGTTACCGACCTATCTCTAACCTTCCCTTTTTAGGGAAGGTTATTGAGCGGGCGGGTGGCACTCCAGCTCCAGGTGCATCTAGATAGCATCGGTTTCCTGGACCCATTTCAATCTGGGTTACACCCCGGCTATGGCACCGAGATGGCGTTGGTGGTCTTGGTCGACGACCTCCACCAGGAGATGGACGCAGGATGTTCAACATTTCTCATCCTGCTAGATCTCTCGGCCGCTTTTGATACCATGGACTGCTGTTGAGACGGCTGTGTGACCTTGGGGGTCTGGATGGGACTGTTCTTGAATGGTTCCATTCATTCCTCTCGGGGAGGAGCCAGTGGGTGGTGCTAGGGGATGAGACATCTTGCCCCCGCACTTTATCATGCGGCATTCTGCAGGGTTCCATTCTGTCTCCATTAATATTTAATGTATATATGCAGCCCTTGTGGGAGGTCGTGAGAGGGTTTGGGGTGCGTTGTCACCAATATGCTGATGATACTCAGCTGTACCTCTCTTTTTCAACTGACCCAGACCCTGCTGTTTCATTGCTATCCCAGTGTTTGGAGGCCGTGGCAAAATGGGTGCGGCAGAGCAGACTGAAGCTCAAACCCGATAAGACAGAGGTGATGTTGGTGGGGAGAGCAAGGGAGGTAGTGGCCCCCCTGATTGGGGGGGTTTGCCCTCCTATAGCTCAACAGGTCCTGAGTCTGGGAGTGATATTGGACGTGGATCTCCACCTGGAGTGGCAGGTGGAGGCAGTCACGAAGGCTGCTTTCTACCAGTTGCATCTGGTGCAGAGGCTGCATCCGTTCATCTCCGGCCCGGACTTGGCCTCCCTCATCCATGCCTTCATCATCTCAAGGCTGGACTACAGCAACACGCTCTACGTAGGGCTTCCCCTGTTCCTGGTTTGGAGGCTGCAGCTAGTGCAGAATGTGGCGGCCCATCTCCTTTCAGGGACAGGTTGCCGGGACCACATTACACCTGTGCTCTGGACTCTGCACTGGTTGCCAATAGCGTGCCGAGCTAGGTTCAAGGTTTTGGTGTTGATCTACAAGGCCCTTCATGGTCTGGGCCCCTCGTATCTCAGGGACTGCCTTGCCCTCTGTGCCCCAGAGCGGCTCCTTTGGTTTGCCGAGGGTGCCTTCTTGGAGGTCCCCCGTGTTAAGCAGGGGGCCACAATGGAGAGGGCATTCTCGGTGGCCGGGCCACGCGTCTGGAACTCCCTTCCGGAGGAAGCTCGCCTGGCCCCAAGCCTATTGACAGTCGGATGAAGTTGTAAAACCTGGCTGTTTGCCCAGGCCTTTGGGGAGGGTGGGTTAGAGGGTTTTATCTCACCTACCCTATTTATTGTTTTACTGTTTTCCGGGGTCCTGTTTTAATTCCTTGAATTGTTTTTGATGTATTTTAAATTGTTTTATATGTATTTTATATATTTTTTTAATTGTTGGAAGCTGCCCCGAGCTGTTCTCAGGAGGGGCGGGGTAAAAATCTAGAAAATAAAATTTAAAAGAAATAAATAAATCACTGAGTGAGGTGAGGAAATAGCCAAGAGGAGCTTGCTTTCTGGCTGGCTGGCATGGGTGGAGCAGCAGCAGGGGCCCGGCCAGGGCTTGGTGGCTGGTAGCACCCCCACTCAGCCGGGTGTTGCAGGCTTGGCTCATACTCAACAGAACTCAAGAAACTTTACTGCCAATTGGTCAAGCCTTGCCCGGGGTGAATCCCATGGACACCCAGTAGCAGACATTGGATTGCCCGGTCTCAGAACCTGTGGCACAGCAGAGGCGGCATTGGCAGCAGTAGCAGACATTGAATTGCCCGGTAGCAGAACCCATGGCACAGACAGCAGAGGTGGCACTGGCAACAGTGTAAGACATTGAATTGCCAGGGCACAGTACCCGTGGCACAGCAGACAGCAGCAGGAGGATTTGCCTGTGCACAGCACCCATGTATGGTAGGAGCCAGGATGGTAGGATCTGCCAGGGAAGAGCTTCCATACAGCAGCAGACGGCAGCAGCAGAATTGCTTGGACACATTTGGATTGGTCAGGGAAGCGCATCCACAGGCCAGCAAACAGCAGCAGCGGGATTACTAGGCCAGTGGGGCACATCACCCAGGGTTGCCAGGGCAGGCAGACAGCCACCTTGGCATGAGAGGCATGCAGGCTGGGGCAGGGCTTCAGCTTTGCCCACAGAGTGGGCAGACAAGCACTTTGGCATGAGCAGAAGGCAGGCAGACTGAGGCAGGCTTTGAGCTTTACCCACAGGGTGGGCAGACAGGCAGCATGGCATGTGCAGAAGGCAGGCAGACTGAGGCAGGCTTTGAGCTTTGCAACCTGGTCAGGCAGACATGTGCAGAAGGCAGGCAGACTGAGCTTTGAGCTTTGCAACCTGACAGGGCATTCAGATGGGCTGGCAAAGATGGTGCAGTGTCATTTTCGATATTGATACCGATACCAATTTCAAATATTTTATTTTAGTTATTAGTATCGATATCGTTTGGTCCTGTGATCGCACCCATAACCGGAAACAGTATTTTGATTGCATGTGTTCTCATGGTGTCTGTCTGAGTTGTGTGAAAAGTGTTGTGAGCTTGTGTGTGTGTGTGTGTGTGTGTGTGTTGTGGCTGTGTGGTTTGCTTTGGTTGATTGAGTTGGTTTGGTTGGTTGGATGGCAGATAAAAAAAGAAAAATGAAGCTGAGGGAGGTGGCGGTGGAGGAGGAAGAGGCCCAGCCTGGACCATCTGAGGTGGTGGAGGTAGGCTCCTCACCAGAGGAGGTAGAGGACACAGGAGGTGCCACTGCTGTCAGGGTTGTAAAATTTATTTTTGTTTATTGTTCCATATAACTTTGAGGACAAGAAGAATACTATCCTTTAGAGTGAGCTCACTGGTGTGCAGGTGGGTGGTGGACAGTCGGGCACAAACAGTGGGCATCAGTGGGTGGCAGTGGATTGGCAGGATTTGCACGTGTCTTATTTTGGGGTTTGCCACAGAACGAGAGGGTTGGGTGGGCTCTTCCAGCAGTCAGGCACGAGGTGCAGCACCCACCCGGACACGTGCCAGCCAGGGTCTCTAATTGCTATCGCTAGCACCCCAAGAAGGCAGGATTTGCATGTGTCTTATTTACGGGTCTGCCACAGAGCGAGAGGGTGGGTGGGCTCTTCCAGCAGCCAGGCACAAGCCAAAGCACCCACCCAGACATGTGCCAGCCAGGGTCTCTAATTGCCATCCCTAGCACCCCAAGAAGGGCAGGATTTGCTTGTGTCTTATTTATGGGTCTACCAGAGAGAGGGGGGGGGGTGGGGTGGGGCTCCTCCAGCAGCCAGGCATGAGCCGAAGCACCCATACCCAGACACGTGCCAGTCAGGGCATCACCATACATGCATATTATTTTGGTGTTGTTTATGTGTTCCTGTTTCAGAGAGGGTGGTGGTGATGCTGCCGCTGGTGCCAGGCCCAGAATCCCATCATGGTGAAGGTCAAAGCCGCAGCCTCAGTCACTCGAAACCAGGCTGACGAGGTCCGCAGTCTGGCAGTACTACTACAGCACGAAAGGCGGATTTGCCGAATGCAAGGTAAGGCACGGGGGCTGGGACAGCCAGGAATGGATTGTCCTATGACCTCTTAGGAAGCCCCCCGCAGGGAGAGAGATTGGCCAGCCACCCACTTGTGGAGACAGAATGCAGGCATGGCTTGATAGACCATTGGTCTGACACAGTATGGCACTTCTTATGTTCCTATCTTTTTATGTTCTTTAGATCTGTGACAAAAAAATAAAAAGAGGGCTGCAGGGGACCACATCTGGGCTCATCACCCACATCGAGAACATCCACCTAATTGAGGTGGCACGTGATCCATCTTGGGTTGAAAGGTGCAGCGGCAGCAGGGACTCCCAGGAGGAACAGCCTACTCAGGAAGGGGGGAAGGGCTGGCAGAAGCGCTGCCACCACAGCCCTTCCCCCTCCAGCTCTGCTGAGGAGTTTCCAGCCCCCTGGGAGGACAGCCACAAGGCAAACGCCTTTCGGGCAAAGCTGGAGAGGCCCACAAATATCTGGATGGGCTAAGGGTCCAAGCCCGCATCATAGAGGATGAGCTGGTGGTACAGTTTGAGGAGCTACAAGCAAGGGTGTCAGCACACATGCTCCCCCCCGCAGGTGCCCCTCTCAGCAAGAGAGGGGAATGCTGCGCTGGGAGAATGAGGAGGCGGGGTCACTTCACGTTGCAGCACGTTTCTAGCTACGCCCCCTAAAGCCCCGGAGTGGCATTAGGCATGGCGGCGGGACAGAGGGGCCCCGCCCTGAGCACACCCGGCTTCTTATGAGGCATAGCTATAAAAGGTACTGGCGGGGCCTGACTCCCCCGCCGGTAATCATTCTTGAGAGACTGGCCCCCTTTTGCCCTAGAGATTCTTCGTGCATTCTTGTGATCAGGTGGAGTGAGTGGTCCTCGTGTTCCCCTTCCTTGTTGACTGAGAGACGCGAGAGTGAATAGAGGTGTGTCTTGTCCTTATTTGTCTCCTGTGTAAATGGATATTGATTTCCTGTGGTGTGGGGTACCTTTTTCCTTATTCCTTTACTCGTATTTTCTCCCTCCCACAGTTTCCCTTGCAAATACCCACCTTGTGAGAAAGTCCGTTCCCCCACACCCCTAGTTCCTTGTGACCTCTCCCCCCTTCCCTTTCCCCTACCCCAGGAGCCTTCCCCTTCCCCCTCTTCCCTTCCACGTATCCGCACGGTGTCCTGGGCCCAGATTATTTCCTCGAGTGTGTGGCTACCCCTGGTGTTTGTGAGTCTTGGTTCCTTGAGGTAGACGGCTACCTTTTGCTTTGTCCCTATGATGATACGGGTTGCCTTCTAGTATCGAAGGAAAGCCCTCATTCCACCCTAAGGGACCCTAGCCTTACCAAGCTAGGTATTAGCATTAAGTGTAGTTGCCTCTGGTTGCCCTTATCTGTTTCCTACCTGTGTGTCAAAAGAGTGTGGATCCCCCCCTTTTTCCTACCCCTTCAGTACTCAGCCCCATCCCCCCATGACAAAGGGAATGCAAGGTGGAGGCATATGCACAGTACCTCCGCACCAAGGAGGACTTAGAACTGTACCACCAGTTGGTAGAAAAATTGAAGGCGTCCTTGGCGGGGACCCTGGATGTTGCCCGGCAACATGGGTCCAAGGCGGAGGAGGACATGCTGCCCGACCCTAGGGCCCGTGCACCCCTTTCTCCTTTCCCCCACATTCTGGGGCACAGACCCACAGACCCTTAATTTATTTTCCTTTCTTCATGTATATATATATTAATGTTTGTTTTTTGTTTTATAAATTTGTAATGTATGTTGTTTAAAAAGTTTTTATAAAAGTTATATTTGTTGTTAGCTTTGTTTGACTTTTCCAATCTTTTATCTCTCTGTGCTGCTTCTGGCAGGTGGCAGAATCTCATTGTATATACAACTTGTCAGATTCCTATCTGACAGCAGCAGCACATGTAGTGTATTAGCCCCAAGATGAGCCAGCAGAGTCTCAATGTGCAGACAGGCCCCCAGGAGGGGCAGGACTTGTGTCTGTGTGGGCTTGCCAGAGAGAGAGAGAGGCTGTGGCAGCCTAGCAGAGGCATAAGCGGGCATCGACAGGTGCACTACCCGCTCTCACAGACAGATCGCCGCATGGGGGGGAAGCCTTGGGAAGCTGAATTGGGATATATAATACTTGGTTACATTTGTCAGTTGTTCCCTTTGAAGCCCTCAAGTGGAGAGGTGTGTTCAGCTCGTAGAAAGATCACCCCGGGGGGCGGGGAAGACTTGCAGACAGTGTCCCAGGTAGAACAGTCAGCCAGAGATATCATATTTCCTGTGAGGGGGTGCCAGAGAGAAAGAGAGGCTCTTTGCCAGGGGGCAGCAGGTGGCGGGTGGGCAGAGGGGCTGTTTCAGCTGATGCAGTGGGCATCAGCAGGTGGCTGCAGAGGAGTAGGCTGGCGGGCAGGGGAGGCTGACAAGCAGGTGCTGGTGGCCACTGGTCAGTCAGGCACGAACAGCAGCAGCACCCAGATGATGGTTCTTGGGAGTGAATTGGCTGCTTCTGGATGCAGTGGAATGAAATGACAGCCCCCTGTGACTGGAATAATGGTCCCAGAATCTTGATGATGGTTCCTGGGACTGGCATGACTGCTTCAGGTACAGTGGAATGACAGCCGATGGGAGTTGAATGGTGTCCCTATAATTAGTGCTTGGTTGGGCATACTTCATTCAATCATTGCAATAGGTGGTACAGGGAGGCACACAGGCAGGGGCACAGTTACATTGTGTGTTATTTCCATCTCATTCTTGTAGGTTTGCTGCTGGACATGGGCATTGTGCATGAACACAGATCAGATCTCCTGTCGGTTCTGGCGGGTGGCAGCTTGAGCCAGATGCACCTCTTACTCTGTCTCCGATAAGATGGAGGTGATGGTGGTGGGGAGAGCGAGGGAGGTGTTGGCCCCCCGGTAGCTCAACACGTCCGGAGTCTGGGGTTGGTGCTGGACGCGGATCTCCGTCTGAGCTGCCTTCTGCCAATTGTATCTAGTGCGGAGGTTGCGTCCGTACATCTCTGGCCCGAACCTGGCCTCCCTCGTCCATGCCTTCATCACCTCGAGGCTGGACTACTGTAATGCGCTCTACATGGGACTGCCCTTGTTCCTGGTTCGGAGGCTGCAGCTAGTGCAGAATGCAGTGGCCCACCTCCTTTCAGGGACGGGTCGCCGGGACCACATAACACCTATACTCCAGGCTCTGCACTGGTTGCCAATAGCGTGCCAAGCCAGGTTCAAGGTATTAGTATTAATCTATAAGGCCCTTCACAGTCTCGGCCCCTCATACCTCAGGGATTGCCTTGCCCTCCACACTCTAGAGCGGCTCCTTCGGTCTGCCGGGGGTGCCTTCTTGGAGGTTCCCCAGGTTAAGCAGGGGGCCACAATGGAGAGGGCATTCTCGGTAGCTGGGCCGTGTCTTTGGAATTCCCTCCCAGAGGAAGCTTGCCTGGCTCCAAGCCTTTTAACATTCCGGCAAGTTTGTAAAACCTGGCTGTTCGCCCAGGCCTTTGGGGAGGGTAGGAGGGTGGGTTAGTGGTGTTTTTTTTTCCCCTCTACCCTTCTTTATTTTCTGTTATAATTTCATTTTTCCCTGTTTTAATTGTTGATAGTTTTATGATGATTTAAAATATTTTAAATATTGTTTTATATTGGACTTGTTAGCTGCTCCGAGCTGTTCGCAGGAGGGGCGGGGTATAAATATATTAAATAAATAATGAATAAATAAATAAATAAATATTACTCCCTCCTCCCCCCATCTCTCTCATTCTAGCAG
Source organism: Sphenodon punctatus (assembly GCA_003113815.1). NCBI lineage: Eukaryota > Metazoa > Chordata > Lepidosauria > Sphenodontia > Sphenodontidae > Sphenodon > Sphenodon punctatus. The sequence continues at coordinate 1,244,614 of QEPC01015466.1, read as the reverse complement.
CGGGGAGACTGTCTCTCACTTGTTCTCTGGACATGTACAGCAGGTGTGATGGCATGAGGGGGAACATGTCTGTCTCTTTCCTTCTAGCAGCAGGGAGACTTTATCTCTCTCCACGAGCACTGGCAGCAGGTTGCTACCTCATAAATAAAGGTTCCTAGCGCTGGCTGTCATCAATCTCACCACGTCACCCTGCGTTCCATCCCCGCATGGACTTGTCTCATATCCCTAGAAAGGGTTGGGTGGAACTGTCACTCTCAAAGGGGGAGAGTGTTTCTTAGCCATAGAGAGGAGCTCGATGCCATCAGGACAGGCATGCCATGGGGGTGGGCAGTTGCTTGGGCACGAGCAACAGGTTGCTATATCGTAAAAAAAAAAGGTTCTTTTCGCTGGCTCTCATCATCCTCACCACATCACCCTGCATTCCATCCCCACATGGACTTGTCTCATATCACTAGAAACAGTTGGGTGTAAATCTGTGGGGGTGCCAGAGAGAGAAAGACTCCCTGGCAGCGGCGGATGCCTTTTATACTAGAGGAGCTCGAGAAGTTGATGATGGTTCTTGGGACTGGAATGGTTGCTTCTGGATGAAGTGGATGGACAGCCCTCCCTGCCTGTAACGTAGGCCCCAGAACCCTGATGGTGGGTCCTGGGGCTGGAGTGGCTGTTACTTGATGCCGTGGAACGACGGCTTTCTGTGAGTGGAATGATAGCCACAGAACCCTGATGGTGGGTCCTGGGACAGGAGTGGCAGCTTCTGGATGATGTGGATGGACAGTCCTCCCTGTCTGTAATGTAGGCCCCAGCACCCTGACAGTGAGTCCTGGGGCTGAAGTGGCTGTTACTTGATGCCGTGGAACGACGGCTCTCTGTGAGTGGAATGACAGCCACAGAACCCCGATGGTGGGTCCTGGGACAGGAGTGGCAGCTTCTGGATGATGTGGATGGACAGCCCTCCCTGTCTGTAACGTAGGCCCCAGAACCGTGATGGTGGGTCCTGGGGCTGGAGTGGCTGTTAATTGATGTGGTGGAACAATGGCTCTCTGAGAGTGGAATGTCGGCCCCAGAACCCTGAGGGTGGGTCCTGGGACTCGAGTGGCAGCTTCTGGATGATGTGGATGGACATCCCCCCATGCCTATAACGTAGGCCCCAGAACCCTGATGGTGGGTCCTGGGACTAGAGTGGCTGTTACTTGATGCAGTGGAACGATGGCTCTTTGTGAGTGGAATGACGGCCCCAGAACCCTGAGGGTGGGTCCTGGGACAGGAGTGGCAGCTTCTGGATGATGTGGATGGACAGCTGTCCCTGCCTGTAACGTAGGCCCCAGACCCTGAGGCTGGGTCCTGGGGCTGGAGTGACTGGTTCTTGATGCGGTGGAATGACAGCTTCCTGTGAGGGGAATGATGGCCCCAGAACCCTGAGGGTGGGTCCTGGAATGGCTGGAGAACTTTGAAGGCCGAAGTGGAGAAGGGTTCCATGTGAACAGCCATTGAATGTGTGTCGGTTGGTCTTACAAGATAGGCAAGTGCCATTCCATCTTCAAGGCCCTCACAGATAATGGAAGATATGTCACGTACCTGGAGGAAGAGCTGGCTGAGTTTGTCCTGCAGTGGATGGATGTTGGTTTATCTTCCAAGTTCCTTCTGGTTCTAGTCAACTTGGTAAAGTTCAACAGGTGCTACCTGGATGATTGTGTTGCGGAAATGGCCCATATGATCTGTAGGGATGTGCGAACAGTCGGTCTTAAGAGATAGGCATGCGCTGTTCTGAAGGGATGGGTGATCGCTGAAGGTCTCTGTTGCCCATGGCTGATCAAAAGGGAGTCGGGTTCAGATTCCTGAATCCAGAGGGGCGGAGGTGCTGGAGTCATGGCCAGGAACGGTCTCAATACGAAGAGTGTGACAGCCAGAATCTCCCATTCCATACCATTGTAATGTTCAACCAGCCCCTGCCCACCGACGCACTCATCCGAGGTATGGCCATCTACAAGATTGAGGAGCAAATGGCTGCCGTGAAATACCAGCAGCAGCAGCAGACATTGGATTGCCCGGGCACAGAACCCGTGGCACAGACAGCAGAGGTGGTATTGGTGGAGCAGCAGCAGATGACATTGGATTGCCAGGGCACAGAACCCATTGCGCAGCAGAAGCGGACATCGGATTGCCGGGGTACAGAACCCATGGCAAAGACAACAGAAGCAGCATTGGCAGCAGCAGAAGACACTGGATTTCTGGGGCAGAACCCATGGCACAGACAGTTGAGGCAGCATTGGCAGCAGAAGCAGACATTGGATTGACCAGGGCAGAGAACCCACGGACCAGCAGACAGCAGCAGCAGGATTACCAGGCCAGTGGGGGACATCACCCAGGGTTGTTCGGGCGGGCAGACAGGCAGTGGGGTATGACCAGAAGGCAGGCAGACTGAGGCAGGCTTTGATCTAGACCACCTGGGTAGGCAGACAGGCAGTGTGGCATGAGAGGCAGGCAGACTGAGGCAGGTTTCGAGCTTTGCAACCTGGGAAGGGTGGGCAGACAGGCAGTGTGGCAGGAGAGGCAGTAGGGAAGGCAGACTGGGACCTTGGCATAGCAGACACCAAGGTTGGAAAAACTCAAACAAACAGAGGCTTAAAATAAACAGCCTTTACTACTCAGGCAATTGAAAACTACTGCCAGGGCAATACTGGGTACCTACATATGCCTCAAATACAGCCATGTATTAGTCCCAAAAGTCCAAAGAATAGAATATTACATTGTCTCAAAAGTACAGTAGCTGCAGAGAAATACATGCATCAATAACAACAGATAACTGAATCTTGTATTGGGATATCCACATAGGCTAAACAAAATAAATTAGTGCTGAACACAATGGGTTTCTAACCCCCTATAGGTTGGAGAAACAGCTCCAGATGACATCAGCCTTTTGCACCAACAAACCCTAATGACCACTAGGGGCATTGGGAGTAGAGAGAGTGAGTTAGTGTGTATGTCACTTTAACCTTTCTGATCTCTGCTTCTAAGCCCCCCATTCCCCCTCTCAGGTGGAATGTGCCGAGGAAGCTCCTACTGGATTTCCTCCTTCTTCCTGACCTTTCTCCATTCCTCTCTGCTCTCTCTGACCTTCAACATGACTGGCCACCATGCTGGTGACAGCTAGCTAGTAAGATCTAGGGATAGGCCTTTCTTATCACAATGTATGTCTCAATAAAGTAGATTCTTTTAATCTAGAAACAATCTCCAAGGTGTTGATTACTTCTAAGCTATTGCTACTGAGAATTCGAGCTATTTTTCTTTTGCTGTGTGTAANCCCTGATGGTGGGTCCTGGGACAGGAGTGGCAGCTTCTGGATGATGTGGATGGACAGTCCTCCCTGTCTGTAATGTAGGCCCCAGCACCCTGACAGTGAGTCCTGGGGCTGAAGTGGCTGTTACTTGATGCCGTGGAACGACGGCTCTCTGTGAGTGGAATGACAGCCACAGAACCCCGATGGTGGGTCCTGGGACAGGAGTGGCAGCTTCTGGATGATGTGGATGGACAGCCCTCCCTGTCTGTAACGTAGGCCCCAGAACCGTGATGGTGGGTCCTGGGGCTGGAGTGGCTGTTAATTGATGTGGTGGAACAATGGCTCTCTGAGAGTGGAATGTCGGCCCCAGAACCCTGAGGGTGGGTCCTGGGACTCGAGTGGCAGCTTCTGGATGATGTGGATGGACATCCCCCCATGCCTATAACGTAGGCCCCAGAACCCTGATGGTGGGTCCTGGGACTAGAGTGGCTGTTACTTGATGCAGTGGAACGATGGCTCTTTGTGAGTGGAATGACGGCCCCAGAACCCTGAGGGTGGGTCCTGGGACAGGAGTGGCAGCTTCTGGATGATGTGGATGGACAGCTGTCCCTGCCTGTAACGTAGGCCCCAGACCCTGAGGCTGGGTCCTGGGGCTGGAGTGACTGGTTCTTGATGCGGTGGAATGACAGCTTCCTGTGAGGGGAATGATGGCCCCAGAACCCTGAGGGTGGGTCCTGGAATGGCTGGAGAACTTTGAAGGCCGAAGTGGAGAAGGGTTCCATGTGAACAGCCATTGAATGTGTGTCGGTTGGTCTTACAAGATAGGCAAGTGCCATTCCATCTTCAAGGCCCTCACAGATAATGGAAGATATGTCACGTACCTGGAGGAAGAGCTGGCTGAGTTTGTCCTGCAGTGGATGGATGTTGGTTTATCTTCCAAGTTCCTTCTGGTTCTAGTCAACTTGGTAAAGTTCAACAGGTGCTACCTGGATGATTGTGTTGCGGAAATGGCCCATATGATCTGTAGGGATGTGCGAACAGTCGGTCTTAAGAGATAGGCATGCGCTGTTCTGAAGGGATGGGTGATCGCTGAAGGTCTCTGTTGCCCATGGCTGATCAAAAGGGAGTCGGGTTCAGATTCCTGAATCCAGAGGGGCGGAGGTGCTGGAGTCATGGCCAGGAACGGTCTCAATACGAAGAGTGTGACAGCCAGAATCTCCCATTCCATACCATTGTAATGTTCAACCAGCCCCTGCCCACCGACGCACTCATCCGAGGTATGGCCATCTACAAGATTGAGGAGCAAATGGCTGCCGTGAAATACCAGCAGCAGCAGCAGACATTGGATTGCCCGGGCACAGAACCCGTGGCACAGACAGCAGAGGTGGTATTGGTGGAGCAGCAGCAGATGACATTGGATTGCCAGGGCACAGAACCCATTGCGCAGCAGAAGCGGACATCGGATTGCCGGGGTACAGAACCCATGGCAAAGACAACAGAAGCAGCATTGGCAGCAGCAGAAGACACTGGATTTCTGGGGCAGAACCCATGGCACAGACAGTTGAGGCAGCATTGGCAGCAGAAGCAGACATTGGATTGACCAGGGCAGAGAACCCACGGACCAGCAGACAGCAGCAGCAGGATTACCAGGCCAGTGGGGGACATCACCCAGGGTTGTTCGGGCGGGCAGACAGGCAGTGGGGTATGACCAGAAGGCAGGCAGACTGAGGCAGGCTTTGATCTAGACCACCTGGGTAGGCAGACAGGCAGTGTGGCATGAGAGGCAGGCAGACTGAGGCAGGTTTCGAGCTTTGCAACCTGGGAAGGGTGGGCAGACAGGCAGTGTGGCAGGAGAGGCAGTAGGGAAGGCAGACTGGGACCTTGGCATAGCAGACACCAAGGTTGGAAAAACTCAAACAAACAGAGGCTTAAAATAAACAGCCTTTACTACTCAGGCAATTGAAAACTACTGCCAGGGCAATACTGGGTACCTACATATGCCTCAAATACAGCCATGTATTAGTCCCAAAAGTCCAAAGAATAGAATATTACATTGTCTCAAAAGTACAGTAGCTGCAGAGAAATACATGCATCAATAACAACAGATAACTGAATCTTGTATTGGGATATCCACATAGGCTAAACAAAATAAATTAGTGCTGAACACAATGGGTTTCTAACCCCCTATAGGTTGGAGAAACAGCTCCAGATGACATCAGCCTTTTGCACCAACAAACCCTAATGACCACTAGGGGCATTGGGAGTAGAGAGAGTGAGTTAGTGTGTATGTCACTTTAACCTTTCTGATCTCTGCTTCTAAGCCCCCCATTCCCCCTCTCAGGTGGAATGTGCCGAGGAAGCTCCTACTGGATTTCCTCCTTCTTCCTGACCTTTCTCCATTCCTCTCTGCTCTCTCTGACCTTCAACATGACTGGCCACCATGCTGGTGACAGCTAGCTAGTAAGATCTAGGGATAGGCCTTTCTTATCACAATGTATGTCTCAATAAAGTAGATTCTTTTAATCTAGAAACAATCTCCAAGGTGTTGATTACTTCTAAGCTATTGCTACTGAGAATTCGAGCTATTTTTCTTTTGCTGTGTGTAAACTCTGCTGCTGCCTAGCCAGAGCTCTAACAGGTCCTGGCACAGTAGGCAGTGAAACTTTGGGTTTTTTTGGTTTTTGACCACTAATAAAATCCCAACATAATATGGGTCTTTTTCAGCAGCACTCAGTAGCATCAGAGCATGGGGTTGATCTCAATGGCCATCTAATCTCCAATTCAATCATCCAAAAGGCCTTAAAGGAAAAAACATATTGGGGGGGGGGAGGGGGACAAATAAATAGTCTGTTAGTCTAAAAATTCTTTAACAGAAAGACTAAAACATTATAGAAAACATTAAAGAAAAGATTATCCCCCAGGGTCTGAGGGTTCTCAAAGACTCCTTTATGTTTCCAGATAATGAGAGCTTTAAAGAAAAATGGTTTGCCATTCTAAATAAATGTTCTGTGGACTTAATGTTATTAATTATTGAGACATCTAAAAATGAGATAGAACGTCTATGGGCAGAATCTGAAGAGATGGTCACTAAATTACAAATAGAATTAAGGAGCAATGATCTTCAAGAGAAACTGCAGAGGGTTGAGCAGGATATTGACAAAAAAAGACAAAATTTGGTGGAAAAGAAGTTTTTCAAATTTAAGAGAGATGTGAGGGACTATGAACTGAATAGGGTCTATAACTGGCGCAGTGGTAGGAGGCCTATAGCAAGACGTGTCTCCTTAAATTTGACTAGTGAATCCAGTGGTGAGGTGGATAAGCGTGAGGAGAGTCCCAGCACAAATAGGGGGGTTCTAACTAGAGCTCAGGTTAGACAAGGACAATCACATGCAGGTGGTCCCAATCTTTTTTAGCCAGGGAACAGGGATACAACCATGTACGGAGGAAGAGAGGGAATTACAAAAACTTAGGATATTAGAAAGTGCCAATCTAATGTCAGGGGGGAAGGGCCCAGGGAACCCAGGTAAGAAAGATATCTAGAAGGAAAAACCTCTCAGTCAGTCTCTTGGGTGTTTCGAGACAGTTCTCATTCTCCCAGCTGGGGAACCTGGCCTCAGAGTGCACAGCTCATCATTGAGGCTACAGAAAGGAAAGGGAAAAGGGTCCCAAGTCAACAAGGAGGATACAGGCCAGGGAGAAGCGAGTTAAGAACAGCATGAGGGGAAGAGCAAGGAAAGGAGAGAACACCCACTATAGAGAGGTGATGCAAGGCAAGACACAGTGAAGAGAGAGCAAGACCTGACAACCCTAAGCAGACACCGGTGATGGGAAATGCAAGACCACAGAGAAGAGCTATGGGGAAGCACAGAGCACTGGGGGAACAGCACTCCAGGGAAGCACAGAGCACTGGGGGAACAGCGTTCCAGGGAAGGCACAAAGCAATGGAGAAACAGAGCTCCAAGGAAGCACAGAACAATGGGGGAACAGTGCTCCAGGGAAGCACAGAGCAATGGGGAAAGCACAGGTCAATGAGGGAACAGAGCTCCAAGGAAGCACAAAGCAATGGGGAAACAGAGCTCCAGGGAAGCACAAAGCAATGGGGAAAGCACAGGGCAATGAGGGAACAGAGCTCCAA
>QEPC01015466.1:1204932-1224710 GCA_003113815.1 Sphenodon punctatus | reverse complement strand
GCCGCACCAAGTCAACCATCTTATCGGCCAGCTTCCTGCTTTGAGGGTCACAATCCCGCTCCTGGAGAATCTCCTCCAGTCTCCTCAGGAGACTCTGCACCTGAGGGTTCACCTGGCTGAAGGTGACTGTGGCCGAGCTCATGGTCTCCGTCATGGCCAGGAAAGGTCTCAAAACAAAGACTGTGTGCGCCGCTGTCTGTGACCAGTTGCACATGATGCAAGGCGGCTTTCTGCTCAAGAAGCCGCTTGAACATCAGGAAGGTCGAATTCCACTGGGTGGACACATCCTGCACCAGCTGGTGTACTGGGGAGCCTTGCTTGGCGTGCTTTGCCCAGAGGAGGTCACTGCCCTTCACGCTCCGGTTAAAGAAATCGTCCAGCTTCCCCTCCCCACTCAATAAGGGTGCCTACCCCAATCCCTTTCTCCCCCAAGCCCAGAGCATCCCTGACCACAAGGTGAAGGGTGTGCATGGTGAAAGGGATGCTCATGAAGCCCCCCTCGTGGTCTGCCCTCAGTATATTGGCCACGTTATCGGTCACCACACACTCCTTGGTGAAGGGTGCGCCTGGTATGACCCACTCCCTCACCATGGCAGTCAGGGCTGCCTCTATGTTCCAGGACATGTGGGGGCCAATCCATGACTTCTGCCTGAAGGGGCCCCCCCCTATACCCTGCTTTGGGACCCCTCCTGCCACTGCCAAATGCTGCCTCCGGGTCCTGCCACCAGAGTGCCGTCACCGCCAGGTAGGCATGCTGAGTGCTCCTGCTGGACCACAGGTCAGTTGTGAAGTGGATGGTGGCACCCCTAGCCCCTGCCAGCTGATCCCTCACCTGCTCCTTTAAAGCACGGTACAGGGCTGCCACCACCTGCCGACTCAGGGTGGTGCGCAAGGTCAGCTTAAACTGGGGGGCCAGGAAGCCAATCAGGCGCTTGAACCCCATGTCTCCGACCACTGAGAAGGGCTGCCCATCCAGAGCGATCATTTCACTTGAAAGCCACGCTGCCCTCCACGTCCTGCAGCTGCCCCCACCCCAGCTCCTCCATGGTGGACTGACACTGCTTCTGCTCCCCCCTAGCAGTAATACTGCTTGTGCTGCTAGACGCAGCTGTTGGAGCAGGTCGCTTGCCTGCTGATGGAGGCAGACGACTGGCCGCTGCAGTCAGGAACCCGCTGGCGTCTACTGCCCCTGCCTGCCTGCTTAGCAGCACAGCACTATGACATCCCTTCAGGTGCCTCACCTTCTGGCACAAAGTGTACTGCACCTCTCTGGAATCATCCTCCCGCACCAACTTAAAATGCGCCCAGACCGAGGATTTTTGCCCTCTCCTGCCTTCTGGCCCGCACCGGGTGACGCACAGCTGCCAGTGCTGCTGGGAGGGGCAGAACATGGTGGTGACACAGATCTTGGAGGGACAGCCACCGCCTCAGCTCCAGACATCTCCACGGGACTAGTGTCTGCCTTGCTGTCCCCAATCAGAGTGCTGTCCGGTGAAGGGGAATACTGGGACCCTGAGGCTGCTGGACTGCCCACCATGCTGCTGCCACTCTCCCTGTGCCCCCTATAGCTGCTGCTCCTCTCCCTGCTGGCATTGCCCAGGGATCAGGCCCTGCCTCTAGCAGCCGGAGTGGGATCTGCCAGCCCTGGACTACTGGGGATCACCTCAACAATGGGGGACATTGGTGGCCCTTGAGGAACATCCGACCCCAAAGCACCTGCCCCTGCAGCCGCTGCAGAGACAGCCACAGCTTCCTGTACTGTAGACCTTCCAGTGCCCTGCATGGCACAGGACACTGTCAGGAGGCGCTGCCGAAACACCCCCCAGCTAGTGCCACTGCTTGGAGCCTCTGAAGCCTGTCTCTCAAAATCAGGCCTGTGGAGTTTGGGGCATAGTGACAGGCTCTGGCTGCTGCCTGCTGCCACCCCGCTGGCACGGCCCCTACCCCTACAACCTCTGCCACGTGCCCCATTGCCCAGCCTTATGGGCAGCAGACCGGCCTCTCCTGCTTCCCTTCTCCATGCCTTCCAACCCAAGGAATGCACTTGTACATTTTATATATAATATTTTTAGTTATTCAAATTTTTATCTAATATATACACACACACAATAACAACTCTAACGACAATTAACTATTCTAAAATCTATGGAACTAAATGGAAAAAAAGGCCTAGTCCTACAAACGCACTCTAAAATATTAAAACTGAATAACTACTACACACTAACACTATATCTATCTCTATAAGCTAACTCCTACAACTATGTATCTATCTATAGTAACTATCTAATATCTATATCTATATCTACAGTATTATACAGGGATGGGGTGGGAAACACAGACAGCTCACAACAAACAACAAAGGGAGGGGTACAAAACTGAAATGAAATCTAAATCAATCTAATCCTACTCTAAATAAATCCTAAAACAGCAGGGGAAAGGAATCAGGGATGGAATATATAGTGGGAGGAAGGGAGGATTCAATGGAGGGTAGGGAGAAAGAACACAGGGAGGGTTAAAAAAATAAAAATAACACCTAAATCTATCTAATCAATTCTAAATAAATGAAACTAGGGAGGCAAATGTGTAGGATGGGTGAAATAGGAGAAGGATGGCGATGGATTAGGAATAGGAAGGAACACAAACTGCTAGGAGAGGGAGACTTCTGAAAACATCTGCTGTCAGGAACAGTGGCTAGCTCAGAAGGTGTTGGAAGGGAGGAGGGCAATGACTTTTGTTACTTGCCTAGCCCCATGCCCCCCATGTCCAATCACAGACTGCGAAGCCAGTGGTCTGAGGAGAAAAGGGATGGTGATTGGGCAGGCTAGCTACTACTCCAAGCCTCTCCACCCCTGGTGCCAGGAAGTTGCTCCTCAGCTGCCCCCCCCCCGGGCCTTCCAGTCATGTTTTTCCCACCCAAACTCATCCAAACTAACCCGAATGCGGCCGAACTGTTCGGTCGTTTCCAAGTTCGGAGCGCGTTCGGTTAGGTCAGTTTGGGTTCGGGTTCAGTCGTTTGGTTCGGTCCAAACTCCGGACCGTGTCCGGTCCAAACTCCAGACCGTGTCCGGTCCAAACTCCGGACCGCGTTCGCACATCCCTAGGAGCTAATTCCTGGGAGAATCTTGGGGTAACAGCCAGGCCCCATCAGAATAGTTCAGGAGTCTGGCTGGATCCTGGCTACAATTCCAGGCCCACACCAGACTGGGTGAGTCCGTGACAGTGCTTCAGTGCCATCACATTTGAAAACACCCATTGTGTTGGAGACATACCATAGAGTTCAGCATAGGGCCTTGTTTCACTCAGCAAATAATCCTCATTGTATAGGGGGATGAATGAAGCTTTGTTCTCTGTCAGCAAAGCTTGGTTTTGAGAAATCATCTTCTTGTCTCTCTAAGGCTTTGGAGAAAGAGAAAGTAACAAAAAAATTATGTTTTGACAGAAGAAACTACGTGTATTTACATAAACCTCAACGACCAACAGTATTATTGAACAGTGAAATTCTTCTGCACTGTCTCAGATAATATAATTACAGAATTACATTTTCAATTATCATTTATAACTTTTTTAATTTTGTTCTCCAAATGTTTACTTTTAAAATCGTAATTGGTTTGAAGTGATCATGAATTTTAAATAGCTGTGGAATTTGAACGATAAAAAAGTAAACATTTGGGGAACAAAACTTAAAGTTATAAATGATAACTGGAAATGTAATCCTGTAATTATATTATCTGAGACAGTGGAGAAGAATTTAACTGTTCAATAATATTACTGACTGTTAATGAGTTAATGGTCTCATGCACCAGGAAGGAAGTAGTGGCTTACAGAAATGTGTTGTTCAGTGCCTCTTTGCCAACATTTTAATTTGTCCATAGAGCATGTAAATACCTGTCTCATACATTTCAAAATCAAGAAGCTACTGGTAGACAAGTGAGAAGAGATTGAGCAATGAATTAATTAGGTTTGCCAGAAGAGGGAGCTGTTGATATCTGCCCCCCCCACCCCTCCCAGCTCCAATGACATAAAGCAGGTGTATGGGAAAATGTGATTGCTTTCAAAACTGAGTTAGATAACATGACATAAGTCATGTAACTTGAAATTTCCATAACATTTCCTACCAATAGTTTAGCACCTTTTTAAAACCTTGCTAGCCGGTAATGGTATCCTTTACTTGCTTTTGAATAATTATCTTTTTCCTTAGCTAAACAAGGTGTTAATGGTGCATAAAAGAGTCCATCTTCAACCAATTCAAAGCTGAATCCATCTGGTGGGGTAACAGTCTACATCAAGCAACAGAGGACTTTGTGTAGAATAGGCCTAAGGCTCTAAAAATATCAAAGTTATTTTCTGTGATGAGGCATTTTTGTCATGAGCAGATAGAAACACCTAATAGTGAATAAATAGTGAGAGGAAAATTAATTCAGTGATAGCAGGAGAGCTGTACTTCAAAGAACCAGGCAAAGTAGAGTTAGGTTTGATCATGCTCTGAGATTTTTCTTTTCCGTGCTGTTTCTGTAAGCAAAGTGGCATTAGTATATCACTTACCCACATCAGCAACTTTAAAAAGACCCCACACTTAATTACCATTTTGAACAGCTTTGAAGCATCTGTTCTGCAGCATGAGCTGCTCCTGTGTTGTCTTAGTTTTACAATTCTGACATTGCTGATGGGATTTTTTTCTTCTAGTCCTGTTTCCATGCTGGCAGTTTGCTCTAGTGTAGGAGAAGAGGGAGGGTATGGACTTGCCTTGCCCTCCAGGGTAAGCTGCTAGCATGGACTCTGGCTACTCTGGAGTGAGCACCAATTCATGAGGGCAGAATACAGGGCAAGTCGACCGTGAGGAGGGCGTTTTCTGTGGCTGCGCCGCGGCTGTGGAACTCCCTCCTATTGGAAGTCTGCTTGACCACCGACCTCCCCTCTTTCCGTAGACAGTGTAAGAGCTGGCTGTTCCGCCGGGCCTTTACTGAGGGAGATGGGGTGGGTGGATGGGTTGGGTTAGGGAGAGTTTGGGTATGGGTTATTTTAATCTGGGGATCTTATGTTGTTTTAAGTGTATTTTAGTTATGTATTTTAAAATGTTGTTAGCTGCCCCAAGGGGGCGGCATATAAAATTTAATAATAAATAAATAATAAAGTCTCTTCTATTTAAACAAGCAAAGTTGTGCTGAGAGATTATTCAAATCAGTAGCCCTACTGAAGTCAAAGGGCCTGCTTCCATTTTAGGATTTGGTACTTGCCACCTGAATGAAGCCTTAATTATGTAAAATAAATTGGTCTTTTTCCATTTCTATGGGAGAAAATAACAATTAGCTACTGGTCCTAATTTTCATCCTTTTTGGCAGTTCCATCAGAAATAGAAAAGGTAAATGAATGTACCAAGGGATCTACCCTATTAACCTCATAGTAGGTTTGAGGTATCTTAAAAGTGCAGTCAACTGCTATTACCTGCAATTAGTTTTCTTCTGCAAACAAAGAACTCAAGTCGCCAACATTTTCAATCCAGCAAGTCAAAATGATTAAAAAATAAAAAGTTTTGCATTTTCAAACTTCCCCTGAGAGTTGTAATCCTCATGACTCTTCCAGTCATTCAGTTAAAACACCTAAAAACCACTTAAACAAGACTGGGTAAGGCCATATGACTGAGTTGTTATCCCACAGTAGACCACATTACCCTGTGATGCAGCTGACCATCTGTCTAGCAGCTGCCAGATGTTCATCCACTTCTGCCACAGTGACGTAAGCTCCTCGCTAAGTCTCTTGTTTGGCTTCCTGACATGGTGTAAAGAGGCAGAGAGGGAAATCGGGGAGGGGAAGGAGTCGAGGGGATGTGTGGAGGGCTTGCTGAGCAATGTAGCGGGGGGCAAAGTCCTACGTTTAACCGAGAAGAAAGGGACCCAGAAACTTTTGGCAAGGGCTCGCCTGATTCCCACCCAGGTATTTACATCCGGACTGGTGCCCTTGGGCGCCAGACGAAGGGCGACCCAAAGGGTGTCGGCTGTTGCTGGGGCTGTTGGCGGGGCGGACGTAGCCATTCCGTAGAAGTGGCAGAGGAGCGTGGAGAGGGGCTCATACCGGGACCTGTACTAGTGGAGCTGAAGGAGATATGATGAATCGGAGGCGGGCCTTTGGCAAGGACATTGACTATGGGAAGCCCGCCCCCCCCCCCTTGCAGACCTGGCACCGAGGTGTTTGGCAAGTGAGATCCCCATTGGAGGATGTTTGGTGGGAAGGGGAATTAGTGAGAAGAGGGATGTACCCTCCTGGTGAGAGCAGGAGGTGAGGAGGGGGTAGTAGGGCCGAGGTTGGGTAATTTTGTTGGAGGTTCGATACTGTGATTGGTATTGGGATGAGTGGGGGAAATGTTTCGTCGTATGTTGCATTTATTGTATGATTTAAACTGAGGTTTTTTTGATAGTGTTCTTTTGTAGAAAGGGGCCCTCCTCTTGGTGAGAGCAGGAGGATGGGTGGAAAGTTGGTCCCCACCCCCTGGTGGCAGCAGGGAGGTGGGGGATGGATGTAGTGATGTTAGCTGGTTGAACATTGGTAATATGGGGAGGAGAAGGGGAGGGTGTTGTATTATGATTTGTTTTGTATAATATTGAACTTGTAGTTACTGTATTATTTCAATTATTTATTTATTTATTTAAAATTTATATCCTGCCCCTCCTGCCCACAGCAATTATGTTGTTGATTAATTGTATTGGTCTGGTTGTAGACCTTTGTTTATATTATGTGATGGTCTATTGTGGACCTTATTTTGTGCTGTTGTGAGCTGCCTCGAGCCGCCGTAGGCGGGAGAGTGCGGGATATAAATTAAAATTGAAAAAGGACATCCTAGGCAGGAAGGCAGACACAGTTTCTTCTACCCATAGTTCACCATGGCTGTACGTCACCCTAGGGGGTGGGATACTGGGCAGGCTGGGTGGTGGCGGGTCGAGTGGGAACAGGTATCTGCCGATGCGGCCAGCTCCTTGGCCTGACTCATGGCATGGTGGGACTTGTGACACCAGCCTGCCTGCCTGGGTTCCCCGTCAGGTGGGGGAGGCTGCTCATTTGGACTTCTCTCCCTGCTGCTTCAAAGTGTGGTAGCTACGTTGGCCCTCCCTGAGGGTGGTGAGCAAGGGATCTGGCTGGCCCTGTTTCGTGTGGTTTTACCCACTGTGTTCCCTATGAAAGAGATCAAAACAAAATCAATAAGATCTTGGCATCATCTTTGAAAAAGCTGAATACTATATTTTCGGTTGATTTTCCTCCTAATGCAGACGTAGCTTTCTTTCCATTCTCACTTCTTCCTGCTGTCATCTCTGTTGATCATTTGGTTAGGATTTTTGATTTAAAACACTTGCCAGAGTAAGCTGAATTTGAACTTTAGTCACCCTCCACTGGGATGCAAAACGTGCAGTTTTGCTTCAGACAAAATGTCTTGTAACTGAACTGCGAAGTGGGCTGCTTGACTTTCCACCAGTTTTGCATCATGTGCAATGATTTTAACTTTGAAAATATTTCATTTTTTTTCCTCCTGAACATGTGTCCCACTAGGCGTTAAAGAATTCTCGTATGCTAATGGTTTGTGTCTTACTGCAAGTAGATTTTTGCCAGTGAGGAATTAAGCCTGAAGTCTATAGAACTGTATGACACTGACATTTTAAAAAACCAGTTAGTATAACCATTTATTCTGTTTGTTAAAGGAATGCTGGTTTGGTTGAAAGGTGCTTATGAATATACTGCATAGTTTCTTTTATGGACTTCAATTTTGCCTGTCATTTTTTGATTTATTGAGAAGTATATAAAACACAGCTTGCTTATTATAAAGATGCAAGATTTATGAGCATTAAAATTTATAAGAGAAAGGTTTTAACACACTTTTAATTGCATGTACATTTGCTATAGGTATTTAACTTAGATGAATTGTCTGTTACTAAAAATGAAACTGTATGCCACTTTCTTTTGGGAGGAATAAATATACAATGCACTTTATATATTTTATCCACAGAAAGGATAAACATGCTTAAAAAACAATTGTGCCATGATTCTAACATAAACTGAGGAGAAAATGATACATGGAGTGGAAGGGAGAACTGAAATTTCAGTGATAAAAATGCAAATACTTAAGCTACTCTCTAAGGATAAAGGAATGGGAATACAGGAAAGAAACATAAGTAAAAAGCACACAAGGGCAACTAAAGCAAGCAGGAATGTTATAACATCAAAGATGGAGCCCTGTGTAAGTGAGGTTTTCTATATTAGCTGGCACATTCAATTTTTTTCTTCCCTGCACTCACTACTTTCCTTCTGTGCTTCAACCCCTTTCCACAAAGTTTAATGAGAGTTTGTCTCTACAATGCTGGTTATAAGTAAGGTGTCCGTTAAGAAGTAAAATGAGGTGTTTAAGGCCACCAGCAAGTTAGCCCTGCTTACCTGTTTTGTCATGAGCGCTATTCATGTCTACGGAACTTGTGCTGGTGCAAAATTGCTGGGAGGATCACCCTGCACATGTGTTCACCAGTAAGGAAGAAAATTCCAGCCTTTGAATCATGCAGTGGGGATGGGGGCGGCATGAGGGGGTGGGAAGAGGTCAGGTCATAGATCTGACAGCTATGGAGAATCACCAGGTGCAAGAAAAGATCTTGGGAAGAATTGAGAGGGAGGTAGGAATGTATATATTGAATGTGTGCTGCTGCATAAGTGTTGGAGTTGTGGTCTTTACCCAAGTTGTTTCCATGTGGTGTTGAGATTAGTAACTAGGGGTGTTTTTCAAATGAGACGTTAGCCTGCTGCAGTCTGGATTCAGTCTGTATGGCCCCCACTCACATGTTTAGTGTGTCCTGCCTAATCAATGGCAGTCCCCTGTGTGTATTTCATGTACTTGTAGGCAGCCTGCAAAGGCAGCACCAGAATTGGACCTGGGAAGCGAGGGTTTGAATCCCACCCTACCCATGAACTCACTGGGTGGCCTTGGACAAGTCACAGCCTCTCAGCCTCAGTTCACCGTCTGTAAAATGGGAACACCTGTATGTTTGTCTGTCTGTCCCTGTGTTCCTCTCATCCTTGTCCATCTTAGATTGTAAGCCCACTGGGCAGGGACCTGTCTTAGAAAATTTGTGACTGTAAAGTGCTGCATATGCCTAGTGATAAGTGTATGCAAATGATAAGCAGTATTAGAAGTAGTAATGAGAGCGAGAGCAGAGAGAGAGGCAGGCAGCGGTTGTTCCTTGGACATTCACCTATGACTCGATGGTGCTGGCGGACCTCGACACGCAAGCGTGCTGCATTCAACCTAACTGGTAGGACGCAGACACATGGGTGCACGTTAGCCTGCATTTTCCTGCATGGCAGGCTCCACATTCTCCAAGACCCTGCAATGAGTGGCAATTACGGGTCTGGTAGGTAGGGGCTGCATTCTGGTGGGGCAAACATCTAATAAACGGACAGGTGAACACCCACTTCGTTTGGACTAATGTGAACTAACGTCTCATTTGTTAACACCCCACGCCTTGTGTGTCCAAAATCAGTTGTCTGCCAAGTCAGCTAAAATGAAGTCTCTTAGAGGTGCACTCACAACCCCTCGAGCTGTTCCCTGCATGTGAATTCAGGATTTTATTAGTACTAGTGGCTGGCCTAAAGAGAGAGGAATTTCCCAGATTTTATTTTGCCTTAGGAGACATTCTTTTAAGCAAAGTGTATTTTTGTATGAATTTCTTTTTTGATATTGATTGCCAAGAATGAAGGTAATTTAGCTATCACTAACTAGATATATTTGGGCTACACCGTTGAGCTACATGTATTGGCATTATTTTTACAAAGACATATATGTAAAAGTTGGAGCGGGGGTGCATAGGGGGTTGCACTCAGGAAGAGAGGCATCCAAATCATGGATCTGTGCCATGTAGGGTTGCCACCTATGCAGATCTTTAAGGAACACTTACGAAAAATACATGCTGCAGGGCCTTCATTGGTGCCCAGGGCCCCGCAACATGTATTTTTCATAAATGTGCCTTAGAAATGTGCATAGGTGGCAACCCTAGTGCCATGGATCTGTCTCCTGTCCCTATGTGCTTACCCTCATTTCTGCTCCCTTATCGTGAGCTCAGTCTTTGATGTAGGAACTGGATCCAGGAGCCAGATCCAGGAACTGGAAAGGGGCCACATAAAAACTAGTCAAAGGCTGCATTTGTCCCCTGGACCTGAGGTTTGCCTCCCCTGACAGGATTTTTTTCATATTCAACAGTATTTTTCTTTTTTTTTCTACATCTGCAATTAAGCTATGTTTAGGCAATTAAGGCTACAGAAGCTCCCTTGGTGGAGAATGTGATCCTGTTGGAGTGATTAACCTATTTGAATCGAGTCATTTTAAATCGGTTGTCTCTTTATCAAACTTTTTGGTATTCCTGTATTGAACACCAGCTATCTGGATTTGGGAGGCATTGGATTATTGACATGGTCAGATTACTCTTCTCCCTTGAGTTACTTGGCTATGTTGGTTATTCGGAGTAAGGGGATATACAGTTGGTAATTTGGATTGTATTAATATTCTTGCTAGTACATGGTGGCTATCCCTGATTAATTGATATTAATGAATTTTTGATGGTGTTGTATAATTCGTATTTCACGTTTTATAAATTATATTTATTTTATTTTATTTGTTTAATTATATAAGCGATATGGTCATGTGGCTGATTCATAATAAAATTATCTATCAGTATTTTTTTAAAACAAAAAGAATTTAATTTTAAAAAACTGCAAAAAATATTGTCTTAAAGCAAAGTCCAGAAACACCTTCTTTTACCCAGCCTGTGGTGCTTAGGCATTCCAATGGGCATATCCTCTTATTTGTGATCTCAGAACAGTGACTGTTACTTTGCTCTGTACCATACGTGCTTCAAGAGAGTACCACGATAAACTGCATTAAAACCAGAGCTGTAGCCTTAATAAGGAATTTTCTGATTTTGGGGGGATGGGGGTGTTAGCCAGATATTTTCAACATTTAGTGATTTGTGTGGGGGTATTTTCTCTACATAGACTAAAGTATTGTACCAAAAGATGTAGTTGTGTCCTCAATAGGTGTTGAGATATTTTTCTCCATGAAAGATTCTGAAATAACTTCAGTGTATGGATTGTGAATTGTCACTTTGTCTATAAATAATTGAGGCATTTACTTTTGCATTTAAAATGACTTACCTGCTGCGAAGCCATTCAAATATCTCCTCTTAGCATAATCATATGCAAGTGGTGTTCAGTAACATGCCACACCTAGTATTTTCCTTTAGAGTGTTTTTTTCCCCATTTGGTATAATGTGACATTCATAGTCTTATTATCAGGCTTCATGCATCAGAATATTAGAACAAAGTTCTACTTAGCGAGTTAGAGAGGATTATTGTCAAATAATCAAAATAATAATCTGAAAACCAAACATCGCTCACTGCTTGATGGGAATTTTTATACTATTTATTTCTGTTGAGACCACAATAATAAATGTACTAATCTCATTCAGTGCATTGGTTGCATATTAAAATAGAGTATATTTAAAAAAGAATTTAGAAACAAATTAATTACATGAAACTTTTGAGGTTCTGTAGCATTTTGGTATTTCATTGGCCTATTAATTGGTTAAAAGCAACAGTTAATAAAAAGCAAATTTTAATTAATTGTCTACCCTATAAGGAATTTGTCTAGGTTTAAAATGAAAGTTTTATAGGTCTTCTGTGACCTTCAACTTGGCCAATTACACAGGATGTTAACAGACAAGACAGTAATCTGGAGTAGCCAGCAGCAGCTCTGAAGCCATGGGCCCAACTATTAGGTGCCCACTGGATGTTTGCCAATGTCACACCTGCTATGGGGCTGCTACTCATGGCATCATCCTGGTGAAGGCCGATGATACCATGTGGGCCAACCCAGGGTACCATACTTCTCTGTGGCTGCCTCTCATCTGTTGGGATGGGTCAGTGTGGCCATCCCTGTGCTCACAGCTTCTGCGCGCATTCAGATCCTCAGGGACCATAGACTCCTGGGAGCAGTAAGACTTGTCTGGGGAGTGACATCTTGATGGTGGGGAGGAGAGGGATGGAGCGTGGGTTGTTTGGGTGCTGTGATCAACCCACGGAGTTGGGGATTCCTGGAATGACCCCGCACTCCAGCTATCTCCAGCCCCATCTGGTTTTACCCAGTGTATTTCAAATTAGGGTAATAGTAACATTTTTTGTCCATTTCAATAATAATAATAATAGTTAATAATAATCAGAAACTTTACAATTACCCTATAATAGAACCAGCTGGAAGAAGATAAGGAGCTATCCTGGAGTGGAAGAACTAGGACTCCAGTTCTTATCATCCTGCTCTCTTCAGATAGAGTCCCAGAAAAGTGGCACCCATTCACCAGGAAAGCCAATTTCACAAAGCTGTACTCATTATGCATATATATTTTTTGTTTAGCCCTCTTTTCCATTCATGTCTTTTACCTCTATTTGCTGTTGCTGGTAAGACTTGATTCAGTTCCAATTACAAATTCCAAATATATTTCAGTGAGTTGAACTGGAACCCTAGATATACTTTGGAGCAGCAGTTGCTAGAGATCTCCCCAAAGTTTTATCTGTTTAACTCTGTTTTGAGACTTAATATATTCCTGTGACCTCGACCCCCCCCTTTGAAAAGTACATAAACATATCAAAGGGAACTGACCCCCATCTCGAGATGGCGTAATCCTATTTGGAAACTTAATGCATATTTTGGGAATCTCTGCTTCACAGCATATTTCACTTGTGAAAGATGCTAATGGTGCTGGGGAGGAAGACCATCAGGGGAGGAAGGGAAGCTGAGTGGGTTGAGATTCAATCGATGTTTTCACACAGATGCAGAGGGGCCCACCCCGAGAGCAAATCCAGGGGTGTACTCCCTCATCAACTCACTTCCAGCTTTGCCTGGGTCCATCTTAAATGGACTTGGTGGCTGCGTGCGGCCCATGGTCTGCATGCGCGGCACTCCCTTTCCCCCCTGCCTGCAACTTTCTCATTGCCGGAGCAACTCCTAACGGAGAGTGGGGCTGCAGCGGTCATCCATCGAACAGACGGACAGCAGCCCTGCCTCTGGCCGGTGTCCCAAGATTGGGCTGCCTGCTCTGCTGGTGGTGGTCCTGGATGTCCTGGAGCACCGATGGTGGAGCTGCCTCAGAGCAGCAACAGCCTGCCCCACCTCTGCTCCGCCTGCTAACCTGGTGGGCTACGTTTAAATTGACGGCCTATTCGGGGATGTGAGGCATAGGCAGGACAGCTGTCCATGCGAAAACACCCATTAGCTCACAATGCAGCTAACCATCAGTCCAGCACCACCAGATGTTCATCCACTTCTGCCCCGGGGTGGGCGGGTGGCTGCTATGTGATGTGTCTGCCAGAGACGGCTGGTGATACATCACAGGCTACTGTTGTCCCACAGAGCCAATGTGGGGTAACAGTCCACCTCCAGTCAGGCTTGTCTGTGCAGTCCTCCGTAAGGCAAGGTCCAAGGATCAGGCCTGGAGACATGTGCCCACCCCGGTCACCAAACAGCTGATCGGGGCCCCCCTGGAGGAGCGTGCTCACCCCGGCCGCCAAAAAGGTGATTGGGGGCGGGGCTTGGATGAGTGTGCTCACCCTAACTTCCAAACAGCTCATTGGGGGGTCCTGGAGGAACGTGCTCACCCCGGCTGCCAAACAGCTGATTGGGGTGGCCTGGAAGAGCCCATCAGGTGTTTGATGGCCAGGGTGAGTGCACTCCTCTGGGGTCCCCAATCAGCTGTTTCATAGCAGCTCCTCCTTGGGGCATGATTTTGTTGTGCAGCAGAAGTCTGGGAGTCCTGGCCCATGCGGATGGCTCTTAGCTGATCTGGGGCAGGGAGGGACTTGTGATGACAGCCTGCCTGCCCAGTTTCCCTGTGGGAGCTTTGGGAACTGCTTGCTTGGATTGTTCTCCCTGTTGACCCAAAGTGTGGTGGCTGCTGCATTCTCCTTCCCTGGTGAGAGAAGGGGATCTGGTCGGCCCTGTCTCGTGTGCCTTTACTTTATTATCTTAACATGCCCTATTTTGGAGGAAGTCGTAAACAGTGCTGTTTTGAGCATGCTAGACACAATTTTGTCTTTCTACTTTAAATATTAGGGTTTTATCATAGACTCCTGGTACCCATCACTAACCGGGTTAGACAGTTCCTAAAGGTGGGTTCAAATGGTTGTTTTGTCTGACTGGAAACTGGTGAGGCTGCGTTGGAGTTTATTTGTTTTTGTATCTCTCTTATTTCCATGTTTATATGAATAGCTAACCCCAAGACATGGGGTTAATCAGCTTAAACTGGGTTAGTCGTTTCCTAGAATCAACTTACGAATTTTCTTTGCAGGTGCCTTAAGCAAATTTTGGGTTAACGAACAGTTCTGTGAAAACATGCCTACCTGTCCAGAATATTATACTGTCATGGGGACTAGACACAAAGTAGTACAGGGATATCTTTTATTCGACCAACTACAGTTGGTGAAGGCATGCAAACTTTCGAACCTCACAGTGCAGTCCGAAATCTTGCATGCCTCTGCCAGCTGTGGTTGGTTCAATACAAGATATCACTGTACTACTTTGTCTCTAGTCCCATTAGAGCATAATGGGACCATAGTCCCCTTGGGAACCAATGTGGCAACTTTACTTTCTTTACGTTGCTAATGGGACTATACACATTCCACAGTAGGGTTACCTCTTATGCAAATTTTTAAGGAACACTTATGAAAAATACATGTTGCAGGGCCTGCCTTAGGTGCCAATGCAGACCCTGCAACATGTATTTTTCGTGTTCCTTAAAAATTTGCAGAGGTGGCAACTTTACTTCATAGTTAAATGCATGGTGTTTTCACAGCAGCACTAGGCCTATCCTTTCATTGCTGTCTGGTCCTAACTGACCCCTTCCGCATGCCAACTGGACAGCCATTGCGGGCACTTACTGGACACTTCCTCTGAGAGAGAGCTGGCTGCCTCGTATGCGGTTCTCACTTTTTAAGCCCTAAAGTGCCAACTCTTGTCTCACGACGCTTGGGGCATGGGTTCCGCGTACGAGGAGCGGAGAGCAGCGGTACTAGAAGACAAGCAGCCCGGCCGTGAGTGAGATTGACTCGCAGCTGGGGATAGGAAGCTCTGGTCTCTGAGGCAATTTACCCGGCTCCGCCCCTCTGCTCAGCTCGGCGGCCCGCCCCCAACTTCTCCGCGGTTCCTGCTGGCGGCCGCTATTCCGCGCACTAGAGGGCGTTCGTTTCCTCTCGCCAGCTCAGCACCTCCAGGGCCGACGGGTCCCGTCTCGCCCCGTTTGGCTTGAGCTACAGAGATGCGGCTGGTTCTGGAAGAGCCATGGACTTGGACGAGGCTTTCGTTTCGGCGGGGGAGTTCGGCAGGAGCCAGAAGCGGTTCACCGCCTTCCTGGTGCTCCTGCAGGTGGGCACGGGCCCTTGGGGGAAGCCCTGTCTCTTGGGCCGCCCATCCCCCCGCTCCCGCCCAGGGAGGGCGGAAGGGAAGCCCCTTGCCTTCTTCTTGTCGGGCGGGGGGGCAGGGGAATGCGAGAGAGCAGCGGTGCGACTGCAGGGGCTCGGTGTGTGGGAAGCGATGCCACGGGGCCGCTTAGCCTGTGAGGGTCAGGCGGAACGTGGCACGTGGGGAGGGTGTGTGTGTGTGTAAGAGAGAAAAGGCATCGGTGTAGGGGGGTGGGGCACGATGCTGTGGGGGCACTGCGTGTCGGGGAGAGGGACATAGTTGGTGTCTAAGGGTATGATGCTATGGGGTGCTGTGTGTTAGGGAGAGAGAGGGATACTGATGCGTAGGGATGTGATGCTATGGAAACCTGAGAGGGAGAGGGGTACTGGTGTGTAAGGAAGGAGTGCGATACTATTGGGGACACTGCTGTATGTGAGAGAAGAATATCTGCCGGTGTGTGTGTGTAGAGGTGAGAGGGAGGCAGAGCGGTAATGTGTGGAGCGGATGCTACTGGTGAGCAAAGGGTGTGATTTTATGCAGGTATTTGCATGTACGTGGGGGATGCTGGTGGTAGGGATGTGATACTGTGGCAGGACATTGTGCGCGGGGAAGAAAGCTACTGTCCGGAGGAAAAGATACTGGTGCGTAAGGGGTTTGATGGTGTGGAGACACCATCTGTATGAGGCATAGAGAGAGCATGGTTAAGGTTGGGTCATGATGTACAGGGAGCCTGATGGTATGAGTGAAGTGACTGATGGAGAGTGTATGTTGAGGGGAGGGTGCTGGCATATGTGTGTGCAGTGTTGAATTTGCTTGGGTGGAGAGAGGTGTGCTGTTTTGGAGGGGATGTGGTGACACAGATGTGATTTGAGATGACATGATAGTGACATCTAGAGTGAATGACTATCATGTCATCTAGTGGACTCTAGATGACATGGTAGTGACATCCAGAGTGAATGAACAGAATCTGCTTAAATAGATTATTCTGTTTCTTAGGGCATGTCCTCCACCCATTGAAATATCCACACGAAATGTTAACCCTGGGGTAAACCCGTGGAGTAACTCCCCAGCAGTCATACAAACAGATTGGGCATGTTCATGTGAAAAATTACCAAATGCAGTAGTTTACTGGGGTTAAGCCATTTAATATGGCTGCTTCTATGTAAGGATTGGTTAAGCTATACGTCATGCTATCAGATACGAGTAGCCACACAAAACGTGTGTGTTAATGTTTACCTACAGATAAATTACAACACTCTACCCAAGACGTCTTATTTGGGTTTGTGGAAAGCAGTCCCCCGGGCACTCCTATAAGCATCTTAGGGTGCAGCCACACAAGCTGCACGGGCCTGATCCTTACACGGCCCTGCAGTGGGCAGTTGCAACCGCCATATTGCAGGGCACATGTGGGGAGCCAACCAGATGGTTGCAAGGAAGATGAATGGGTCGGCTGCTGCCACATGAGCGGGTGCCTGCCCCTGCCCTGCCTCCCTCCCCATGCCAGATTGACAGTCCGCCCCAGGCCGTGATGTGGCAGTGCGCAATGGGCGCTAGTGCCTGTTGTTCAGAGCCCAGCAGCGTTGCGTTGCACCCTGTCACATGAGTTGCCTCCCCCCTGGGCTGTCTTATCCCAGATGGGGTAACTGCCCTGTGACACGTCCTCGGAAGTTTTCTGAGGATGCGTTGGGGAGCAGCCAGCTGCTTGCCCAGCCCCAGGGCATGGGGAACATCTGGTGGGCCCTGGGCACACAATCCAGTGCATCCTGTGACTCATTTGCCTAGAGAGGAGTAAGGCTGTCTAAGACGTGATAGCCTCCCAGCCTGTCTCGTGTGGCTGCACCCCTGCAGTCCTCTGTGGCCTCTGTCTTCCAGGTTGTTCTGGGAACATAGTGCTTGATATGACTCGGTCTGTGACCTTGGCAAGGTCTTCTTGAGGTACAAAGTTCCCCTGGAAGCTTTCAGACTTATAGATGTACCATAGTCTATGTTTTGCCACTGACTGTTTTGGTTACCAGTGTCCATTCTGTGGTCTTCTGCCAGATGTTTTTTCCTGAATGGTTTAAGCTCATGCAGCACAGAATATGTTGTCCCCCTTAGACTTTGATGAAAGTTTGTGGCAGGCCTTTGGTACTCGAGCCAAAAATGTTCATGTGGCTCCTGTGGGGTTGGGTTACTTGGGGGTAATTAACCCCAACTGCAAGTTTTGAGTGATTATGGTGTAGCAGTCCTCTCTGAACCTTGATATTTTTCTCTCTACATGGCCATTTCTGATACTGAAAACTTCCTTTCAGCAGTGGCCTGCTAGTTGCTGAGGTGGAGCTACTATGTGGAGCCTGGCCACCCCCGCGGAAAATGGGAAAAATAAAACTAAAAACATACTAATGAAAACTACTGACAAATATTTAGCAGTTTGGTAATAGTTGTGCAGTAATATGGCTTGTTTAATGAAAGGAAGTAAGGTTCAGGTTGAGACTCTCTTGCTAAAGCATCATTCTGTTATTGTCTTGGCTGCCTTGAACAGAAATTAAGCTTCTGAATCTGGAATTGTTGATAAACGATGAAATTTACATGAGGAATTAGACCATCAAGGGCGAAAAGGGGTACTCAAGGAAGACAAGGTAATTGCAGAATAGCTAAATAAATTCTTTGCATCAGTCTTCACTTCTTCATATGAGGAGAGGCTTAACAAGTTAAGGCTTTTTAGCTTGGAGAAAAGATGACTGGAAGGAGGTATTATAGAAATTTACAAAATCATGAGTGGTGTGGAACAAGTCAGTAGGGAGCTGTTATTTGCCCTCTCTGATAATACTAGAAATAGGGGACACTTGATGAAACTAACTAGCAGGTAAAACAAAATACCTTTTCACTTGACATACTGAACTTCTCGGAGGTGGTCGAAAGAGCTAATAACTGAGTTTAAGAAAGGACTAGATAAGCTAGAGAATAGATCCATAAATGACTATTAGTCAAGTTGGTCAGGAGACATAATTTCTGACTGTTGGGAGCTGGGAGAAAATAGGGAATGGATCATGCCATTATGACCAGTTGTGTACTTCTCTGAAGCGACTGAAAGTGGCCACTTTTGATGACAAGTCAGATACTGGGCACGATGGACCATTGGGCTGATCCAGGCTAGCACTTATGTACGTCCAGTTTCTTAATGCTTCAAGTTTAGAGCTCTGCATTGTTGTTTTTCATATAATCTAATATTTGACTTTGGCTTAAATGATAAAAAGTGGAATAGCTTATATAACCTCCTTGGAAAAATAGTAAAACGGCAAAACAAACTTATATGAGCATTCAAAAGTTAAGTATAAAGTTACATACCAAACAAAACCCGATGGTTTCAAAAAACATTAAAGGTAGGACCATTTCCAAACAAAAAAACCCTCCCTCTTATCCAGTGTTCCACACCATGAAAATTTATTACAATTCCTATTCAAAAAACTTTTAAACACACATTACAACAAAAATTAAATGACAAAAAGCATAGAAATTATTTAAAGATTTTCTGTTTAATAATTTACCATCAACATAAACGTAAGATATGTACTTAATTTGACCTATACGGCCTTGGCCCGACTTATCTGCAGGACCGCCTTGTTCTCCACGCTCTGGAGTGGCCTCTGCGGTCCACTGGGGGCGCCCTTCTCGAGGTCCCCCGTGTGGCCTGGGGGATCCGCTATGAAGAGGGCGTTCTCGGTGGCTGCACCTAGGCTGTGGAACATCCTCCCGGTGGAGGCCCGGGTAGCCCTGGATCTCCCCTCCTTCCGTTGTATCTGTGAAACCTGGCTGTTCCACCTGGCTTTTGGCGAGGGAGATGAGGTGTAGGGTGGGAGTGGGGGCAGGGTGAGGGGTGGTGGTTTGGTTTGGTTTGGTGCCTCCCTTTTTATTGTATTTTATGATTTTACTGTTTTTATGTGTTTTAATATTGTAAGCTGTCCCAGGCTGCTTGGAGCAGGAGGGGCAGGGTATTAAATTATTTTATAAATAAATTCCTTACCATACATATTTACTCTTATTAAATTTTATCACTAACTAAGCTATCACATTTTTTCATTATTAGACATTAATTTATTATTGTAATTCAACACTGAACAATTTTTAAAACTGCCTTGACTGTCGTTTCACACAGAATTGCATTCAGTCAAACTGATTCTATACAGTTGTCTACACTGGCAGTGTCAACTGAAATGACCGAGTTAAGGCCTATAAAGCTCTTCACAACCTCGCTCCCCCCTACCTCTCTGCACTTATCGCCCTCCATACTCCAGCCCGTGCACTTCGCTCCTCCTCTGTCCCTTCTCTC
>QEPC01015466.1:1142773-1204832 GCA_003113815.1 Sphenodon punctatus | reverse complement strand
TGGGGGGAGTCGGGAGGAGGTGCAGGGGGACCCGGGTTAGTAAGTTGGGGGGGGGTCGGGAGGAGGGGCAGGGATGTGGGGGTAGCCAGGTTAGGAAGTTGGTGGGAGACGGTGCGGGGGTAGTCGGGTTAGGAAGTTAGGGGGCTGGGAAAAGGAGCGGGGGTGCAGGGGGAGCTGGGATAGGAAGCTGGGGGCGGGGGTTTGGGAGGAGGGACGGGGCTTCTTACCTGCAGGGAAGCACAGCATGTCCATGTGGCACCCTGGGAGCTGCAGCAGCCAGACAAGCAGCAGCTCTCTGGCCAGCAGCAGTAACTCGGGGCTCCCAGCGGTGGGGCGGCAGCTGGGTTGACTGGAACAAAGAGGGGAGAGTGCACTGGAGTCAGTGCTGGTTCCTGGGCCCTGACAGTGAAGCAGCAAGGAGGGCAGCCCAGCCATGGGGCAGCATGAACAGTCACGGGCAGGGAGGGAGAAGCGGAGCAGCTGTCAGAACAGGGATAGTGAGGGTGGCAGCTGCGACCTCCGCTGGCAGCGGAGAAAGTGGGAGGAAAGTGGCGGTGAATACCTCCCCTTTCTTTCTTCCTTCCTTCTCCACAATGCTGCCCAAGGCTCCTCCCCGTGAAACCCTGGCAGATTCAGGAGAAGCAGGGGAAGTACTGCGCATGCATGCCCCTAGCAGAACTGATTTTTAATCAGTTATATTTCATTTTTCACCACACCAAATGCCCCGAGACTTCAAAAGCACATAATAGACATCTCTAACTACATGACTGCGAAGTCTCAGGGCTGAACTCGGTCAGGGTAGGGAGATATCAGTCAGAACAAATTATCGGGAACCCTGCATTTTGACCAAAAGCAGTTAACCTATACATTGTTATAAGTTTGGATTTCCTGGCTTGATCTTGCTATAAATGTCCATAGACTGTAATCTTGATGGTTATGGCAGTGTGTTACATTTTCAGAACTGCAGCTCAAGCTGTTTCTGAAATATAGGGGCTTCAAATTCTCCCCTTTGTAATGGAGTACGTTGCTACCTTTAACTTTCTAGGCACGTCTGTGCCTAGAAAATATTAGTATTACCCATTGAATTTACTTTTTTATTTGTACAACCATAAATTAATATGTGAATCTACTGCTTTAGGTAATTACAATTTGAAAATGAAACTAAAACTTAACTGTATATAATCCATTGCAATCCACTGTGAATTCTTGAAATAATTTTGATAATAAAATGTATTAATGCCTTAAAGTAGTACTGATCTCCCCCCCCCCCCCCCCCGGGTGGTAAAAATGAATTTTCCCCAGGGCAATAATAATCAGGGTTTTACCCCGTAAATACAGTGCTGACCCTGTGCAAGGTCTTCTAGTGGGGCATAAGAAAGACCACAGCTGGCAGACACATAGCATCATGCTGGCCGGGTCAGGGAGATATTTGTCCAAAATAATGGGATGACAAAGGGTAGAGAGTTGGAGAAGAAGTGAGAAAGATAGAGGAAGCAACAGGAGGGGTGGGTGGGTGAGAAGGTGGAGAGAAAACAAAGTACATATGTGTATGGAGGGGGAGGAGGGGTCTCAACTACCAGAGACAAGCGGAAGGTTCTGCAGTTCAGAAAAGTTTGAGAACCACTAGACTAGCCCCCATAGCTGCCGTATTACACTTCGAGCTCATTCTGTGTGAGGACAGGGCTGTGTACTACAAATTTCAAAAACGGAACTTTGCATTTGTAGTAAGTCTTCCGATGTGCTCTGCTTCTATGCTGCTGACGGTAATTTTACTGTATTAAATGTTACAACCTGCATTTAAGAGTTGTTATTTAATTAAACAAAATTTTGGTCTGAGCACTATATGCCAGCGAAATAAAGATTAGACTAAATAAAAATGTGTGCTTCATAAATCATTCTAAATAGATGTAAGTAACAGCCTGATCTTTACATCTATACCATCTGCTCTTTCCCCTTCTTTGTATGTAAGGTTTTTAAAATACTACTTTTTTTCTAAACCTTTTTCCTAACAGCCCCCTCCAAAGTGAATGCATTTATTTTATCATGATAATTTCCTCCCTCATTAGCATTTCAAAACATATAAAAACAATGACCATTATTCCTAACAGCCTCTTCCCAAATGGTTGCCCTCATATGTATACTTAACTTGCATTTGCTCATTTTGTAGTTGACTTATTGCATGCCTGGAGAAGGGCCCTGTGTGGTCCAAAAGCTTCCATACCCTCACCAACAGAAGTTGGTGCAATAAAAGAGATCATCTGAACTGCTTTGTCTACAAGTACAGTCTCTTACATTTGGGACCAAGATGGCCACTGTGTTCTCGTTATACATTTTCTTCTTGTGGTGCTAGCCACCAAGGGTATTTTCAGACGTTATGAGACCACGGTCAACCACAGTCAATACCCTGTGGTGGGGAATGGCCTCGTAATGTCTGTTGGGGAACCGGAAGCTCCCCCCCAGATGTTAGCCATGGTCAATCGTGAATGCCACCCCGTCTCGTCTGAAATCACCCCAAGTTGGTCCTTGACCTCATTCTCATGAGTAACTAAGAATCTAGCTGTGACATGACTATTGTATTGTTGCTTCAGAATGCCCTTATAAAATATTATCATATTTATGGACTGAAAGATGACTGAACTCGGCTTTCGTATTGATGAGTGAGGGGAGCAATTATTAGAATATTTCAGGAAAATAAGTGGACAAACCGTTTTAATAGTTTATCCTAAACCAAGTGTGTGTGTATTTTATTCACTTGTCTTTGAAGGTATATGTGGCGTGTCAGTCTATGCTTATTCTGCTAGTGGGGGCTGTGCCAGAGTATCGTATTGATCAGGAGGAATTTCCAGCTACCCGGGAAGAACTCGCCAAACATGTCCATTTTGCCAATAACTTTACATCCATAGTAACTTAGGCAAGTACTTTTATGCTATGTCATTGCAACATTTTTCTGTATTTCTGTTTCTTCCAGTAATGGTTCTTCAGTGCAGGACTGTGTTTTGTAAAATTTGAAGACTTCTTGTAAGAAATAGTACTTGCATAGCTGTACAGTACCAATGATAGTTTTTCTGTAAAAAAGGATGTAATCAGTCCTACATTTATTTGCTTTATTATTGTTTCTTGCAAAATTAAATCTATGTATATGTCTAACATATATATATCTAACATTGTATATGTCTTAAGTTTTTTGGCTTTTAGCAAATTGTTCTAGTATTTTAGAACTTTTCTAAGTGAAATACTTAAATTTTGTTTATGTTCACAACTTCCTTGTTTTTAGTTTTTTCCCTGCAGCAGTTGTGGAGTCCATCATTCATGAGAATAGCTTATTATAACTTATTCAGCTTAATTAACCTTTTAAACGTTGAAATCTTATACAAGCCCATCCCAGTCTGTTTCCTACTTGAGAGTAAGGATATTCTCACAGATACTTGTAACAGTGGAAAAGGTAATGGGTTAGAATGATTTTGTGTCTCCTACTGTAATGTTCCATGCTGTTAATCTTGCAAGCAGTGTATCTTACTCTCCCAGAAGAGAGCTAAAATGACTCAGAAAATGATCATACCACCTTAGGTTCAGTCCTGCAAATGCTTGCATTTTGACTGCCTCCATTGATGTCAGTAGGACTGCTCATGCATAAATATTTGCAGGGTTGGGTTTATGGGAGAGAAGTGGGTTGAATCATGGCTTGTAGCCAATGCCATATAGGCCCTTTTCGTACAGACACTAACAGAAAAATAAAATGGGTGTTACATTTTATTATACATGTTGCAGGGCGCCCATAGAGAACAACGGCAGCCCTGCAACATGTATAAAAAAATGTAACACCCATTTTATCAGTGTTAGAATGTTTGTGAAAAGGACCATAGTTAAATTAGTGGCCCTTTTGGGGTGCGCGTGGGGAAGCAGTTGATTGTGGCATTTATTGAGAAGACATGGTTCTTTGTGTAGTAATAAATCTTTATTGCCCCGACCAATTGGTTGTTGCAAAAGACACAGTATAAACATCACATTTCATAAAATACAGACCGTAACCACAAAGGAAACATCACCTTTCTCCCTGTGGTTCCTCCTGGACGGCCAGCCAGCACAGTAGGGTATATCCCCGTCACTATCAGTAGGAGGCAGACATCCAACTTTTGTGTCTCCAGCACGGGGATTATCCTCTAGAACCCCAGTTGATTGTCTGCCTTCACACAGATAGGATGCAGGCTGGCTGCCTCCAAGAGGATCCATGAAGCAGGCAGCAGGAAAAGGAGCTCCAGGTGCCAGGGGAGGAAGATTCCTCCCACTGTTCACCTCCTCTGCCCCACGGGGAGGGGTTCGCGAGCTGAACCGGGACACATCCTCACCCAAGGGTAGGATAACCCCGAAGAGCGGGCATAGCACCCACCCTGGGGATAGCTACAGGGCCAAGGGAACGACCCTTCCCGCTACCTAGGAGGGGAGAGTATGCGCCCTGAGAGCGTCTAGCCCAGGGAGTCGCACAGGGTCACAAGGCCGGGAGGAATTTCCCCGCAGGCATCCCCCGCAGAAGGGGGTGGGGGGGGGAGGACAGGCGTGACTTCCAGGGAAAGGGGGGTTCAACGGGGGCCATCCAGCGTTCTCGCTGCTACATCCCCTCTCTCCACCACCCCTCGCACCGTCCCCGCTATTGCCGGTCACCGCCTCCAGGGGAACTCACCCGACTTGCGAAAAGGCGAGGTTCCCATCCCTCCGCATGGCCAAAGACCGGTATCCCCCCCCTCAGGAGGGATTGCCCACCGGTCAGGATTAGTGCTCTTCCCCGCCCCCCCGGCGCAGCCAAAAAGGTGCGGGCGGGAAAAACGTAGCTCAGAGCAGAGAGCGCTCAGCTTGGAACTAGGGGGAGGAGCCAGAATGATCTGGCCTATGGCGAAGCCTCCTTAGAAGACGTGAGGCTGGGTTAACCCTCCGTGGGGCGTTCTACACAGTCAGTGTGGCTGAACAGGGACTAGGAGGGTGTGTATCAGGTTGCTCTCTCTGGTGCAGCAAGGCAGAATCCTTAAATGGCGGCGAAAAAGAAAAGGCCCTCCACCGCTGAGGAACAGCGGACGGAAACTGTGAGTCCCCCCACTCCACAGCCTCAGGACGTTCATATGGAAGTCCTGAAGGAAATCCTGGCCGTGTTAAAACGGAAAAGTTCCCCCTCCCAGGCACAGAGGGAGTAAACCGTTCAAGGGCCACTCGAAGGGGGCTGGAAAAGGAAAGGCCCCGCCGCAGAAAAAGGCCAAGATAGTGGCACTCCTAGAATCCCCAGTGTCCTCGGAGGAGGAACAGGAGGAGGTTGCATCAGTCTCCTCAGGAGAGGAGGAGACAGTGGGCTCTCGGCCAGCGGAGGGCACTGCACAGGATACAGAGGCCATAGCAGAGGAGCTAGAACAGGAGGCCCAAGAGGAACACATTTCCTCAGAGGAAGAGGCAGAGGGGTCCTCAGTGGAAGAAGGGGAGATAGAGGACATGGAGATGGAACAGTCTGGGGACCCAGACAGGCAATTTCCGGTAAAATATAGGGACCAGATTCTGGACCAGTTAAATAGGACCCTTCACTTGCAACAAAAGAAGACTAAACAGGCTTCCTCAGACTCCTCGGAGGAGGAAGTCTGTAGCCAGACGCTACATCCCCAGAGCCAGCGCTAGGGATAAGGGAGTAGTGCTAGACAAAGCCTACGCAAAAATAATCATGAAGGAATGGCAACAGCCAAATAAACTTTTTTAAATGAACAAAACTCTGTTGTCACTCTACTCCCTCCAGAAAAGTAAGGAGCCGCTCTTGGCCATACCTAAAGTGGATGCGGCAGCAGCGTCGTTGGCTAGGAACTCAGTATTCCCCACCTAAGGGGAATGCTACCCGAGGGACCCCACCGATAAAGGCATTGAGTCAAACCTCAGGCGTAATTTTGAGGAGATGGCCGCGGTAATGAGAATGGCCCTAGTTACCTCGTATTTCTCCAGACCGCTCATGATGTGGATCATAAGGGCCAGAGACCCCAAAGTATCCACAAAAATGACAAGGATTCTATCGACTAGGATCCAGCTAGCGCATTCATTCATGGCGGACTCATCCACAGACATACTCAGGTGGTCCGCAAGAGCCGTAGCCTCGAATGTGGTGGCAAGGTGCAGACTGTGGCTGCGCTCATGGAAGGGGGACCACACCGCAAAAAACACCTTGGTGGGAGGTCCCTTCCAAGGATCAAAGCTGTTTGGGGTGTGCCTCGATAAAGTCCTTATGGAGGCGGCAGACAAAAATAAGAAGCATACCCTGCAGAGTATAGGGCAGAGCAGGAAAAAATTTCGTCCCTTCGGGCAGCGCCAACAACAAGGAGGCAATAGGAAGCCCTCCTACGCACCAAGGGGCAGACAGCAGAGGTATAGACCTCACTGGTCCAAACAGAAGGGGCAAGGGAACAGAGCCAAGCAGTTCCAGGCAGCCAACAGATCAAAATCTGAAGCATGACTACCAAGACTTTTTTGCAGACCCACAGAACCTATGGGGGAGACTACAAAGGTTCGCAGACAGATGGCAGAGAGCCACATCAGATCGGTGGGTCTTGCAAACGGTTCTAAAAGGGTATTCTATCGAGTTCAGCGAATGCCCAAGAGACTTTTTCATTTCCTCCCCACGTTCCAGCAATCCCAAAAAACATCAGGCCATGCTGAAGGAAATTTACAGATTAAGAGACATAGGGGCCATTCAGCAAGTACCGCCGCCCGATCGAGGGCAGGGATTGTACTCAATCCTATTTTTAGTCCCAAAGAAAACGGACGAGTGGCGGGCGGTGCTGGATTTAAAAAGGCTAAACGAATGCATAAGACCAAAAAGGTTCAAGATGGAGAGTCTGCAATCCATCCGGTCCGTAATAGAACCAAACAAGTGGCTTACATCGTTAGATCTAAAAGAGGCGTACCTACATGTGCTGATTCTTCCTGCTCACAGGAAATGGCTGAGGTTCCACTACAATCAAACACACTGGCAGTACGCAGCCCTACCGTTCGGCCTGTCCACAGCACTCAGAACCTTCACGAAGGTCTTGATTCCCCTAATAGCAAAGCTCAGAGCGGAGAGAATCAAGATCCATCCTTATTTAGACGATCTGCTGGTACGCTCCCCGAGCCTGCACCAAGCAAGGGCGGATGTACAAAGGGTGATATACTACCTACAAGAGCACGGGTTCATAGTGAATTTCAAAAAGAGTCACCTGGAATCTTCCCAGTCCTTCGAGCATCTGGGAGTCGTTCTAAACACTCGGCTATTCAAGATGTTCCTGAGTCAACAACGGCGCCAAACTCTGTTGAATTTGTTGAACCAAATCAACTGCAACCAGAGATCCAGACTGAAGGACCTGGCCAGCCTCCTGGGGAGCATGATCTCGTGTATTGGAATACTGAGATGGGCGAGATTACATGAAAGGCCTCTCCAGAGGTTACTGAGACCATGGCAAGATCTTCTGACCTCAGGGGCAAACCCATGGGTGATGGTACCCCAAAAGGTAAAGAAATCCCTCCAGTGGTGGAAAGATCACAAAAGATTTGACACAGGGATCCCAATGATGGACCCCGAGAGGATAGTCATAACAACAGATGCCAGTACGTCAGGATGGGGAGCACACATGCAAGGAAGGTCAGTCCAGGGAAAGTGGTTAAGATGGGAGAAAAAACACCACATAAACTGGCTGGAACTCAGGGCAGTGTACTTAGCAATGAAGAAACTAGCCCCCCGAATTCGGGGACACCATGTACAAATCTACACGGACAACATGGTGACCAAGGCCTATATCAACCACCAAGGGGGATCTCGGTCGGAAGCCCTACACCAGCAAGCTCTATCGATGCTAAAATGGGCGGAACAGAATCTACAATCGATCACTGCAGTACACATACCAGGAGTAAAAAATACACAAGCAGACTGGCTCAGCAGGGAGACACTAGACCCAGGGGAGTGGTCTCTGCACCCGCAGATGTTCAAACTGATAACAGAGACGTTCGGGTCGCCAGAGATAGATCTGTTTGCCAGCCCAGCAAACACAAAAACAAGGGTCTTCTTCACCAGATTCCCCAACAAACGGGCAGCGGGATTCGATGCACTCAACAGTCCATGGCCACAGGGTCGTCTTTTTGCCTTCCCTCCATTTCCGATGATACAACGGACCGTAACAAAGATAAAGAGGGAACGAGCAGAGATCATATTGGTCGCACCATACTGGCCTTGTCGCCCGTGGTTTGCGGACGTAGTAGCCATGACAACGGCACAG
The DNA here is from genome assembly GCA_003113815.1 of Sphenodon punctatus. NCBI lineage: Eukaryota > Metazoa > Chordata > Lepidosauria > Sphenodontia > Sphenodontidae > Sphenodon > Sphenodon punctatus. Next base: position 1,196,565 of record QEPC01015466.1, on the reverse strand, counting down.
CACCTCAGGTTACCACTCAGAGGACATTCTAACACAAGGACCAATAAGACACGAGAAACCAGAATCGCTATGTCTGACAGCATGGCGATTGAGAGGAGGGCTCTCACAAAATTAGGATACTCACAACAGGTGATGGAGACCATGCTCCAGTCCAGACGCCCTGCAACCAGGAGAATTTATCAAAGTACCTGGGCGAAGTTTGCAGGGTGGTGTGGGACTAAGGGGTTAAACCCTGTTAAGGCTCCAGTCAAGGTGGTGCTAGACTTCCTTCAGGAGGGCTTGAGTAAGGGGTTAAGCCCAAATACCTTGAAGAGACAGGTAGCCGCCCTTAGTAGCGTTCTTAGCACTAGGAAAGGAAGGAGTGTGTCTAAACATCCTCACATAATAAGATTTATTAGAGCAGCAAAATTGGTGTCCCCTCCGGTGGTACACCGATTCCCATCCTGGGATCTAAACTTACTACTAAGAGCCCTGACTACAATCCCTTTTGAACCTCTTAAGGAGGTTTCTTTATACTATTTGTCGCTCAAATTGGCTTTTTTGGTAGGAATTACATCGGCCAGAAGAGTGTCAGAGTTGAGTGCCCTATCGGTGGAACCCAACTTATGCATATTTAAGGAGGAATCAGTAACTGAGACTAGATCCCAGTTTTATCCCCAAGATAAATACTCTTTTTCATAGGGCACCGGAGATAAACCTCCCTTTGTTTTGCCCAAGACCTTCGCACCCTCAGGAACATATTTGGCACATGTTAGATGTCAAAAGGGCGCTAAAGATCTATCTCGAGCGCTCGGCGCCATTCAGTAGATCTTCGGCTCTATTTGTAGCTTATGGCCCACAAAACGGGTTTGAGAGCTTCAAAATCTATTATAGCTAGGTGGATCGTTCTATGTATATTAAGGAGGCTTATAGAGCACAAAACAAGACTCCTCCAAGCGGAATTTTTGCTCATTCACTTCGAGGGGCCGCTACCTCGCAAGCATTTAGACATACAGCTAGCTATGGAGAAATATGTAGAGCCGCAACGTGGTCCTCGGTTCATTCCTTTACGAGACATTATAAGATACCTCTGCAGGAATCGGCCGAGGCAGCATTTGGAAGAAGAGTTCTGCAGGCAGTGGTCTAGTGGCCCTCCTGATCCTTGATAGCAGATAGAGATAATCATTCCCACCCGGCAGCACGTTAGATATGAAAAAAGGGACACTGCTTGGGTAAGTCCCTACTGTGCTGGCTGGCCGTCCAGGAGGAACCACAGGGAGAAAGGAAAATTGGGCACTTACCTCCTGAATTTTCCTTCTACTGTGGTTCCTCCTGGACGGCCAGACCCACCCGGAGTTTCTCAGACTCTGGGTTGAGGTCTGTAGATTATAGATAAGGTTTGAGTTTCCAGGCAAATACAGTGCAGGGCATAGGTCTCCCTTGCATCGTCTGGACTGGATATGAATGGTTTCCAGAGAGTTTATTCCTCATATATGGGCCAGTTGCCATACAAATTCATTGTTTGCATAGGGCTCAAATTGGTTAAGAAGTTAATAATTATTGTTATGTAAGTGTCTTCAACAGCAACGAGCGAAGGCTATGTTAGACTGGGGTTCGAGAGGATAATCCCTGTGCTGGAGACACAAAAGTTGGATGTCTGCCTCCTACTGATAGTGACGGGGATATACCCTACTGTGCTGGCTGGCCATCCCGGAGGAACCACAGTAGAAGGAAAATTCAGGAGGTAAGTGCCCAATTTTCCTATCCCACATAGTCCCCATAGGGACTACCCTAGACTCTGCAATCCCCACTTAAAAATTATAAATTCTTTCAACTAGCAAATAAAAAATTCAGCATAAATTAAATATTAACCAGATACTGGGATTCTCTGTTCTGGTCACTCATTAATGATTTTAAAAATGGTACAAAACCCTTGGTATCGTAGCCATTTAGTCTCTTCCGAGCCCTACTCCAGCTCAATACTTTAGAAATCAGACAGGTTCTTGGTGTTAGTTCCTGGGTCCCCATTGCCCTGGCAGTACATCTGCATTAAAGAGTAATTATGGGTGAAAACAGACATCATGCTAACTCCATTTTAACACCACTTAAATAATAATAATAATTATTATTATTTTTAATATAGCGTCCGCCTGCCATGGCACTCGCAGCACTTTACATATAACTAACACAACTTTTTAATACTCACAACCACCTTGTGAGGTAGGTTAGGCTGAGAGATGAATGTGACTGGCCCAAGGTCACCCAGTGAGTTCTGGCTAAGTATTTCTTATTCGAGTTGCAGGGCTGTATTGGTGCTCTTTGCCGCCCTGTAACATGCATAAGAAATGTTAAAGTGGAGTTAGTGTTATGTCTGTTTTCCCCTGATGTCAAGTTATTTCTGCCTGTGCCAAACTCTTTTTTGAGGGGTTGGCTGGCCTGCATGAGAAGCAGCAGGATTTTTGCAGATTAATTTCCATAGTCCTTTTTTTCTCTGCATTTGCTAGGTAATGTTATCATCTAGAGTTACGTTCATCTGTTTTTTTGTGTGTTTTTTTTTTTTACTTAATAAAGATCCTTTATTAAGATTCCACAACATTATACATATGATTATCAACAGCTTTACAATACACCTTCCCTCAGATTCCCTGTTAGGCAGTACTCCAGTACATCTACTCATATATATCGGTCAAACAACGGCGTCATATCATTCTTAGGTAAGTCCATCCCTTCAATAGCTCCTAATATATTAAACCATTTTGCCTCATTTTTCCTCTGATTGAGCAAATATCAGCGCTTGTGACTTTTCGTTGTTAATTTTATATCCCGACACCCTTCCAAAGCTTTCAGTAGTTTGCATAAGGTGCGGTATGGATTTTAAGGGTTCCCTGATGTACAAAATTAAGTCATCAGCGAATAGGGATAATTTATATTCTTTCTGGCCTACCCTCATTCCCTTGATCTTATTTTGTCGAATTGCCACTGCCAGCCCTTCAATAGCCATGTCGAATAGGAGAGGCGACAGCGGACACCCTTGCCTTGTGCCCCTCTGGATCTCAAAAGTTCTTTTTGTTTTCCCATTTAATTTTAGCTGTGATCTGTGGTGGGCATATATAGCCATTACCCATTTTAGAAAGTTGCCCCCGATTCCCACCACCTCTAGTATTTCAAAAAGGAATTTATGTTACACATAGTCAAACGCCTTCTCCGCATTAGCGGAGATTATCATGAAATTCAAGGCCCTGGCCTTAATTTCCTGAGAATATCAGGTTTATCACTTTTCTGATATTGTCAGTCCCTTGCCTACGGGGGATAAATCTGGCTTGGTCAGCATGGTTGAATTCTCCTGCTATTGCTGCTAATCTTGTAGCCAATATTTTTGCAAATATTTTAAAATCGTTATTCAGGAGGGAAATTGGGCGGTAGCTGCCACACTCATTCGCTGGTCTTCCTGATTTGAGTACTAGTGTGATCTATGCATCGTAGAAAGTAGGGGGCATTTTCCCTGTCTGTAGGATTTCGTTATATACTTCAGTTAGGTGCGGGGCTAACTCCTTACTAAACATTTTATAAAATTCCGCTGGGAACCCATCTGGTCCATTGGCTTTATTGGCTTGCATGTTTTTATTTGCTTCTACAACCTCATCCATTGTTGTTAAGGAATTTAGGAAGCTAAACTGGGCTCTATTTAGGCGGGGCATTTCTAGTCCACTAATATATTATTTTATTTCTACAGGATCCGGTTCTGCTGACTTATAAAGATTTCTGTGAAACTCTAGGAAGGTTTCCTGTATTGCTTCTTGACTGTGGACTTCTGAGCCATCTTTTGCCCTAATATTAGCAATGGTATTTTTCTGTTGCTGAGCTTTTACCAATTGTGCTAGAGCCTTCCCCGCTTTGTTGCTATTATTAAAATAATAGAATTTCACCCATTTCAATTGTTTTGTGGTTTTTTTGAGTTCAAGCATATTTATTCTTTTATTTTCTGTAGTTTCCCTGCTGTTGCTTTTGAAGGGGTATGCCTGTTTATTGGCTCCCCATTAAGCTCTGCATACATCTCTGTTCTTGCATCTCTTTTCTTCCTTCGTATGTGTGCTCTCAGAGCTATTGCTTTGCCTCTAAGTGTGGCTTTTGCAGCTTCCCAAAACATAGAGGCTTGCGTCACTGACCCCTTATTTAAGTTTATGTATTCTTTAATTTCTTCAATTTTATTTCTGGCTTCAGTATTTTTAAGCAGTGATCTATCAAGGCTCCACTGTGAGTTATAGCATGGATCATTTCCCCCCAGCCTCACTTTTATCCCTACTGCATTATTCTCAGTAAATACTAGGGTTATAATATACACTGCCCAACACTTCCTTAAGTCATTTTTATACATATGCATATGATCAATTTTGGAGTATGAATTATGTATTTGGGAATAGTAGGTGTATTCTCTACTTTTTTTGTTTGTGTCTCCATGCATCCACTAAGCCTTGTGAATCCATTAACTCCCCAATATTCCTGTGTCCTTTATTCATAGGTGTGGTCCTTGAGAGATCTAAACTAGTTAAGGGTATGTTCAGGTCCCCCATAATTATCAGTGTTCCTTTGGTATTTTGGATTATAAATGGTATATATATATATATTTATAGTAGCTTACTTGGTCTTTGTTTGAGTCATAAATATTAGCTATGGTGATTCATGTATTTTGTATCTGTCCTATTATTAACAGAAATCTTCCCTCTGCATCCTTCATACAGTTTGCCAATTTAAATTCACACCTTTTGTTTATACCTATTAGAACACCAGCTTTTTTCTTATTAGCGCATGAGGCTTCCAATAGACCCATGCTTTTATTCGCAAACCTATGCACCTCTTTTTCTAGTAGATGGGCTTCCTGCAAGCAAAATATATCTATGTTAATTCCCTCACTCTTTTCCCTTTGTATGGTGAATTGAGGCCCCTCACGTTAAGGGATAACATACTTAGACTAGCCATACTCTTTGAATTATTTCTTAAGTTTTTGGTTCCCTTTAACCTTTGCTGTTGTTTGATCACTACACAGCCCCAAATACTTTGGTATACATGCCTTAATTATATTTCCCCTAATTAACATCCCCTTCCCAACATAGAGGCTCTTAAACCTCCCCCTTCCCCAAACTTTCCCCCCCTCTCAACCTGCTCCCCTTCCCCTCTCTTCCCCTCCCCCATTCCCCCATTGCGCACTCTCAGAGCTTGAATTTATTCTCTCCTTTTCCAAAAAGAAAAAAGAACTTATAACCTTTAACGCGAGAACTTTAACCCACTCCAAACCTATTCATAGCGGGAGTCTCGCATGAGACTCATTTTTCATTTCATATTTCTGGCCCCAGTTTATCGTTTTCTATACCAGTCTTTTCTTCCTTCTCTTTTTCTGAAAATGTCAGTCTTGCCCATTTGGCGGTAATTGTAGGAAGGTCTCCAGATCCTTTGTAGCCATGATTGATTTCTGTTTGCTGTTCACATTTAAGACCATTCTTGCCTGAAACTTTAATACAGGCTTCCATCCTCTTTCATTTAGCTCAGGGAAGTATTTCCCCCATTTTCTTCTTTTAGCCATAGTTTCCATGGCATAGTCAGGAAATTTTTTTATGGATTCATCCCTGTACTTCATGTCTTTTTTCATTTTGGCTTTTTTCAGTATCTCCTCTTTGACAGTATAGCTCATAAACTTAGCAATGATGGTTCTAGGTCTTGGGAAATTCTTGCTGGGCTGCCTCCCCGATCTATGGGCTCTGATGATTTCTGCGTTTTGCCGTTGCTGAACTTCTGGGATCTGTTCCCTTAGGAAGTCCCACAGCAGCTTTTTTACTTCCTGGGTCTCCCATCCTTCAGGGAAGCCCACAAATTGTAGTTTGTCTCTTCGTGACCTATTTTTTAGGTCCTCTGTTTTGAATAGCAAAGTCTGTACCTTTTCTTGGAGACCTGTGGCCTTTTCCTCAGTAGCTGTTGCCTAGTCTTCCAGTGAGGACGCTCTTTCCTCTACGGTGTCAATCCTTTGTCCCAGCCTCTCCAGCTTTTTGTTTCCTGCTTCCACAGAAGCTCTTAACTTAGTCATATCCCTTTTGAACTCCCTTTTTATTTCCAGGAGAAGTTTTTTGAGTGTCCTCTCTCCTGCTTCCTCCTCTGGCTCAGTTTCATCTGGGGTTTCCTCCCCCTCCGTTACTGCCGTCGCCATCTTTTCTCGCTCTTTTGCTGGGTCCTCCCCTCCAGCTCTTTCACCCGGGCGCTGCCTACAGTAGCACTCCAGCGGGGTTTCTTTCATGGCCTTTCCCCCCCCCCACCCCTTGCTTCCCCCTGCCATCCTTCTTACTTTTTTTGAAGGTTTCCTTGCTTTTTTAATTGTTTTGGGGCTGCGTTGAGTTCCGGTTTGGAGGAGCGCTCGCGTTGCCCTGCTGCTTCTAGCCGCGCATGCACAGTCTCCTGTTCATCTGTTTTTAATAACTCCTGTTATCCCAAACCTGGCCATCCGGTGATTTCCCAGAAGAAGCTTCAGGGCCAGTGACAGGGAGGAATCATGTTACATTGGCTTAGCTCACTTTATCACACATTTTGGTTGTTGTCTCTTTCCCTTCTCAGTCTAAAAGCAGATGTTCATATTATGTGATCTCAAACTGAAAGTGTAATGAAAAGGAATGCAATGTTCTAGGTGAAGTTGGTCTAAAGTTTTTTTGCATCGTTACAGGTTTTTTAAAAAAAAATCATACAAGTGATCACTTTAAAAAAAAGCCCACACTATTACTTTTACATGAATACTAGTTCAACTTCAGACTTTGTGCTGACTTAATACTTTACCTCTTGCTGAAAATATTTTGGAATAAAGATTGAGTTAAACAAATTTATATAACATTATGTAATAAGGTGTAAAAAGTCACTATCTTTTATTTCTAAAATATTTAATATTAAAGAAAACATATCCAGATCTTTTTATGTTGTAGCAATGTTACTCTAATTTCAAGAAGACTGAATTGCTTATCAGGTCATAATTTTACCTTGATATTTATTGTGCATCCTACCTTTGTCCAAGAAGGTAAAAATGAGTTCTATGTTTAGTAATGTCGGAAGCTGAATCCCGACAAGATGGAGTTGATGCTGGTGGGATAGGCTGAGGGAGTGATGGAGCTCGTCATTGATGGGATCCGTCCTCCACTGGTCCCTCAGGTTCAGAGTCTGGGTGTGGTCCTCGACTCACAGCTTCGCTGCGGGGAGTGGGGTGGGGTGGTTAACTTCACCATGGAGGTTTTTGTATTATGTTTTAGTAACGTGTTTATTTTGATGTTTTATATTTTATATCATGTGAACTGCCCTGAGCTGTAGTAGCGAGGGGCAGCATAGAAATAGAATTAAATAAATGAATAATTACTCATTTAAAGCTGTCTTTGGATTTTAAAGCTCGTTTTAGGTACCTTGAATAGTGGCAAAAAATTGATGTTGCCTGCTTTTCTAAACTGCAGTTATTTTTGAAAAATCCATTACAAGATTCTGGTAGACCAATAAATAATAACTCATAGCAGTCTCTTGTATTTTTTCTTACATTTTACTCCTTAATAAATATGACTGACTTTACAGAAAGCTGAAATATTTTTGTGTAGCTTGTTAATCTTTTATTTTCTTTAAAGAAAGGTAACCTAACTATAGCTGTTTTACAGCTATAATTAAGGACTCGTAATATTTACCTTAATTTACCTTTTTGTGGTGGCAACCTTTTCAACTCCTGTGTATGTCTGCACTTAAAATCGTATTTAGCTTTCATGCTAAGGAACATTTAATCATTTTGGGATCCAGAGGGGCCCAGCTCCAACCAGGGCCAAAGTTGAGCCACCTCTGGAGTTACAAGCACATCTTTTTGGATATGCTGTATTTATCTCTCTATACATAAGAGCCGAATCCAGATTGCAATTGCTAGAATGGCACAAAATCAGTAGAACTGGATTAAGAAGCATGTGAAAAATCATGTAAATAAATATGCAATCTTTGTTTACCATCTCCTAAGATGTTGTATTAAGTCAGTCACTCAATAAGTACTATCAGGAATAGTACTCAATAAGTACTAATATCAGTAAAGTATAAAGTAGTTGCTATTCGAACCATGAGCTTGTATTTTGTAACTTGTGTTTGGGTATTAAATAAATTTAAAATGCATTTCTAAGGTTCCTATCTTGATATATAAATTGATATCAAGATATTTACGTGGTTGTAAAACAGCCATCCATAAATCAGTAAAAAAAACACCAATCCCTGCTCATCAAATTTAGTAGCTTCTAGAGGAAGTAGTATCTAATGAATCTCCCCAGCTTAAAATCATCCCGCCACATGAGTAGAGAGTTGCAGATGTGCAAGGCTGCTGTTGAGTGATGAATCTTAATAACTTCTCTTAATTCACACAGTAGTGTTGTGTGGATAAATACATTAGAAGGTTAAGGCACTCCGATATGGTGGCACTTAGTACCTGAAAATACTAACTTATTCTTCTGTATGGAGTAATTTTTCCCCATCTCCCCAATACATTGAGCGATTTGCAAGTAGCTGGATTGGAATGATTTACTAAATGCTGCCTTCCATTGCTGATACACCACAATCTGAAGGTGTTTTTAAATGAGTAAGTCTTGAGGTGTGTGTGTGTGTCTGTGTGTCTGCTGAGTGGCACAGCTGTGGAGTACCCAAGCACATGGAGTGAGTGGGGAGGGATTCTAACGGGCAGCTCCCTGGGTGGTCATCGTGCCCATTCACCAGACTCCACGCACTCCCTCCACTAAGGACTGGCCTTCAAACAATTCATACAGGCGGCCATCCCACCCCCCAGCAGCACCTCCACCCCAATTCCTGCCCAACTGCTGGCCCTCTGCCATGACGCACAGCCCTGGACACAATAGAAACATGAAGCTGCAGCAGCCAGTAACTCCTTCCTGCCCAGGATATGGTGCAGCAGCTGCTGGCAGGGCTGGTCTTACAACAGAGGCACATATTACTGGGTGGGACGTGCAGGAAACTGCCGTCCGAGCTTTTGTCCTCCAAGGCATTGACTCTTCTCTCATGTATTGTGTGTGGGAGCTTGTTGTGCTTTGAGCCAATGTGGTGATGTATTTGCGCGTGTGTCCTTGAAGAGCTCCTCAGGGAGCTCCTGAAAGGGCTGTGAGGTGGACCAGGGAGGCAGCTGGGCTGCGAACCTTTCTGCTGGCATAGGTGGGAATCCCGGTTCATACGGGCAGAGGATGCATGGGTGCCTGTCCCCATGCAATGCTTTGACTTGCCCTGCATGGTGCACTCCAGCTTTTTTGAGGGTGCCTGGTGAGTAGTCATGACTGGGAGCGTGCCTCCCCATGCTTCACCTTCAAATGAGCAGTTGGATGGCCATGTGTGGAAGCGTCTTGTTTAAAAACACCCCCAGTGTTGTAAAGGTTTCAATCCAACCTAGTCTCATGTGGTATTGAATTTCTAGGAGGTGGTTCTGCCTAGAATGGCCTACTATACTGGAGAGCAAGAGTGCTGAGGTGTCTTGCTCCTTGCCATTTTAGGGCTTTTAAAATAAGCACCAGACGTTTGAAGTGTAATTAGCATTGTGTTTGCCAGCCAATATGAAGCACTGGCTTTACGTGCTCTTGTCAGTTCACTTTGACTCATGTGTATGTCAATGCAGGTTGAGCCATCTGCAGTTTCTACATTTTGGCACATATATAGTTAGTAAATGACTTTGAGCCACACCAACATGTTCCACGTTGCAGTAATTCTTACCAAAAGAAATCAAAACATTTTTCAAAAAATGATTTTTTGCTCAAGAATAAGCATCAGAAAAGACTAAAATTAGTTCCACTCCCCCCCGCAGAAAATTGTATGTCTGAAACTAAGTGTATATATATATATATATATAGGAAAACATTATTGTAACCATAATGACAGAGTTGTTACTTCAGTGTTAAAGTACAGCCTTCGATCCTCCGCACTTAAATTTTACCAACAAGGCAATGGTTTCTGTAGCATAGCTCATATCCTTTCTTCTTGGATAAATACCCAAGTGTACAGTCTTATGTATTTTCTTACTGATGTTTAACCTACTTCAAGGACTTCATCAGAAGCTTCAAATCCAAAGCTTTCAAGCCTCACATTATAATATGAAGCACAGCTGTTTAAACATGTGGCCATTATGAATTCAATTTGACATTTTACTAATCACCATAGTAACCAGTGTTGGACTCTGTGGTCCTTGCATAGGCAAAACTCCAAATGTATGTAAGACCATTTAATGCTGTTTCCCTTCCTCATGGGAGACCTCCCACTACTAAATCTAGAACTTTTGCATCTCTTTTATGCAATTCTGGTCACTTTCACATGGCATCAAATAGTGGTTCTCAAACTTTATAGATGCACCCCCTTTCCTCTTGTCTGTGGTACTTGATGGCACTTCCCCACAACATGTACATGTACTTAGCCATCTTCCTGTGCCCCCTGCCCTCCCCTTGCTTTACCACTGCTGTTGCTACCCTAACTGCTGAAGTTCAGAGCAGCTGAGTTGAGGAGCTTTCCAGAATGTCATTGGCTTCCTGCTTCTGGAACATGAAATTTGATTGGCTGCCATTTTAAAAATCCCCACTAGTTTAGTTAAAGCAGATGTAGGACTTTGGCCACTGCCCCCATTCTCATCTCCTCCCACGAGCATACCTTCCATAACCCTCAGATTGCAAACCAGTGACAAAAATGTGAGACCAGTGTGGGAAGCCTCACTCACTAGTTTGAAACATACTATAGGCAATACATTGTAAAGAATTTCCTTAAAGGAGGAATGTGTTTTTTAAAATGTAGGATCAGCGCTCAGCACCAAGTGTTAAAACAAAATTCTAATTGTAAGGATAGAGCAGCATGCAGAAAAATGACATGAGATAATCCTTGTTTTTAAAACTGACTCATTTGTTTTCAACAGTGGTACTTAATCAAACATGAAGCCTATAAAGTGAGTCTGTCATCATCCTTATATTTTGCTGGATTGCTTTTTGGAAATATAATATTTGGCCCATTGTCTGATAAACTGGGCAGGAAACCAGTGTATATGTCAGGTAAGATTATGAACACACTGCTTAGAAAATAATTTTCTTTATTATCTTATTAAACCTGGACACTTATTGGGTAAAAACTGGATGCTTCTTTTTGGAAGATAAGAGAACAATTAATAATTTCATCAGTGGTTCAGATTGTTTGTTTCATCACAGCTGTCAATCACAACTTTTCTGAAGTAATACAAGTAATTCTGAGGATGACTTATGGTCTCTGGTCATTCTTAAGCTATTTGCCTTTTCACAATAAGGCCCTTTTCACACAGACATTCTTAATACTGATAAAATGGGTGTTACATTTTATTATACATGTTGCAGGGCACCCATAGAGCACACCTCCAGCCCTGCAACATGTATAATAAAATGAAATACCCATTTTATTAGTGTTAAGAGTGTCTGTGTGAAAAGGGCCTAAGCTACATAATTTCATTTGGAGTCGTAGTTTTTTCTCTGTTTGCTGTTTTTTAAGAATTTCTTTTTAAAAAACAAAAATTTCTCAGATATATCTAGAGCACTACTTTCAAATATGAAGGTACTTCATCCTTCCTAAGTTTGTAAACTCAAGTGTGTAAATCTAGAATGATAGTATCCCTAGACAGCTAAAGTGTGGAATCTTTCCCATACTTGGTGCCAGTGAGCATTTTGCTGTTGACTTTGAGCAGAGCTTGCATTTCACCCAGGGTGAACAATTCAGTAGTATTCTTTCTTGCCCCCCCCCCCCCTCAAATTCTCATTACGTGGAAAGATTAGCTTTTATACATTGCATTTATTTTGTGCAGGTCTTTTCTTTGATGTCATTTTTGGGTATGTCACAGCCTTTGCTTCAAGTTATGAAATTTTTGCAATGTCACGCTTTTTTGTTGGGATTGTGAATGGTGGAATGTCTCTAGTGTCTTTTGTCTTGACCCAAGAATATGTAGGAAAATCATTCTGGGCATTAACAGGTAAGAGTTAAGAACATTTTATTTTTAACTTCGAAATGAATGGGTTTTTTTTTATAAAACAACTTGCAAATTAGGAAGGAATTGAAAAGTTTTGACTTAAGTTAGTATGTTTTAAGTGTCATGTTTTAAGTGTCATATTACAATATTTACTTTACAAAACTCTGTTTAATTTCAATTAGGAGTTTTCGCGAGTAGATATTGGGATAAGTAGAGTTGGGACTAATGCAATTGTCTAACAAAAGTATGAGGTTTCTTGAGAAAGTGGCAGGATATCTTTCCCCACTATCGTTTTGTTAAGATGTAATTTACTTTCTTTCCCACCCCTCCTTAAATGATGATGATGCCCCAGCAATAATTTATTTTTGTAGTGCTCTGCATTTTTCTAGCTTCCTTCAAATATACCATACTTTTAAAATGTGCCTTTACTCTGGTAGTGATATCTTTTAAAATATGGGTGTTTTTAACAAGCTTCTCCCCACACACTATTACCCACCGATCATATATGTTGCGGGGCTGCATTGGCACCTTATGGAGCCCTGAAACATTCATAATGGGTAGGGAGGCGCTTGTCTAAAAACTCCCTACATCTAAAGCCTGAGGCTCTGCTTTCAGTTACACTGGTTGAAAACCGATATGACGGCAGGGAGGTGCTGCCCCGGGTTGAACCACTGCTGCTGCCACCACTTCTCGAGTTGGCGGGGAGGGCTGCTCACATGATCAGTCTCTCTCCCCCCCCCCCCCCCCGGTAACCAGGCATGGGGGCTGATGTCGCTCCATGCCCCGGGTCCGCTTGAGGAGCTGTTCACACAGCACAGGACACCAGGGCTAATGTTGCTCAGCAGTATTGGGTCATAAGAGCTGCTGCTGCCGCCCCCCCCCCCCCCAGCTGTTTGGTGCACTCAACCTGCTTACCAAACAGCTATTGGGGGCACTCTTGGGGGGGTCCCCCATTAGGTGTTTGGTGTGCTCAACCAGCCCTGACAAACAGCTGATCTGCTGTTCAATGATGCTGGGGTGCGCATGCTCCTCCAAGCCCCCTGATTAGTTGTTTTGCAGGACCAGGGTGCACATGCTTCTCTGAACCCTCCCGATCAGCTCTTCAGGGCTTGGGAGAGCGTGGGGCCCGATCTTCCGACCTTGCCTCAGGATGGGGCTCAGCAGGCACAAAACAGATGGGAGGGGACAGTTAGCTCTCTTTAGCCCAGGTGGCCAGGCCTTAGCCTAGGATGCGTCTCCAACCCCGGCAGCCCAATGCATCCTGTAGCAGCTGGCAGCCCACCCAGGAGCAGACGCGGGCAAACATCTGGCAGCGATGGAATAAATGCGTAGGTTACTGTCAGTCTTTTTTCACCTGCTACTGTAAAACTGTAGGAATTTTGACTTTAATAGGTAAATATTGGCGTGATTAAGAATAGAATTTGATCCAAAGTGTAATTGTGAGTTTCTAAGCATATCTCACCATTAATTTCTTTGGGCTTCTTATTTTATATTTTTACTGTTCTTTCATTTTCTTTCTTTTAGGAAATTTATGGGGAAGTTGTTTTTCACTGTTTTAATGTGTGTATTGTTTTTTTACTTTCTTCCCATTTCTCTGTCATTGTTGCCTTTGTCTCCCTCCTTGTGCTTATCCCTCTTCGTGGTCTTTCTTAGCTCACCCATCTTTTCCCCTACAGACCTGAACCTTGATGGGCTGAAGAAAGTCTCCACTTCCTGCTGCTTGCCATTTCAGGTTCTGTGTTGTTTAGTCCTTTTCCGCTTTTTTTCTCGAGCATGGAGTGCTGAACCCCTGATTGATGAATTGCAGGGAGAGGGAGCTACTGAACACTGCCCTTCACAACTGTGTCTACAGTAATATTTCTAGCTGTGTCAGCACTGCCTAACGCTCTATGTACTACTATTGTGACTTTATCCTATAAGGTGCAAACATTTTGCTCTTTAGGTTTGACAGATTTTTTTGTATTTTTTGTAACTCCTTTAGTTGATGATTTGCTCCTCATAAAGGCTTTGTAGTCGTACTCTAGTATCACTAAGTTAATAATGTTCTGCCATGACTTGCTTTAAAACAGTTTTGGAGCTTTCACCACCACTCCACATTATACTTTAATGTACCCTGTTACATAAATTACAGCATTTCCTTCATCTCCTCTTTCCTCAGCTTCAGTCTTGTCACCCCTTTCCATCACCTCTCTCTGTCTTCCACAAAACACAATTTAAAACAAACTCTATTAACCCATATACAGCTAGAATCAGGTAAAATAATTTAAACCAACTTCCTGCATTGTGGCCAGTTGTCTTGAGGAAAAAATGGAATGAGAGTAGCTAATCTCTCTATAATATATGATATAATATCAGGTTTGTAAGAGAGACTACTGAAACCCAGGGAAGTATTTTAATTGGTACAATAAAATTGTAAATAACCTGGGGTCAATTCTGCTTCCTCCAATTATGTAACAGGGTTACACATGCATAAGTTGCAAACTGAAGTGTTGCCCTAGACTTAAGCGAGTGGCAAATCTTCATTCACAGCAAAAGGCATTGTTAGTCATAGTCCACACTCGCTTGCACATGCAATGTCGCCTCTCATCCCAAACCCAGCACTGCCCCTCTGCGTGATCCTTACTTAAGTGTGGCGTAGCCATTTGTAAGTATGCCCCAGGTACAGAGGTGTATTCCACAATACCACATTACAGCCCGGACTATGCTGCACAATGATGCCTCTTGCTGTAAAGCAAGGTTTGGCGTCCACTTAAGCCTTGCTTCACACTTTTCGCACAACTTACACATATGCCACCTCCTTGAATGCCTGGATGAATGAGGTTTGTGCCACTGCATTATAAATAGAACCTATCCCTTGTAATAAAAAAATCCTAACAATGACTAAAATCATCATTGTATGAAGGGAAAGGTATAGGATTAGGCTGTGATTATGAAACCACTTACTGGTGAGTCCCATTGAAGCCAGTGCAGCTTCTTTTAAATGGCTGTTGGATTGTGACCTTTAGTGCATTTTATTGTTCAGAGCCTCAAAGCATCAGAGTACAAGACTTTGCCAGTGTTTTGCATAGTAGCTTTTCTGTTTTATTTTTCAGGCTCGTTAACAAATGTGACATTTGCAATTGGCATGGCGATTTATGCTTTATTGGGATACTACATAAGAGAATGGCGCGTTCTTGCCTTTGTATCAAATTCTCCTGGAGTTTTATTCTTTCTTCTGTCTTTGTAAGTAACTTAATTTTCCCCCCAAACATTACATAGTATGTACCAATTTAACAACAACAACAACAACAACAACAAATATACCTTTTTCTTATTAAAAACGGAGCAGTGGAAGTAGACCTGAGATTTGAATGTCTTACATTCCAGATAATAGATTATTAGAGCGCGATCCAGCTCCATACAAGTTAGTGGGAGTTTAACCACTGACTTTAATGGGAGCTGGATTGTGTTCTTAGTGTATATATGAAGTTATAGAAATAACAGGTTTTGGCAGGTGTTTTCATTAATGTAACAAAGTTTTGGGGATTGTTCTGGAACTTTTAAAAAACAAAACTTATCAGGGAATTTATTAATAATTATATTATAATACAGGGTCTTTACAAAAAGAAGCAACTGTTTTCCTGGCATTTATTTACTAAAGTTAGATACCGGTAGTACTGTATCGGGTAAAACTGTGTGCAGGAATGTTGGGAGTTTAGAATTCTAAATCAGTTTAGAATTCTAAATCAGTTTAGAATCTGTACTGTTACCATGGTTACCCTAGTCACCAAGATGGCATACAGCATAGATCAGTTGCCCCATAGAACAACATAGAATGGTTCCTTCTTTTTGTAAAGACCCTGTAGTAGCTGCTGCTGCTGTTATTATTTAGTTTATTTATTTGTATAGCGCCAGCAGCGTATCGGCAGTTTACAATCAGTCTTATTGACATAGAAGCTAAAGATGCTGGAATCAAAACGTTTTATTTTAATGGGGGTTATACTCTAAATTAAATTGCAATGCAAAAATATTCCAGTGCCCAAAAGAATCCTAAGAAGAGTGTGAATCAAGGACTGGATGAAGCCCCTTTTTACCATTTCAGCGGGTTATTAAAATTTGTTCTTGCTGTTGTTCATCAATTCAGTAAAATATTTTAAGTAAACTTGAGTATGATGGTGCTTGGAATGTTCCTATGTGTTTATTTCCAAATTTTATATATTTATTTATTTTATTTATTTATTTATTCAATTTGTATCCCGCCCCTCCTGTGAACAGCTCGGGGCGGATAACAAGTTAGTTATAAAACAATTTATAAACAGTATACTAAAACAAACAACAACAAACAACAAATTTGAAAGATAAACAACAACCTGTTAAGTCTTTCCAGATAAGCAGTTGTAAATAAATTCTCCATTCAAAGAAAAATGTGAGAGTTTTGTCCAGCAACTTGGAATAGCAAGACATTCTTTTAGAAGTAGAAGAAATAAAATATTTGTTCATTGGCAAATATGGTCTCCCAACTCTAGATTGTTGCCTTGTTGCAGAAAACCCAAATTGTAACAGATAGGTCAGATTTAATTGATTTGCTTTTTTAGAAATATTTACTTGAGAAATATTTTCCAAATAAAGAAATTAAGACATATTAGAGGGCAATCTTCTGTGAAAGTCATATTTAATGACAGAGAATGTAACTGACATTTAGAGCAGAAATGACAGATAAATAAGATGGTGAAGAGAAATCTTTTGGAAGAAGCTAATTACAAAAAAGTGGGTAAAAGAAAAATGTTTCCTTTTTGAAGTACATTCACAGCATGATCAAAGTTGAAATAATACTATTGTATTACTTAAATTGACTATGCTACTATTATGAGAAAGTGTCTGTGTGTGATGGTAATTTATTCATATTGCACTTATCATATTGGTCAAACTAGTGTATCTTTGATAGACTTGTCTGTTCTAGAAATATTAACTCCTGGTGATTTAAAAGGAATCTTGTTTTATACAGGTTCATATCTTTTTTTTTTTTTTTTTTTTTCCAAACGTTTAGGAGCCTGATGTAATCAGTTTAAGTTAAATCACTTAAAAAGAACCAATAATAAGAAAAATGTGAAGTTAAAAAATTGTTTACATAGATATTTATTTTTTTATCTTGTGACAAAATATAAATTTGGTTCTGTAAAAGATCCATCTAATTATTGTCCTATTAGTATATTAAGTATAATTGGGAAGTTATACCAAATATCTTTTTTTCTCGTGGATTACTTCTGGGGGCATTTTATTGAATTAACAGATAGGCTTTTCTTAAGGGTTCATTGACTCTTGAACCACATTTTTACTTTAAATCAACTTATAACTAAATATGTTTGAGCCAAACCGGGTGCCTCTCTGTACCTTTGTTTTATGGATCTTAAATCCGCGTTTGATACTGTTTGCAGATAGCGGTTGTTACAAAAATTAGTCCAGCTCACCATCTATCATCGGCTCTTGTTCCTGATGGTTTTGTTGCATCGGGGGCTATGCAAGTTAGAGTTAACAGGAGGGGATTGCTCTCTTGTGCAGTTCCAGTGGATAGACGTGTTAGAAAGGGGTGCCTGTTGGCACCTACGTTTAATTTATATATAGATGAGGTGGTGGAAGTGCTCAGGGGACCAGTGCATCATCCAGTTCATTTGACTGACCTTGCTCTGTCCGTATTACTATATGCGGATGACACGGTACTGATTTCTCAGTCCCAGATTGGAGTGAGATGTCTGATGAGACTTTTGCTCCTATTGCCAGGCTGAATTTCTCTGTTAATTATGCCAAAACCAAGCTGATGGTGGTAGGCCCTGGGCGTAAAAACCATTGTTGGTTCATGAGTAATCACGTCATTACATAAGTTGATCATTACACCTATTTAGAGGTAACTTTTTCTAGAACTGCTTCGTGGAGGACCCACTACAAACTCACCATTGCTAAAGCTAATGCTACATGTAAGGGGATTCTTAGTTTTTTCTTTACATGAGGGGGGGAAGCTGGTGGGACTGGCAGTCCAATTGTTTAGGGCAAAGGTAATCACACAAATTCTCTATGGGGTTCAGGTTTGGGGTGTCCGATTCCTTGAGGATCTTGAGAAGCCTCAGAATATTTTTCTGAGTTCGGTTTTACAGGTGCCTTGCAGGTCTTGGGTGGTCCTGCTTGGAGCAGAAACAGCCCCTCGGCCCATTGCCTCTTTGACCACTGTAGCTATTTTGAAGTTTTGGGTTCAGCTTTTTTTCAGTCTCAAGAGCCTCTTTCCCAGGCCGCTTCCTATATAGTGCAGGAGGGACCTTGGGAGAAAGGCATATTTAACTATATAGCCCAGTTGAGTGTTTCAAAGGAATTTGTTTCCTCTTTAGATAGTAGTAGGGTTGGTGGCTTAATTAAGTCCAGAATTGAGGTTCAAGAGCTTCAACTAAGAGGAGACGCTTTTGCCAGACTACAGATTGCTAATATTTATAGTATGTTTCCCCTTGCTCCCAAGGGAGAGAATTATCTTACAGTTTTGGACTCTAAGCTAAGAGTTCCGTTTACTTTAGCCAGGCTCAATTTATTCCCCTTGGAAGTGATGGCGGGTAGATATGCTGGTCTGCCATGCTGTTAGGAAATGGACTCAGAAGAGGGTAGCATGAGCCCGCTCCGAGTGGAGGATATAGAGGCTGTGGGGAGATAAGAGGCCCCCCGCTCAGAAGCCGCCCCTACTTGATGTCAACTTCCAGACCCCCGCAATGCAAACCCTGGTTCCCCCCGACCCTAAAGCCTCAGAGACACTGCAGCCGAGCAGCGAAGCCCAGACCGCCCCCATGCCTCCTGTAAACAAAGGGGCGGGTCCTTCCAACGTGCCCATGTTGCCTCAGAGCAACAACACAGAAGCAACACAGGACTGGCTGCTCCCCCCGGGGGCAGAGGCCACAGAGACTAGCAGAACCCCAGCAGGTGATGGGGGAAAGCCTAATCAGATGCTGCGCCGTTCAGCACGTCTACAGGCACGTAAGGGGCAGAGCTAAGTGTTCATAAGGAAGCCTCAGCATAATCACCTTGCCGGCGATCAGCAGTGGTGTGAAGCTGGCCCCCTTGCGATTCTTGTGACTGTCTTTGTTGGAGTATCTTGTGCTATTTAGAGCGAGTGTATTGCGTAGAGTGAAGGGAGAGTGAAAGGTGAGCGCGTGAACTAGGAGTCTGCGTGTCGTCGTTTCGTGTTGCATTTCCCCTTCTATTCCAGGCGGTTCCCTTCCTTCCCTAGCACCTGGTGGTGTCGGCTTTCCCTTCCTCTCCCCCTTCTCAACCCCTTCCTCACTATCCAGGACACCCAGGTGAGTTCTCCTGAGCACAGTATAAGTGGGTGTGGATTTAGGGGAGTGAGTGTTAGGCAGGGACCTGGTCCCCCTGTGGAGTGTGTGGGGGACGCTCACTCTTCCTGTTGCTTGCCAGTGCCCCTGTGATGATACGGCCTCGCCCCTATTGGGACGTTTAAGGCCAACCTATATCCTGAGGGGTCTTGTTTCTCAGCAAAGGAGAGTGAACCCCCTTGCACCGCAGGAGTTCCCTTGTGTGTTTAGGGCATTCCTGAGGCTAGGTCCGTGGGTTCCCTTCCCACAAACCCCTTACCCTCACACATACAAGTTAAGGGCATGTCGCTTCTGTAAGCCCCTGAGAATTGAATCCATTGGTCATGTTGTTCTCGTTTGTTGCCTATATAATACTTTATGAACCAGCTTGGTGGAACCTGTCGTCAGTAGAATTCCTTCTTGTAGCCACAAGCTTCTGTTAAAGTCTCTCCTACCAGATAGGGATGCCTTTACTACAGAAAGTATAGCTAAATTCTGTGCAGCTGCTTTATGAATACGGAGTGCTTTTCAAGGGCGAGTCTAATTTTGGATTATATCTGTTATTGGGCATAATAAAGCTTAGGTTTGCCTTTAATTACTGATGATAATTGCATTTACATGGTTACTGGAAGTGTGTATTATGTTTTCTCTGTTTCCCCTTATTTAAGTGTTTATGTGTATATTATGATGGCCGATACTTACATAATACATTTTCCCTGTGCATTAGATATGTTCTTAATGAAGCTCCAGCAGGGTTTGAGTTGTTCTGCTCTCAATGCCAGTTGAAGGGCAAGGACACAGTTCTTTTCCCCTCAGTTGAGTTTTAGCTGGGACTGGGACTATTCCTTCTAGTGCCCATTGAAGGGCAAGGTTTGCGCTAGATTTAATGCTGGTATGTCTGTGTGTGTTTTGGTTATTTAATTTTTTATTTTTGTGGTGTTTGTATTTGTGTGTTTCTTGTTTTAAGCACATATGTATATGGTATGTCGTTTGCTATGGCTGATGGCCATGCAATAAATAAATTTGACTTGATTTTAAGTTTGGTTCTCTCTTTATGTTTTTAATAGCCTTTGAAGAGCAGAGAATAGCAAAAGCACTGTTCTAGTTTAGCAAACATTTAAATGGATCAAATGAGAAAAATGTAGATGGAGGCGAAGTAGTTCAGACAAAGTTTTAGTGGGCCATATTCCGCTGGTGAGGCTGTGAAAGCTTTAATGCCATGCAGGGCCCTTCCTCATGTTGGTAATGGGTCAGAACTAAGGACTGAGCAATGCTAGATGGGCACGTTATACATGAAAACAATACTCAAGAGGGTGCTGGATTGTCCGATAAAAACTGTAAGCAAATGTAAATCTAGCCTGTGAAAAGTTCCCCTAAGCCGCCTCCCTAACTTGGCAAGAACGTAGGTGGCGTGGTTGTTAGCATTTCAAAACAAAGTAGGGAGCACAGCAGAGATGTGGAGTGGGGAGGTGAAAGCAATTACTAGGGAGGGTCAGATGGGAAAAAAGAGTCAAGCGTTTAGAAACCAAGAATGATATGTTAAATAATGTAAGCACAGGAAGGCAGCTGCTAAAGCATCTAAAAAGAATGAGGGAACACAGCATATGAAAGTTAAATGTTGATGAAGCCCTAATAAATATTGAGTCCATTGTTTTGGGTGTCCAATAAGGTTATGAGTTTTAGTTCCCAGACCTGTTTCTTAAAGGTGTTGTACAGGTTTCCTTTTTAGGACAAGAGTTTGAAAGATCATGGAATACCCACAATTGAATTGGTGCTTTTGTCTACAATCTTTTTTCTGTGAGAGTTCATATGTTACACAGCCTAGTTTTTACTGTAGCTTTATTACAATTAGAGTTATAGTTTAATCATTTTCAAATTAATGTCATTTTGGAGTTTTCTTTAAACATGCTGGTGTAATTGGGGCATGAAAATTCCAAACTAAGACAAGTTTTTTTGGTGACTAAAAATGAATGAGTACTGAAGTGTAGTGACAGGTAATCCCAAAGGTTGTTTTTTTCCCCATTGGCACAGCTATTTTTATGGAGGAATAGAGAGAGTGCAATATTTAACATTAAGAACAAAACCCTGTCATTGTTAATTTGGGGGAAGGAGAGTTGGGAAGCACTAATGTTCGACATTGAAATATAACTGAATGTGAGAACCTGCTTGTTCTAGAAGCTAGCTAATTTCAAACTTTTCAGAATGTTTAATGTTAATTATTACCTTATAAACTGATACTTCTGTAGAGTTATACAACAAAAAAGGAGTTAGGTATAATGAAAGGCATACCTTTTTGGATCTAATTTTCCTTTTTAGTATGCTTCCAGAATCGCCAAGATGGCTGTATTCTCAGGGGAACACTGCAGAAGCAGAGGATGTGCTGCAATACATAGCCCTTGCTAATGGAAAAGAAAGGTTGACAGTAAAATTGAAACCATGCGCAGGAACAATGAAAAAGGATGAATCAGCACCTGGTGTCCTAAACCTAGTAAAACACCCAGTCCTTCGGTGGCGAACTGTCATCTTGATGTATATCTGGTAAGTAATAAAAAAGAGATTTGCTGAGACAGCATGAATTAGTGAAACTTGAGAAACTGATTAAAGTTTTCAGTTTTCCCCCTTTATTTAAAAATAGTTTTCTCAAAGCAAAATTCTGAGTTTGTCTTATCATTTCTGTACATTTGTTTCCGGAGACAATTAATTATGCTGATATTAAAATTGTAATTCTTTTAATCTTTTTGAGGTACATGGAAATAGTCCCAGACAATAGTAAGAAACTAGCTGGAGACAACAATGAGTACATGTATAAATTACTTATAAAATAAAATTACATTTAATTACAATTACAAAATGTACAAATACATACAAATTTTCAAAATGTAAGCATAAAGATGAGAAACATCTAAAACAGGTACAGTGGGGAGAAAGAATAGCCACATGGTCTTATTGTCAATTTTCATATAGCAAAATGCAGATGAGATAATCAGATGTAGGTATAGCATGATTTCAGAAGTGACGTGGTGAATGTCCACCACAGTCAACCTCAGTCAAACGCGGGGGGGGTGGGGGNCTGTTTGCTTGCATCCAGATGTTCACCACAGTCAAACGCGGTGCGCGAGGAGGTCCAGAAGTGTGGTGAATGGTCACCACGGCAGGGATGAATTAAAAGTAACTTCTGAACGGGAACCCGCAGCCGTGGTGGAAGGAATTGACCCCAGCCGCGGTGCATTCTGGGGCTCGAACCGCGGTCCACATCTCCACTGCATGTCTGTTGTGTTCCCCCGGCCCATGTTCTCTCTGATTGCCCCTGGGCGGTGGTCACGATTCTGTCACTTCTATTGGGGCCGCATGTGTCATCACAGCCCGCGGTGAATCCATTCACACCGGGGTGGGATTCACTGTGGTGAATTGGAACGCATCACTTCTGAAATCACCCATAGTCTTGGAAGATGCATGCAGTGAAAAATACACTGAACTTAATAATGTTGGCACAGTTTGAAAAATGGGCCCATAATAGAAGAGATGCAATACAACTGGATATTGAGGCCCTGGAAAAACAGCAGTGATTGGTCACATAGGCAGATATGGAACTTCGGTTGCTACTTATTTGGTCTAAGGATCATCTCCTTTCCATTGCACCAGGAAGGAGGTTTCTTCCAGCTGTTTAGCAATGTAATTGGCAGAAAAGAAGAAATCATTTGCTCCACACCTGTACCTAACAGTTTTGATAATATTAGTAGAAGGGGTGAGAGGAATCTTTGTCTGACAGATCCTCTCAAGGAGAAGCAAGGAGTCCCAAGTGGACAGTATGCAACCCTAGGCATAAATACATAAAACTGTGCAGCACAGAATAATTAATGTGGATGCTATCTGCTGCTCAGACAAGGTGATGCATATAGGGAAAAATAATCCTCACTATGCATAAATGATGCTAGGCTCAAATTGGGGATAACCACTCAGGAGAAGGATCTTGGAGTCGTTGTGGATAGTTCTTTGAAGACATCAGCTCCGTGTGCGGCAGCGGTCATAAAGGCAAACCGGATGCTAGGCATTATTGCAAAAGGAATAGAAATTAAAAGGGAAAGTATCATAATGCTGCTGTATAAATCTTTGGTATATTCTGTGCATTTATGACTGCCCCATCTCAAGAAAGATATAATAGAACTGGAAAAGGTTCCAGGAAGGGCAACAAGGATAATAGAAGGGATGGATCAAATTCCATAGAGGACAGAGCTATAAATGCCTACTAGTTGGGACTTAATCTTGATAACCAGCAGTTGAGAGTGGTTAGCAGGAGATGGGTCACACCTTCATGAGCTGCAGCAGGTAGCACGTTTGCTGACCGCAGGTAATAACTGCAATTTCGATTACCCAACAGGTACCCAGACCCCCCATCAGGGGTATTACTGGGGTGTCCCAGGACATCTATCCTGGTACTGGATTAGCTAGTACGTTCCCAAACAGCTGTTTTCTCCTCCCCCCCCCGCCAAATCCCTATGTGCTGAGCTGTGAGAGTGTAAAGAAGCATATGTTTGTGTCCTTAGTTGTCTTGGAGTAAGGTGTGCTAAAAATGTATGCCGCTGGAACAGCCATAGCGGTTTCATTATGCCTCCCTGCTTCTTTAAAAATTATATATTTTTAATAAAAGTTTGGAAATAAAATAGTTAATTGCAACAGCTAATTTCTCTCATCTTAATCGTATGCAGTAAATGTTTGGGTGAGAACTTCTGATGCATGCTGTAACAGGGCCGCAGAGATTTGCAGGACCAGCACCCCTGGGAGAGTGCTGTATTAGGACTGTGGGCATGGGAAGGAACCTTGCCCTAATGGCGAACTGTGGGAGGCCAGCGGTAGAGAGGACAAGATGATCCCATTCGAGAGAACTGAAATTATTAAGGGAAAGTGAGAGCATAGAGACAGGACAGAGCAAAGAGGGGAAAAAAGGGGAGAGAGAGAAATGACAGACCAGGCTCAGCCGTGTGACCAGGTACTGGAGCTAATGCAGATGCTGGCTCCGCAGCAGGCAACCATTATGACTATGCTGAACCGAGCAGCAGGCTGCCTTTGCTGATCAGACGCAGCTGACCCAAACCTTTTCTGCTCGCTTATTGAAGAGACAACCAGAAATGGACGTGGTTACTCAGGATATGTGGCCTGGAGCTGTAGTCTTGACAAAAATGAGACCCAGTGATGACCCAGAGGCCTTCCCAATAACGTCTGAGGGGGTTGCCACGAATGCCGGGTGTCCAAAGAAATCATGGGCTACATGAGTGGCACCCGTCCTTACAGGAGAGGCCCAGACTGCCTACAGAGATTGAGGGGACAGAGAGGCTACAGACTATAACCTATTCAGGGGGGCATATTTATCATTTATATCCCTATTGTTGTTTGTAATGGGGGACACATACAGAAAATTTCCTTCTATGAAATTTGCCTGCGAGAGGAGACCCTGGGTGTTGGCCCAGAAGCAAATATTTATAGCCAGAGGAGACATCAACTGAAGAAATAATGGAGCAAGTGACATTAAACCAGAGCGAGTGTTCTACCTAGAGGGATGCAGATGTGGGTGATGCGGCAACAATCTGAAATGCTTGTTGAAGCTATTGAGGCCTGTGAGGCATTCCAGTTATCTGAGACGCCTGAGGAGAGGAAGGTATACTTGCCCGTAGGAAAACAGGCAGAAGTGAAAAGAGGGCAGTATCCCAGGAACCCTGCAAGAGAAGGGGTTCTACTATACAAAATGAGAACTATGGCGGACCAAGGAGGCCTAGCTTTCAGGCTCTAGGAGTCAGAAAGGGAAAAACCAGAAGAAGACTTTACTGGGAGGGGTGCCTAAAGCCCCAGGGAGTCCAATGCTTTCATTGCTCAGAATGGCACATTCAGAGGGAGTGTCCCCTAATGGACTGCGATCAGGCATAGGGCTACTTTGGGCTTAGTGCCACGGCAGCTGCCCCTGATCCCCTGTTGAAGTGCTACACTAGAGTGATTCAGGTGGGGAGGCAACCAGGGGTGACCCTTCTGGATTCGGGGTCGAATCAAACACTGGTGTGGCGACAGCTGGTATGTCCCACGTGGATCAGCCCCTCAGAACAGATCAGCCTGCACTGCGTAGATAGTGACCCCAAGAGATACCCAGCTGCATGGGTGCTAATAATATGAGGGTGGGGGTATGTCATGACTTTTGTAGCCTGTAATAGTGGGAAGAGACTGGCTCTTGTTTCACAAGGAATGGGTCCAGAATCCCTAGGCCAAGGAGAAAAAGGAGGAAGCCCCACAAATAGAAGAACAATTGGGTCCAGTAGCGGTAGAATCCTTCCACCAAGATGAGGGGGCTGTGAGTGAAACAGAACCCTGCCAACCATGGCGGCAGCAACCGTGTGCCAGGGATTACAGTCCTAGGAGGCTCAGAAAAAGAGCAGAGCCCCGGGATATAGACACCAAGAGGTGCAGGTGGGGGTGTTATGAACGTGGATCCTCATGCCCCCCCACCTTCTGAGGCCGGTAGTGGGCCCCAAGGGATGGGGGTGGGGGAGCTTGGACCCCCCTGTCCCAGGGGATGGAGGTGATGGGGGTTAGGGACATTTTTTTTCCAATCGCAGCCCTGGTTCACTTCAGTACTCTCAGTCCAGTTCTCCTTCCCATTGAAGTGATACGAAACAGAAAAACCGAAACTGAAAGAAGAACCAAACTTAGCTAGATCCGAAACTGGAAAAACAAACAAAAACGCCCTGTGCTCCGCCCCTATGAAATATATTTTGGTCTAACTTTATTTTATTTTTTTATTTTATTTTTTTGATATAGTTTTCTTTATTTATATTCATTCCAAAATATCACAAATATTTCTTTCATTTTTGGGCTTTACAACCGTTGCCCGTATTACATATAACATATTTCTGTATTTTGTGTAGTTTTATTATCTTCCCTTCCCCCCTTTATTTCCTTCAATGTATTGGAGGTATATATTTTTTTTATTGTTCGTTCATACTTCAGTTCTTTTGGCATTTCAGATACTTTCTTTTTCATGGAGGTAATGTACTTTTCCATCCGGCCTTTTGTATAGTTGTAGAAAGTTCCATATCGAGGACCATGTAGCTACAAAGTTCTTCTGTTTTTTGTAGAAGTTTGCTTTTAATTTCTCCATTGAGAAGATGAACCACACTCTGTTGACCCATGCAGATTCCGTTAACCCTTTTACATTTTTCCAGTTTTTAGTTAATACATTTATACCTGCTAATATTAAAATTGCTATTGTATCTTTATAATGTTGTATCATCTCTATTTCAGGATATACACCTAGTAGCATAAGTTCAGGTGTAAAGGGGATGTTACATTTGGTAATCGCCAGGATGTGACTATGGATCATTTTCCAAAATTTTTGTATATCTCCACAGCTCCAGCAGCAGTGTAATAATGTCCCCACCTCCCCGCACCCATGCCAGCATTCATTCGTTGCACTACCCCCGATGTTTTTTAACCACTCCGGGGTCCTATAATACCTTAGAATCAATTTCATTTGTGGTTCCTTCACTTCTAGTGATTGGGCTGACCTAAACATTCTCTGTCTTATCATTTCCACCTGTTCTTTAGACCATTTCTTGTCTAATTCTTTCGCCCATTTTTCCTCATAACCTGGATTCTTTGGGTACTGTATGTCCAGCAGTGCTTTGTTTATTCTAGATACCACCCCTTTATGTGGTCCTGGTCCCATTATTGCTAGCTCCAGTGGGTGACTTGGTCTTAGTAGGTCTTCTCTATGTTTGGGTATGTCTATTAGGTGCCTTAACTGTCTGTACTCTAGGTAATCTATCTGTGTTTGTACTAGATTTTCCAAATCTGTTTGTGCCATGAACTCCTCTCCATTATATAATTGTTGTATTTTATATATGTGTTTACTTTGTAATTGTTTCCCTAGTTTTGGTATTCCAGTTGGGTGTCTATTTAGTTGGTCTTTTATTGTCATCCATGGGGACGCTGTCTCCTTAAGTCCAATTTTTTTCTTGTTCTGTTGCCATGTCTGCCATGCTGTATTTGCAAATGGATGTTGTGTCCATTTAGTTTTGTCCCTTTCTTTTCCTAATATTATCTGCTCTCTAAATTCCTTAATGTTCAACATCTCTTTTTCTATTTCTACCCATGTTGTCTCCTTGTTATCCATCAGCCACTCCCTCACCCCCCTGAGCACCGTCGCTCTGTAATAAGTAATCAACTCGGGGCAACCTATTCCTCCTTTTAACTGATGTTTATATAATAATTTTTTATTTATTCGGGGTTTCTTTCCTTGCCAGACAAATTTCAAAACACTTTTTTCCATTGTCTTAAAGTAAGACCTTGGTATTTCGATTGGGAGCGCTATCAAATTGTACAATATCTTAGGTAAGATCATCATTTTTAGTAGGTTAATTTTCCCCATCCATGAAGTTGCCAGTGCATACCATGTTTCCATTTCTGCTTGTATTTTTCCCATGTTTTCTGCAAAGTTTGTCACATATAATTTTTTCAGATCTCTAGTAATCCATATCCCTAAATATTTGAATTTATCTTTTTCTATTTTAAACTGTAAGTTTCTTTCTAGTTCTTTTACCATCTTTTTGTCCTCTACATAAATCATGGCTGAGGATTTACTATAATTTATTGTATATCCCGATATTTGACTAAATTCATCTATCAATTTTACTAAGTGGTGTATTGATGTGCTTGGATCTGTGATATACACTAACATATCATCGGCGTATAACGCCAGCTTATGTTCCTGTTTGCCTATTCTCACCCCTTTAATTTGTTGCTCGCTCCTTATAGCAATGGCCAATATTTCCAGTACTAAATTAAATAACAATGGAGACAAGGGACATCCCTGTCGCGTACCCCTTTCTAATACGAACTGTTCAGTCAGTTCGCCATTAATTAGCAGTTGCGACACTGGTTTTTTATATATGGCTTGTACCCATTGCAAAAAATTACCAGCGAATTTCATTTTTTTCAATGTTTCAAAGAGACATTTTATTTCAATTTGATCAAATGCTTTTTGCGCATCCATAGACAGAATCATTGTTGGCATGCGTTGTACTTGGACAAAGTGGCATATGTCTATGGTTTTACGAATGTTGTTTGCCCCCATTCTATTAGGTATAAATCCTACCTGATCTGGGTGGACTAGTTGGGCAATAATATCCGCCAGTCTGTTCGCTATTGCTTTTGTAAAAATTTTGTAGTCTGAATTCAATAATGATATAGGCCTATAGTTTGAGCAGTCTTCTTTATCTTTTCCCTGTTTTGGGCATATTGTTATAATAGCTGCATTGAATGATGGTGGCATTTCCTTCTGCTGTGCAATCTGATTAAATGTGTCTGTTAATGGCTTAGCTATTTCATTTATGAAAATTTTGTAGTATTCATAGGGTAGCCCGTCCGGCCCCGGTGCTTTATTGGTAGGTAGTTGTTTAATCACTTTTTAAATTTCCTTTTCTGTAAATTTAGCACTCAGGTAGTTATTTTGTTCCTTGTTTACTTGGGGAATTTTATATTTTTCCAAAAACTCTGTGATTTTAGTCCTAGCAGGTGATCTAGTTTTGTACACCCTATCGTAATGCTGTAAGAAAGCTTTTTGAATTTCTCTTCTATCATTTTGTCTATTGCCTTGTGTATCTTTTATCCCTTTAATTACATATCTTTCTCTCTTTTTTCGTACCATATTGGCTAGTACTTTATCCGCTTTGTTGTTTTTCTCATAGAAGTAGCACCTTATCTTTCTCATGGCTTGGGCGGTATTTTCTATCTCCATAGTGTTAATCTCATTTCTAATCCTGTGAATTTCCTCATTTGTTTCTGCTGATGGGTGTAACTTTTGTGTATTTTCTACTTTCAATAACTTTTGATAAAGTTCCCTTTTACGCTCTGCCTTATGTTTATGTTCATATGCACTCTGTGAAATGAAAACACCCCTCATTACCGCTTTCGAGGCATCCCAGATTGTATGTGTTGATACATCACTTGTATTATTTGTTTTGAAATATTCCTTTAGCTCATTTCTGGCTCTTTCTTTTACTGTGTCAAGTTTCAGTATTTTTCTATCCAGCGTCCAATTTGTTCTTGTCTTTTTTATGTGGTCTTTCTCTGGGCCTCTTATTACTAACATTACTGCATAGTGATCTGATATTACTGCCGGTATTATACTACACTCTGCACAGCGAGCCTTCAGTTCTTTGGTTACGAAAATATAGTCTATCCTTGAGAATGTTTTATTTGGTGGAGAGTAAAAAGTATACTCCCTCTCTATCGGATGCTTAACTCTCCATATATCTATCCATCTCCTTTCTTGTGCCTGCTCTGCCAATTTTGTGTTTAGTTGCCTTTTTCGTGGCATGTCAGATCTGTCTTCCCTCTGCATTGTGCTATTAAAATCTCCAAGTATCAAAAGTGTGCCTTCACTATTGTCTTCTATTATTTTAAAATACTTTATCACAAATTGGTTATTTTGTTCTGTTGGGGCATATATATTAACTAGGGAGACTTTCTCCCCATTTAATATACCTTTTACCATTATAAATCTGCCCTCCTTATCTGTTAAGACAGATTCTTTTACGAAGTTGCAATTAGCTGCTAGACCAATGAGCACTCCTGCTTTCTTTTTAGCTGCACAGGAGGCATAAATTTGTGGATGGTTTTTAGATTTCATTCTGTACACATCCTTTTGTAAGAGATGCGTCTCCTGTAGACAGAAGACACTGATGTTGTTACTTCTCATTAGTTGATGAGTTCTCCTGCGTTTGATTGGGCTATTTAGTCCTCTAACATTTAATGTGAGTGTCCTTATGTTATGCATCTTTCTATCTTTTTGTTGTTATTCCTTTCTTTTTCATACCTCAGGTCTTGTTGTTTTTGTTTATCTTTATTATCATGCCATATATTTTTTTTCTGTAGTTTCCTTATCTTAAATTGTCCTATTTCTCCTTTATAGTACCTCCTTTCATTCTTTCTCCTTATCTTTTTTTTACCCCTTCTCTCTATATCTCTCCTTACCTCCATTTTTTACCCTTCTCTAGTTTTTAGGGTGGACTGATTCAGCCTCTCTTGGGAATGAGCTCCTCCGCCTTCCTACTTTTTTCTACCCATATGTTCTTTTGAGCACCTTATTTTCTTAACTGCTTAATAACTAACATTTTTGGTTCCTTTCCCCTTCTCTGTTTCTTTCAGACACACACTCAAACCTTATAACATATTTTTTTACAACCAACTTAATCCTTATATTAATCATCATATATTGTAAGAAACTTTTAACTTAAGTTACTGTTATTATAATAAAAACATTCTTCTGGCTTACAGGCTTACATTTATTCCAAAAACATTTTTCTAACTAGTCTGCTTTGCGGTATTCTGCCTTGCCCTTCTCGGGGCGCATGTGGGCAGCATTTAACCCCTATGTTAACTCTTTTATACGTTGTTAAACTTATATTTTGGCTTCATAAAGTTAACATAAAAACTTTTCCTATGTCATGCACTTTCTTTTATTTTGCCTTGCCCTTCTCGGGGCGCATGTGGGCAGCATTTGACCCCTGTGTTAGCCCTTTTACAGATTGTCTGCTTCACATATCTTTCCCTTTTTGGGGCTTTTGTAAGCAGCCTTTGGTCTCTACTCTTTCACATACCTTTATACATTTACTACTTAAGACCTCTATATTGTTCTCTTTTTCCTGCTTGTATGTTATTGTTCTTCCCTTTGTAGTGCTCCACTTCTATTTCTTCTCTTATTTGGCGATCTTTGTTTTTGGTAATTCACCTCGTGCTGCAGAAATATCTCCAAATCTGCTGGATCTTGGAAGAATTTTCTTTTACCTTGAAACAGAATGTTGAAGCGTGCTGGGAACAAGATCTGTGGCTTGAGACCTTCAGCTATTAATGGACCCATATATTTGTACCAGCTTCTTCTTTTATTCATTGTCTCAACTGAGAGGTCTTGGTATATTTTGATTTTGTTCCCTTGTAAGTCCATATCTTGTTTTTTTCTGGCTAGCTTCAGAATCTCCTCTTTTTCTGTGTATTTTTCTAACTTCACAATAATTGCTCTTGGAGGTTGGTTGTCTCGTGGTCTTGGACGCAGTGATCTGTGTGCTCTTTCTATTTGAACATCATGTATATGATTTTCTGCAGGGAATATTTGCTTCAGTGCTTGTTTAATGAAGGCACACGTGTTGTTGTTTTCCATGCCTTCAGGCACTCCTACAAACCTCAGGTTACTCCTTCTGCTTCTATTCTCGAGGTCTTCGCATTTTCCCTCTAGATACTGCACTCTAGCAAACAGAGATTTTCTTTGTGAGTCTGCCTCCAGTTCTCTTTCCTCAATATCTGTTATTCTTTCTTCAGCTGTGTCCACTCTTTTATTCACTGCTTCCACTTTTTTATTAACCGCTTCTAATGTTGAGTGGACTTTTGCAAATTCTGAGGTGACTCTTTCTAGTAAAGTCTCTCTGTCTTTTTTTGCAGCCCTTAAGTCTGTTTTTAAGTCTGCATAAACTGCTGTGCAGTGATTACAGGCCCCTTTTTCATTACCTTGTGGTATTTCACGGCAGGAGCTCTTTCCCCGTGCTGCTGCTCCCTGCACATGCTCAGTCCATCCCCTCTGGTCTAACTTT
Source organism: Sphenodon punctatus (assembly GCA_003113815.1). Taxonomy (NCBI): domain Eukaryota; kingdom Metazoa; phylum Chordata; class Lepidosauria; order Sphenodontia; family Sphenodontidae; genus Sphenodon; species Sphenodon punctatus. The sequence continues at coordinate 1,164,631 of QEPC01015466.1, read as the reverse complement.
ATTTTTACCCTACTTTGAGCACTCTTGTTTTGTGTCTGAAAACTTAGCACCGTAGCAAAAATGGGACACCTTTTGTGAACTTTAAATAGATCTTTGTAGTATCAATGTGCCCCCCCCCCCACTTGAAGAAAAAACATAGTTTCTGTTTTAAGTGAGCTCTTTGTACTAGAACACAATTAAACTTTAACTTTATAGGTTTTGGCTCCTAGTTATTGCTGTCCGAACTAACCAGCTTTTTATGTATAATTTCAGGTATGTCTGCAGCCTTGTGTACTATGGATTGACGCTTAATGCTGGTGAACTAAGAGGAAACCTATATTTAAATGTGGCTCTTTACGGTCTTGTAGAAGTTCCATCATTTCCTCTTTGTATGTTCTTCATTGAGAAGTCTTGGTAAGATTAACAACTTTTCTAATTTTCCACGTACTGTATACTGTAAGACAGCATGATGTGTGCATCGTGGAGAAAAATTTGTATTAACCTCTTGCTTGTTAAGGTATGCTGGTCTTTATGCCAGAAGGCGATTTTCTCTTGTCCCTTGAAGAGCTATCAGCTGCAGACTGGTTCTGCGGTTAAGTCTGGACTTTGGTTCCTGTTCTCTGTTTTTGTTTTACCTTCTGGAAATTTTTTCTTAAGACAATCTTAGTAAAGCCATATTTTTATATTTATATTAATTAATTAATAGAATTTATATACCGCCCCCTTCTGCTAAAACATCTCAGGGTGACTAACAACATGTTAAAAACAAATTCAAACAGATACAATTAAAATTCCACAATAAAAACAATTCACCACCCACCCACAAGTTTAGATATGTAAACTTGTAAATAATACTTTTCCTATATGTCTTGATCCGACAAATCAGAAGTAGCAGCTGATCAGACAAACCAGAAGTAGGAGCTAGAAATCTTGACCCTCCTGTATTTTTTATCAAAACCTTTAGAAGCTAATTTTGACTAAAGTTGATTCAATATATTTATTATGCTTATAAATATTTCAAAACCATAATTTTATATATGCACAATATAATATTTTTCTCTATGTACATTTAAGGACTTCAATTAAAGGTGGCTTTTATCTTTAAATGATGCATTTGCTCAATCCTATGTGAAGCTGCAGCCTTGCTGCAATTGAAAAAACGTTTTGTTAGCAAAACCTGATGAGATGGCCAGCTTGGCAAGCTTAATCGAACTAGAGCAGGGAACTGGATTTTACCTAAACTGGGATGGTGTAGTTTGTGGAAAATACATTCTAATGCATGTATGTTGATACCTGCACTAGAATATATTATCTATCAGAATTTTTATTATCCATTATTATGAAAGTATAATATATCCTGGAAAGGATGTGCAGCTAAAATTGTTTCAGTATATTAGTCTTGTAGGGTGATTTCAGACGTTACGTGGTCAAAGGCCACCACAGTCAATCCCCTGTGGTGGTAGCGACCACGTAATGTCTGTTGGGGGAAATGGATGTTTCCCCCCAGATGTTACCACAGTGGGGAATCACATTCGCCCCGTGAGCAGCCGAAGAGGTGGGGCTGGAGGTTGTCGCGCGGCGAATGTGATTCCCCGCTGTAGTGACCCCCGCCGTCACGTCTGGACGGCGGCCACAGGTCGGAATCCCCACAGGGATTCCGGCCCATGGCCAAAGCGGGTGAGCACTGCGGCGGCATTGGCCGCGGCGCCCGCCCGTCTCTCCAGAGGGCGGGCAGTGGGGAGCGTGGAGGGGGCAGGGCCGTGCGGCAGCACGTTGCGCCGCGCGGTCCCGCCCCCTCCTCGATTCCCCGCCGGGATCCCCCGGCACGTCTGTTATGGCGTGACGGGATCATCCCGGCGGGGAATTCAAAATTCATTTCGTGACGGGGCGAATCCGCCCCGTCACGTCTGAAATCACCCGTAGTTACAAATATTTATCCAGTGTTAGCATTAAAGTACTGTGTGTTAGGAAGTTCCAATGTGTGTTTTAAAAAGTTAATTTATAAAGGAAAATAATTTGCTTTATAAAGAAACCAAAATTCAAGTGCTGGTCAGAGAGAGTATACAATAAAATACCATGGATATTTCAAAATAAACAGAGTAGCAGATATAACCTTTCTCCTTTTGGGAGAGCCTCTCTACATTGATCCTTATGGTAGCAAGTCAACAAAGCCACTGAAAATATATACAATAATTTACTATAGAATAGCTCAAAATAAACACAATATAGTAGATGTGTACAACCCAATACATTTCAAGCTGAAGGCTCTTCATCAGGGGTAATCTAAAACATGAAAATATAATATAAAAATAATATGAATAAAAACTACATAAAGCAACAATGGGATTAAAAATCCATAAAGAGGCCAAATACTTTATTAAAAACAGTCTTGTTCAGTATGAAAAATATCAAATAGACATATAGGCCTGTAAAAATTAAGAGGGTGGATCAGCAGGGAATAGTCCTCCAAGTCACACAAAAATGATGAATGATACGTTATCACAAAAGCAAAAGGTTATTACTATATGCTTGAATATAGAATGCTTCAATTATAATAGACAATACTCTGATAATTTAAAAAACAAACATACAAGAAATGCCTGATTAAAAACTGCAAAAGTCTCTCCTCTACTAGCTGAAACTCCAAAATGACTTCCAAACTCAAGCTTATCGCACCTGTTTTTTATATATAGTAATTGGGAGACCACTCATTAACTCAGTAGATTATCTAATGAAACTCAGGTGATGCTTCAAAGAGTTGTTCAGTCAAAAAGAATTTTTTTTAATTTTATTACATTTCTACCCCGTATCCTCCCGCACAATGGCGGCTCAGAGCGGCAACAACAACATAAAAATACAATAAAATACATAAAACTAAAGTATTATAATATTAAAATTACTAAAAGGCAATAAAAATACCCTGCCAACCCCCTCATCCCCCTTCCCTGAAGGCCCAGTGGAACAACAGGGTCCTACATGATCTTCAGAAAGAGGGGAGGTGCGGGGATAAAGGGCCTCCATTGGGAGGGAGTTTCACAGCCTAGGTGTGGCCACCAAGAACGCCCTCCCCACCATTGCCACCCAGAATACCCGGGGAACCTCGAGTTGGGTGCCCCCGGTCGACCGCAGGGGCTGCGAAATGACCCGGAGCCTGAGGTGGTCTCGCAGATAAGCAGGTCCCAAGCCGTTTAGGTCATTATCAACACTTTGAATTGGGCCCGGTAGACTATAGGCAGCCTGTGCAGAGAACAGAGCACAGGTGTAATATGCTCACGGCGACCCGTCTCCGTTAGGAGACGAGCCGCCACATTCTGCACCAACTGCAGCCTCTGAACCATCTTCAAAGGTAGCCCCACGTAGAGTGCATTACAGTAGTCCAGTTGAGAGGTAATGAAAGCATGGATGATGGTTGCCGGGTCCGACTTGGAGCCATACGTCCGAAGCTGTCGCACCACATGTAATTGGCGAAATGCTCCCCTCGCCACAGCCTCCACCTGACAATCTAGGCGGAGCTGTGGGTCGACGAGCACCCCCCAGACTACGGACCTGAACGGCCAGAGGGGGGAAGACCCGCCAATAACGGGAGCCACCACCACCCTGGCCCTACCAACCAACATCATCTCCGTCTTATCAGGATTCAGCCTCAGTCAGTTCACCCTCATCCAGCCACCAAACACCAGGTAAGCACCGAGACTGCCGGGCCTGGATCTTCAGAAAACGAGAGGTAAAGTTATGTATCATCAGCGTACTGATGACATTGTACGCTGAACCATCTCATGACCTCCCCCAAGGGTTGCATATATACATTGAACAGGAGAGGGGACAAAATAGAACCCTGCGGGACTCCACATGTGAGGTCCCGAGAAGAAGATGTATATTCCTCAAGGACCACCCGCTAAGTTCTCCCAGCCAGGAACTTTTCAGGAACAATTCCGCCCACCCCAGCCTGGTCCCGCAGCCTCACCAAATGCTGGTGACAGATCTTACAGAATCAGTAAAGACGATCTGCCCTGATCCAATTCCCAACGCAGTTCGTCAACCAAAGCGACAAGTGCAGTCTCAGTGCCAAACCCCGGACAAAAGCCGGACTGCGAAGGATCAAGGAAACAGATATGGTCCAGATGCCCTGGAAGCTGCCGAGCCACCACCCATTCAATAACCTTCCCTAAAAAGGGAAGGTTAGAGACTGGCCAATAGCTGGCTGGGGAGTCAGCACTCAAAGATGGCTTCTTGAGCGAAGGCCGCACCACCGCCTCCTTAAGGCAGCTCGGCACTCCGCCCTCCATAAGGGAGGCATTGACCACCCCCGCCAGCAACGGCCCAAATTTCTCCCGGCTGGCCTTCACCAGCCAGGATGGACACGGATCTAATTCACAACAGGTGGCTTGCACTGTCCCAAGGACCTCTGCCACGTCAACGGGCGATACTCACTGAAACTGATCCCACAAATACTGACATGACGGGGCTTACTCTACCTCTAGTTCACTACCTGTCACAACTGCAGCATCAAGGTCATGATGGATCTGAGCGATTTTATCTGCAAAAAAGTCAGCAAACATGTCACAGCGGGCACTGAAGATTCCAGTTCCAGGCGGAGAGAAGCCGGACTGACCAGCCATTGCACCACCCGGAAAAGCTCTGCTGGACGTGACTTTGCAGATGCAATGAGGGCAGCAAAGAATTCTTCCTTTGCTGCCCACACCGCCACAGCATACGCTTTTAAACGAGCTTTATGTTGCAATTGGTCGGCTTCACTGCGAGTCCGATGCCACTGTCACTCCAACCACCATCCATCTTGCTTCATCCGGCGTAGGTCCTTCATGAACCATGGTGACCCCCACCATTGGCATTCTGGAAGCAGATACCTAGGGGCCATTTGGTCAGTGGCTTCAGTCAAATAGCTGTTCCAAAAAGCAATGAGGTCATCAAGCGAACGGCATCGAACTCGGGAGATAATTCCCCTAGAGCTTTCCAAAACCTTTCTGGTTCCATAAGTCTCCGAGGGTGGACCCAATGAACTTGGCCTACATGTTTCCGGGGGCTGACATGTGCCAGGAACCTAGTTTGGAGGAGGTAATGATCTGTCCATGACGGGTAAAATTGTCACATACCACACCACTGGATCCCCCGCCTCAAAGCCTGTGCAGAATATCAGGTCACGGGTATGGCCCTCCTCGTGTGTTGGGCCCCTAACCATCTGAGACAGTTCCATGGCTGTCATGGCGTCCATGAATTCATACTCTGCTCCCCCAAGACTGACGTCGCCATGGATATTGAAGTCCCCGAAAGTCCTTGGGGACTGCAAGACCACCTCCGACACCAGTTCTGCTAGAGTGTGTAGGGATGTTGCTGTACAGGTAGGTGCATGGTATATCAGTAACAGCCCTAATCTGTCTCCAGCCAAATCGAACACAAGGTGGACCTCCTCCATGCCCACGATAGTTTGCACAGGATACCACCTCACAGACCAAGTATCCTTAAAAACAACCGCTACACCGCCTTCCTGCCCCTCTGCCCTGGGCTGGTGCTGTACAGAGTACCCGGCCGGAGCAAGGTCAGCCAACATTGGCCCCAACTCGTCGTCCAGCCAGGTCTCTGTAATGCACACGAGGTCAGCCGGCCAATCCAGAATTAACTCTCAGATCGTTGTTGATTTATTACCAATCGACCTCGCATTCAACAGCAACAGAACCAGACCAGGGGTACCCCTGATCTCGATCCTTGTCATATTTGCCTGGGGGCCTATCCGAGGAACAGGAATCAAACACCTGTCCCTCCTAATTGCTGTCCTTTTGCCTCCCAGTATGATCATACAGTATGCCCATCACGACCCCAATGGCTGCGCCCTCCCCCCCAGTTGTTGCCCCACCAGATGTTCACCCAAGCCTACTCTGGTGCGTGAGTGTGTAGCCAGCTGGCATGCAGTGCATCTGCCAGAGAAGGCCGGTGATGCAGCCCATTAACACTGCCCAAAGTGTGTTAATGGGCTGCCTTCCATCTGTCTGGCCCATGCAACCCTGCTACAAGGCGGGGTCTGAGGATTGGGCCCAGAGGAGCGCGCACTCTCCACCCGCCCAACAGCTGATTGGGGGAGGAGACCCCGCATGCACTCCTCCTGCCCACATAACAGCTGATCGGGAAGGGGGGAATCTCTGGGGAGGGCGCTCCTTCCATCCCGCCAACAACTGATCGGGTGGGGGACCCAGAGGAGAAAGCTCTTCTGCCCTTCCCACCTGACTAACAGGTGATTGGAGGATGGGGGCCTGGAGGAGTGTGCGTGCGCCTCCCACCAGCCCAACAACTGGTCATGGGGTGGAGGACCCTGGAGGGTTTTGGGTGGGTGGGAGGAGCACTTATGCTCCTCCAGGGCCCCTTCCACCAGTCAGCTGTTGGGCAGGCAACGCAGGAGGAATGCTTGCGGATCCCTCCCCCCGATTAGCTGTTGGGTGGGCAGGAGGAGGTTATGCACGTCTCCAGTCCCTCTCCCATCGAACAGCTGTTGGGTGGGTGGGAGGAGTGCGTGCGCTCCTCTGCCCCCCCCCCCCAATCAGTTGTTTAGCAGCAGCAAGACCTATCCTGCAGCACAGCAGTTGTCCGGATGTCCAGTCCCGTGTGACCGGTTCCTTGGCCCAACCCGTGGAACAGAGGGACTGGTGATGGCCGTGGGGGAGGAGGGCAGATCATGTGGCCTGCTTTCCTCAGTTGCCCAAAGTGTGGCAGCTGTAATTGCCTGCCCTGTGGCAGGTAGGGGATCGGGCCCACACCATCTCATGTGGCTTTACCCTATGTTTTTTACTAACAAACTGTTGCACTAAAGGAGCACCTTCTTTCATGTTCTTAATGTTGCTCTTATGTTCATACACAAGAGTCTGACTTTTCTAGTTGTCTTGCCTATGTATATCTTATTACAAGGGCATTTAATTGCATATATGACATAAACAGAAGAACATATAGTAAACTGATTCAGTCTATATTTCTTGCCATCCGTAGGATTAATGAAAAAATCCATTTTACCAATGAAAGAACATAACTCATTTCCACATGGATGATGACCAACAGGTTTAGTCATACCCCACAGGGTACCTGTAGATTCCTTTTTCTGATTTTAAAAAATGGTCACCGTGTACAACAAAATCCTTAATATTTTAAGTCCTTTAAAAGGCAAATAGGGATCATTCTTTAAATTTCGATAGTGTTTCTAAAACATACCAATATTTGTTAATGCTTTGCTTCACTGAAAGACCAGTATTATTGTAGATGAAACTGCATTTTAGAAGTTCCTCTATAGGTCTATACAATGTTTTATAATACGCATTCTCATTAATTGCTTTAGGATATTCTTTACATTTTAGATCTTCTGTGAGGATTTTAGCTTCACTTTTAAAATCGTTCAACAAAGTACAATTTCTCTGAAGTCTTAAAAGCTGGCCATAAGGAAGGTTTCCCCTAATGCATAAAGGATGAGAGCTGTCATATCTCAACAAAGTCTTGCGGTCTGTCACTTTTTCAATATAAACACATTTAAAGTCCTACATCGCCTTCCTTAATAATGTCCAAATAATGGACCTCTCTAACACTATACTGTATATCAAATGCAAATTAGGATTACTGGTATTCAACCACTAAGCTGTTTTATAGTAAATTATTGTATACATTTTCAGTAGTTTTGTTTACTTGCGTTTTCTTTGTGCTTCTGTTTTGGCCATTTGTTTTTGTTACTTATGGTAATAGCACCATCTAGCGCTCAGACCAGACATTGTTCAAGTAGAGCTGAGATAAGAACTGCTCCCATGCTGCTGGAAAATACGTACCTTTTGAGAGCGCTTGCAGCTGTTCATGGGTATTTCCTCACTATCCACTGAATCTGTGCTTCCACTGTTGTTGAGATTGGTGACTGATTGTTCACCATTTTACGTTTCCCCCCAGTAATTTTAGGTATTTTCCGCCAGTTAGCTTCTGGTATTTTCATCAGTTTCCAGCATGTTATGATAGTTTCCAGCATCAGAACGTGGAAATACAGGGCTAGTCCTTGAAATACACCAGTCAAAACACAGTTTGCAAGGAGCCAAAACAAGGGCCAATAAGGGAAATGATGAAAGTTACGTAGTGAACTTGCGATCATACACAAGCAAACATAAGCAGCATGCAAGGAACATTACGTGATGTGTGGCTCATCCTGCCTAGGAAAAATGTCCAGAAGTACCAAACAGTGGCAATTACAAAATGAGAACCAGCAAAAATAGTGAAAAGGCCATGTTTCCTCTTTGTGAGAGTACAGGCAAATGGTCTGTTTTTGACAGAAACAGCTTTTGCTCTGATTACTTGATTCAGCACTATCTTCAAGTAGGAGCACAATGATGATGCCATCACTAGGGTATAAATACCCGTCTCCACTGAGTTCTTTTCTTTCTGCATATGAATTGGATGCTCTTGTTGACTCTCTTCAGCTCACTTACATCAAAACTTGGTGCCACTGGCACATGGCCCTTACTTGGGGCTTTAAACTCTGCACCGTCTGCAAAGGCAAGGTGTCAGACAACGACATACATTCTAAATGCCTTCTGTGTCTTGGAGTGGGGTACAACACCTTGATGTGTACCATCTGTCGCTCCTTTAAACATCAAACAAGGAAGGACAGACTTAGGTACTTGGCAGAATATTTAACCAAGGTGACCATGTCCTTGGCGGACCAGTCATCAGCGTCTGCACTAGAAGGGATGGATATTTACTCTGATCATCCATTAGTACCTACCTTGGTGTGTGGCGATTAAATGACACCATGAGGGCACTCCAGGTAAGGGGGACCCCCTTCAGGCACCAGGCCTACAGCCCCGTACATTGTTGGTGCACAAGCTTTTGATGCCTAAAACATGACACTGAGCAATCTTCCCTCTGGATCAGGCACCTGTCCCTTGGTGCCGGAGAATGTCTGGGACAAAGGGAAGAGTCACAAGTACCCTGTACCTGACTCTCAGCACTTGCCACTGGCACTGAAAGAAATGGTACTGTTCCCTGATACCATGACACACACCTCTGCACCAGGCTTCACCTGTCGATCCCGAGCCCTCGGAGTCTCCACTTCACCTCTTTCCTGTTCCTTGTGATGATGTGGAGGGTAAGTACTTTGGAGAGTTCAACACAGAGCCTGATTTCCTGGAGGAGGGATGTGAGTGTCCTGCTGCTATGCCTGAGGAGTTGGAGGAAAGATTCATTGGGGAGGAAAGTTTACTCTTCAGCCTCAATGGGTATTTGAGCAAGTAATTACCACACCCTAATGGCTTGTTTTTAATTTTACTTTGTGGAGCAGAGTAATTGCTGTTTATGGCGGAACTGCACAAGGAGTGGTCCTCCCGTCCGTTAGCAGCTGTCACAAGTGGCAAAGAACTTTCAAAACATCTGTGTAATCTACCATCAGTGTCAATGTAGAGAGTTTCTCTTGAAGGAGAAAAGTAAATTACTTACCTGTAATGTTGTTTCTTCAAGATAAGCGTCTCTCCACACTCACACTTCCCACCCAGCCTCCCCTCTAGAAGATTTTGGGGATGGAACTGTGTGGAGATGGGACACGGGTATTTATACTCTTGTGATGGTGTCATTGCTGCGCTCCCGCCTGAAGCTGCTTGAAGATTCAGTGTCTAGCCTGAGTGCTTGATGGCACCATTACTGTAAGTGTGAATATGGAGAGGCTCTTACTTCGAAGAAGCAACGTTGCAGGTAATTAACTTTTATTTCTATAGCACCCAACCACTGTACCACAAAATAATATAACATAAAATCAATTTAGAATATAAAAACAATTTTAAAAAGTGGAAAATAGCGGGGAAGGACAACATACATTATGGTGAACCAGCAGTGAATCCTAAAAGCATCTGGAAAATAAATAAGTCTTTAGATGGTTTTTAAAGGTGAGGGAGGAAATAAGATGGATATCTAGAGGGAGAAAGCCGCCCTGAGGGGTCTGCCACAGCAAAGGCCTGCATGCCCACTGACTTGAGAGCCGATGGTGGGATCCTCAAGCAGCCGGTGGTTTCCGAGTACAGAGAACCATCGATGTGTGTAGCCAGGGCCTATACTGTTCAGGGCCCTGAAACCAGCAGCACAATCTTGTGTTCCATTTTAGTAATATGGTTAAATTTTCAACTGAGTTACTGGCAGGGTGTGTACATGTAGTTTTCATTATTACAATAACGATAATGAAAATTGTCATTTTTGTTTTTGTTATTGCAATAACAAAAACGGCAACTGAGAATAATGATAACGAAAACGACAACTGAGAATACCAAAAACGTCAACCGAGAATAACAATATTGATGATGCTATCGATAACAATATTGACGATACCAAGAAACAAAAATGACAATGTCGTTATCATTGTCCTTATTGTTAGTGCTGTGGCAGTTGGGTTTAGGAGGGGAAATGTAGAGAGGGGAGGAGGGAGCAAACATCTCGGAGTCTTAACAGAGTTGAACTCTTGAACTGTACCTGTGTTGGGAGGGGTGAGCAGGTCAGCAGTATCTGATGGATATATCCCTGGTCAATGAGCAGCGCAAGCAGGCCCCAGAAGTCTCATGGAAGTCTGTGATTGTTCAATGCCTGCTGCCTTCCACAACCAATCGGGGGGCTCTGGGGGAGGGCACTGCAACCCTTTATAATGGGAGGGCCAGTTTTTTTCTCTCCGTTGTGTGAGAGCTCTGCTTGTCAGGTTGCATTTACAGAACTGTGGTGCTGGCACATAAAAATCCTCCCTAGCCCTCATTGTATTATTTATTAGGTATTCCCACCAACATATTTCCTTCCTCATACCCTACATTTTACCTTCTCCCTTTCCCTGCCCTTTTCCCCCCTGTACATTATATATAGATAGGTAGTATAGATTAGATATAGATATATATTCTAGACATATAGATTAGATTATAATAGTTATAATAGTTATAGATAATTGATTAGATAGTTTTCCTTTCCCCTTCCCGTCTCTCTTAGATTTAGATAAATATTAGTTGTGCACAGGAATCAATAACGATACTGATACCAAAAATAAAATCTTTGTTTGAAATGATAACGATGACAAAAACAAGAATGACATTGTCGTTAATAACGATAACAAAAATGACATTTTTGAAGAAGGAAAACAAAAAACAAAAATGACGTGGGGGCCTGGTGCACACCCCTAGTTACTAGTTCTAGTGTGTCATCTTATTAATAGCAGATAATATTTAATTGTAATCCTTTGTAAACGATTATCCCGCTTATTTAGGGTAACACTCCAGATGTGACTGTTGGCTAGGGCTTCTTATAATACGCATTCTTATAATGCGCAAAAAGTCTTATATACTTTTTGTTCCAAAGTATATAAGAGCAGCAACCGAAAGGGTCTTATGTATTCTTGTCGAGAGTTAAAGATAAAACAAAATGCATAAATTTCCCCCCCACTGTTTTATATGCCAGTATATCAGCCTTGAGCAGCAAAGAACATTATTTACTATACATGATTTTATTTTAGAGTAAGCCAGGTCCAGTAACATACAAACCAATGAATAATGCATTCGTCTGGGCATGTTTCAGGAAAAAACGCATTGCACGGTGCGACGTAATGACATTTTGCAAACACCTATAGATTAACTAGTAAGATTTCTACAAAACAAGTATGAAAAATATGAAGCTCAAGCAATTGTTAGGGGACTGATCTCTTATGACCGTAAAAATGTGTTTGTTTTGCCTAACTTTGTTGAATCCTGGCAAATTCAATTGCCTGACAGTTGGGAGGAAAGATTTTTTTTGTCAAAGATTTGGCACTTTTACTCTGCAGTTAATGGCGAAGGAACTGGACCAGCGCTTTGATCCTCTCAGGTAACATCCAGCAAATAGCTGGTAGACCAGACTTGATATTCCTATTTTTGGGATGCAGAAAAACAAGCAAAATACAGTATAAAAAAATTATTTTAAGCCTTTTTTGTACATCATAAAAGGCATAAAGTTATGGGCCAGAATTCTTTCGTTAAGTGGTTTTTCTGCACGATGAAAGATGACTAGATTATGTTCAAATATGTTTTACACTATCACTTTTATTCTTTATTTTCACAAGTTTTATTAAATTTTGCATAACAAAAATATAGATTTATGAAGGTTTGCCCAGAATGCTAATTTAAATTATTTTTTTTAAAAAAAAAGATATATGGGCAGACCTAAGGTAATAATAATGGTCTAGGTCCAGTCACACATGGGTGTTAGTTATCACCTTTCTTGGTAGTCATCATAAGTTCCTAAGGGCTGAATGGTTGAGAAACTCTCCTGTTCTCATTGCCCTTCAGTTAAAAATACATTACGCAGAGTGTGTGGAGGAGCTTTCAAAAAACTTTTGGCATATGTGTTTTTAATTTTCTAGTGTTCTCCTAAGGGTTTATTATGAATATGAGATTTTTTTTTAAAAATTCATATTTTGGTGCACATTTTGGGAACAATAGTGTACTGTATGACTGAAAAATGTAATTACTGGCAGACCCCTTGTCTCTTTAAGAACAAACACAAGAACACCAAACTTTTTAGGAGGAACTCCTTTCTCTTTAGGATATTGCAGTCTGGATGTGATTGACAGTGTGCTGTTTGTCATTTTAGGTCAGGAAGATGCAAAACTACAACTGCTTTTCTAATATTTGCAGGGTTTGCCTGTATATTTACTGTGTTTTTGCCAGAAAATTCTGGTGAGTATTCATTCCTGTTCAGCAACGTTATAAGTTGCATATGATTTAGTCTTAAGGATGTGCAGAAGTGCTTTGCCCACTTGGAATGGATTGAAACGCACCTATACTTTTACTGTGCTGGATGCTTGTTTGATTGTGGCATTTCCATGTCTTGTCTACTCCCACCTATTGCTATACTCCCACCCATGTAATTCCATGCCTCCTCTTATATACTTGTCCTACATTTGCTTAGATTGTATATTTCTGACTGGTTACACTATATGCTTGAGAAAAGGCACTGTGCATGGGTTGTCCCCGCAGGATCAGACCCCCAGAGTCAATCAGCCACATTTTCACTAGCGCCTTCTTTATTCATATGAAGTGCCAGATGTTCATGTATACAAATAAATAGTCTATTCAATAATTGTCTTTCTCACAATTCCCTGCCCAAGTCAGGACTTTGTCCAGGCAGAACCAGGTCCACTCTCCCCTGCCCTGAGTCGGTCCTCAGTTAGAAGTGAGCACAATATGTGAGACTGTACTATGTCTTAACTGCTTACATGGTGTGTGAGTAAAGTAGTGGCCTAAATGTCTTAACTTGCAATTCCTATACTTTTTGTTGCTGAAGTTAATGTTCACCTTAACTAATCAATTTGGGAAGCCATTTGAGAAAGTAATTTATTCTTACAAATTTGAATAAATAAATAAAAATAAATTTAAACTATAGGTTTTTATATATAAGAATTTTCATGTGTTTTTTGAAATGGGAACATAATAAATTGCCATGCTGGCACAGTACCAACCTGCCCCATCCTTTGGTAGTACTATCTTATTATGTGAGAACCAGAAGACAGATTTCACTAAAACTTTGTTATATTGCACATCTCCCTGCAAGAATCACACCTGCCAAGTTTCAGACGTTAGACTGTGTGGGGCTGATTTTATTTATTTTTTTATTAAAAACGCTTATTACCCCGCCTGCAGGCGGCTCAGGGCAGCTTACAACAATAAAAACAAAATAACAATAATAATTCAATTAAAATTCAATTGAAATACAATATAATATAAAATTCCCCCATCGTCCAATCTCTCCCTCACCCATCCCCTCCACCAAATGCCTGGCAGAATAGCCAGGTTTTACAAGCCCAATGAAAAATCAGCAGGTCTGGGGCCAGGTGAGCCACTTCCAGGAGGGAGTTCCACAGCCGAGGTGCGGCCACCGAGAACGCCCTCTCCATAGTGGCCCCCCAGTTTACTTGGGAGACCTCCAAGGAGGTACCCCCAGCAGACCGCAGGGGCCGACCCAGGAGCCGGGGAGTGAGGCGGTCCCGCAGATAGGTCAGGCTGAGGCCATGTAGGGCTTTAAAGGTGAAAACCAACACCTTGAATCGGGCCTGGAAGAAAATAGGCAGCCAGTGCAGAGAACGGAGCACTGGTGTAATGTGCTCCCGGTGACCCGACCCTGTAAGGAGCTGGGCTGCCACGTTCTGCACCAGCTTCAGCCTCCGGACTGTCACCAAAGGTAGTCCCATGTAGAGCACGTTGCAGTAGTCCAGTGTCAAGGTAGCAAAAGCATGAATGATGGCGGCCAGGTTGGAGTTTGAGACATAAGGCCGAAGCTGCCAAACGAGGTGTAACTGGCGGAAAGCCCCCTTTGCCGCCATCTCCGCGTGGATATCCAAGCCGAGCTGGGGATCCAGGAGCACCCCTAGACTCCGTACCTGGGAGACCAGGGGACAAACCCCGTCAATGACGTGGAAAGTTACACCAGCCATTCTCCCCACCAAATTACCTCTGTCTTGTCAGGATTCAGCTTTAGTCAGCTCTGCCTCATCTAGTCCCTGACAGCGGTCAAGCACTGGGAAAGTACAGAGACTGCTGGGCCTGGGTCTGATGAAAATGAGAGATGCAGCTGATTGTCATCAGCATATTGATGACAACTCACTCTGGACTGCCTCATGACCTTGCTTAATGGCTGCATGTACACGTTGAACAAGAGTGGGGACCAACTAGAAGTTTGTGGGACACCACACGAGAGGTCGTGGGGGGAAGATGACTTATCCCCCAACACCACCCGTTGGGTCCTACCAGCTAGGGAGGAACGGATCCATTGTAGAACCATCCCACCCAATCCTGCCTGGTCCCGCAAGCGAGCCATCAAGAGCTCATGATCGACTGTGTCAAAAGCTGTCAAGAGATCTAATCGAAACTGTAGCATTTTTGTGATTATAATAGGACAGTGGCTGCTGCCCCTCCATAATATTGTTTATAATTTATATTATTTATTTATTTATAAAACCATTTTCTACCCTGCCCCTCCTGCTCCAAGCACCCCAGGGTGGCTTACAACATTAAAACACATACAACGTATAAAACCGAAACTATACATTAAGAGAAGGCACAAAACCAAAAAAACCCCACCCCCTCCCAAAATATAGCACCTATTTTACCCCATAACAGGAGGTATTATTACATTCGTATAATACATGCACAGAAAGTTGTTAAACATACAAAAAACATTGAATGAAGCTTCAGAGGCACGTGACACTTTTCACCTTCATACTGATGACACTGTTACCACAGTCGTAGTGGAATGAAACTTTTCCATTACTTTGTAAACATAACTTGATCCAGATAAGTTGGTGATAGCTTAGTTCAGAGCAAAAAGGAAAGTAAAATACAGATGAAGAAACATTATCACGTTCCTCCGCCCCCCCACCCCAAAAATGTCCAGCTGTTAAAATGGAGGAGCCAGATTTCTACCCTGAATGTATGTTTACAAATAAGTTGTGTCACAATTTGTTGTATCCTCCCATACCGTGGAAAACTCACTGAGATGTTCTGGTTAGAGAAGGTTACAACAGCTTTGCCAATTTAATTGCTGGAATAAGTGATAATGTATTAACTCCATGTTACTAAAAGTGCAGCAAAAGAGACTCCTTGGTCAGGAGTATATGGCACTAGCTGTTGCTTCATAAGCAAACATTTTAGTTATGTTTCTGACAGTATGAAGAAATTCTGTAAATGTCGTGTAGTAGTATCATACATTTGAATGCTTTCATGCATACATTAAATAGACCACAGGGAATGTACAAAGGCAGACTAATAAAGCTAGAAAAAATTATTATTGAGTGAAACCTGTTCACAAGTGTTTTTAAAATACGAAGTGTCTCTGTACTTAATCTGTGAACTGTTTAAGTGTAGTTGCTTACTGGGAGTTGCTTACTGAAAATCCATAGGGTTGTGCCTTTTATTTGATGCAAAATGAGCATAGCTTTCTATTTCTGCTTCCAATATACTTTTTTCTTTAATTGTGGGGAATTGGTTTTAGAAGAGGTAAATTCTATTCTACCTTTCCTTCACCTGGAAATTTGTCAAGTGACAGAGATGCTGTTACATGCATATTGTCTTTTAAGTGCAAAGTCAGAAACAGTATTTTTTGTGTGTGTGAGGCTCGTTATAAGAACTGGATAACAAGTGGTTTCAGTTTTTCAGAAAGACCAAAATCTTTTTACACTTTTGTATTTTTGTTTACACATTTTCCTTCATTTCTTCCTACAGCTTTTTTCCTCAGTCCAAGTCTATTAGCTTTGTGTGGAAAATTGGCTGTAAGTGCTGCCTTCAACATCATCTATATTTACACGTCTGAACTCTACCCAACGGTAGTAAGGTAAAGGAAAATTTAGATGTTTATTCATATATTCCAATAACAGATTACTAAATGTAACTGTTGGCTAATTATTTATCTAAATTTGTGTAAATATTGTTGTTACTATCCCATGCAAATGTTAAGTGATTGAAGTAAAATCAGAAATGTGAAATATGTGACAAACTTTTCCTGAAGAAGGAATGTAAAATAGTTCTTATCTACAAAAGCAAGAATAAGTTTTTGAGCAATTATAATTTATTTTTAGTAGTTTTCTGTAATGAGTTCATGCAGCTCTTCTAAATTTTACTAAGACTTGGAATTGCTTTTTATATCGGATATGTATGGCATCTGTTTTGCACAGAGAAGACTCTGCTCTCCAGAGCTGTTTATTTGGCAATTCCCACAATAACGAAATCCACTTCAAAAGCATGTTAAACTAAATGCTTTCCATTATTATTATTATTGATATTAATGTAGCACCAGCAATGTGCCTGGCCCTGAACAGTCATTAATTAGGAACTATCCTAGCCCTGGAGTGTGCTTTTAGTCTGTGATGGATAAGGCTGGGGAGAGGGGAATATAGTGAGAGACGGATATATTCATGAGATTTGAAAGTTGCAGGTGCATGTGCTTAGCTTAGTTACAGGGAAGAAGGGGACCCTGATTGATAAGATGGTAGAAGGAGCATCACTGAGCAGCTGGGGGGTGATGAGAAGCTAGGGAAGGCCTAACAAAAGGTAAATTAAAAAACTTCTACTTCACAACTTCTGTCTTTCTGTACTTGCATAAAAAGCTATTAATTATGGAAGAATGTTTTAACACTCAGGTGGGTGTTTGCCTGCCCTTTTGCCTGCCCTTCTCCTTCTCTTGCCTGCCCTTCCCTGTGCAGCTGCCATGCAGCTGCCTCGCAGCCCCCACTCACTTGCATGCACTTCTCACTCACAGCATCGTCCAAGGTCATTATGGGTGCACCGTCTGTGCTAGTGCATGCTAATGCATGCCCACGCCACCTCCTCCTGTCTATTAAGTTAACCTGTAGTCTTGCCTGCATCAGGTTACTGGGAGATCAGGTTGGGAGCTGGGAAACATGCCTGGGCAGGTACTTTTAGGACCCAAAGTGGTTGTGAGACTGGGGCAGTGAGCAGATACTGGAGCCAGGGTAAGCGCTTTGTGACACCCTCCTTGCTATCAGAAGCAGCTGCAGAGCTGTTGAAGCACCTCTGCTGTGATGCAGCTGCAGCGCTCATCGCTGTCCAGCTGCTGCAAGAGGAGAGAGTGGAGGTGCAGGAAACAGCTGACAGCCCTGAGCGTAGCTTCTGATGGAAGGGGGGCAGGGGGGAGGGTGTCACAGCCATGGAAGAAGCTTTCTCTGGCAGTGACCCCCCTCTCCACTAGAGCCAGGGCTGGGGAGAGAGAAAGTGCTGAGTGGTGCCAACTGTTGTGGCTACCGCCAGCACATGAAATGCGAGCAGAGGGCTGCCAGTTTATTAGGGCTGCATACTAAAAAGCAAATGGGAGGTGAGCAGGGGCTGCATGGAGTCCAGACTGAACACGGACTCTGGTGGGTTAATTGTTTTGTTTGAAAACACCCTTTGCCTTGCCTTGGCCCTGTTCACGATCCCAGCTGTAGCCCTTGCCACTTCTCCTAGCTTGCTGGTTGAATGCTAGCAGACAGAGCAGGAGGCTGGGTGGAACTTCTGACCTTTCCAGCTAGTTCCTGTGCGCTTTTTGTCTCTGAACTCCTTGCTCCTGATCCCCCTGACTTGCATCCTGTTCTGTTCTACTCTTGGACCTGATCTGATCCTAGCTTGCCCCCTCGTGTCTTCTTATCTGGCACCAACCCTGCACCCTCACCCCACCATCTGTCAATGATGCAGCTGACTCTCACCTCTCAACCCTTACACTGAGCTTGTCTCTGTATAATCAAAATCCTTTTCTTTCTTTTTGAATGAAGTTACTTTATGCCTTCATTTCTTTGATTTTAAAATGTCTAATGCATATTTTATATTACTTCTGTTGTGTAATACCTTAGTTACTGCTAAGTTTTTAAAAAGCAATTTTAAGTTCCCCGAAGGTTGTATAGTGACTACAAAATGGTTGACAAAAGCCGACGACTGCTGTCATCTAACATAAGTTAACCAAGTTACATAAGGAAAATACATCGTACTCTTCCCACTATGAATTAAAACTCCAAAACACAGCTATTTTTGTTGTTGTTTATATTGGAATAGCAACTGAACTTGTGTTCAGAACTTGGGCTTGTTTGTGCTAGGTGCTTGTATGAAGGAGGAAATGCATGGTCTTGTGCTTAAAGAGTTTAAAGTCAGAAATAAACAAGAGTAGGAAAAAATGGCAACAGGAGCATTCCATCGGATATACGGTGTTAACAAAGAGTTTGGGGTGATCTCATAGATTGCCCAGTCACATAGCTTTTAAAATTTACTGACATCTGGAGTTACTGTGAAAACCCATAGGAGTTCTCAGATGGTATGATGGTGCACCTGAAGGAGAGCTATAAATCTGGCCCTTTTTAAATGGTGTTAACACGTGTCCCTGTTCCACGTGTGTTTGCTGAGTTTCCCTAGAGAGTGGGTCCCAGTGGCCAGGCATGGGCTCCAAAAATGCTCAATTTGGGGAATTAAGCTCGCCGTTTTGAATAGGGTACACGAGTATTTGGGATATTTTGAGTGTAAATTGGCAGCGTCACCCAGGGAATTAAAAAGAGGGGAGAGACACCTTAGGGTGCAACATAAAGTTTTCAATTTTATTGTGGGGACAAAGGGGGGGAGGTACATAAAAGCAAAAGGCATTAGTTGGCAATAATCAAGCAATGAGACACTCAAAACAATTAGATAGTTTCACAAGGATGCAGCATTCTTTGGTTTCTAAAGGAAGTTCCTAATTTAGAAGAGAGAGGGGGGACTCCCTGTGCCAAGGCACAAACAGTGGGAGATGTAAAGGAGAAGACAGAGTGCTTCATCTTACAAAAAATATACTGTTCTGAGGGAGGGCAAAGGAATGGATCCTTTATAGCCCCTTTTGCAAATCAGACAGTACAGTAGCACTAGGGCAGCCTCCCTGGCGACGAGCCTTCGGTGGGTGAATGGGGGTGGTACTGGAGAAGTAGCGATCCGAGGAGGGAAGAGGTCTGTGGGTTTAGCCCACTGAGTCATTCAATCACTCAAGCCCAACACACGCACTCGGGAATACCTTGGTTAGGGTTGCAAGGGAGCCTAGCCGTGTCTCCATGAGGCAGACAGGCGGGAGTTCCCTTATGTCTACTCAGTGGTCAGGCGACAGGATGGCAGCAAAATGGACAGAAGACTCGCAACCCGGTGTCCTTCTGAATTCTATCTGGGCAAGCAAGACAGCATGGCAGTGATTTCAGCGGGAGTGATATTAGCAATAGTGATTTTGAGTAGATGCTGTAAGAACAGGAGCAGTGAAAACAGCCAGTCTGGGAGGATCAGACTGACTGAATTAACTGGGGCTCTGAAGGGACTGTATTTAAGCCAAAATTCTGCCCCCTGGGCATGGTGGATATATGAGGACCAAGAACAAAGTTTGATTAAATTTAGAACGTTTTTTGAAAAGTTGCTCTGGTATCTTACAAAAGCACATTGCAGTTACTTTTGTTTCCCAAAAACCAGTAATCAAAGAAAAATGCACTACCAAGAGGTGCCTCGTATATGCCTCACCCAGGCCAGACCTGTCAAGATAGAGTTCCCGTGTAGCATTCCTGGTCACTCCCATCCCTGATTGATTTAGGCTCAGACTGTGCAGTCATCCTTTGTCTTGGATGCAGATCACAGGCTGATTAGGACCACTCTTCTCCAGGTGCATTGGGACACGTTCTTTCTGACGCTGCCCCACTCAACTATACAGGGTGGGTTGCTAAAGCCAGGATGATGCTATTTATCATTCTGATGAAGTGGGCCTGCATTCTATAGTGATCCCCCCGTCAATCAGCCAAGGACTCTTGTGGCCAAAGCCTGCCGGGTTCGCACTGAGGTCAAAGCACAATCTAAAACATGACAGATTTTGAGGGAAGGTCACCAAGTACAGGAAAATCATAAGAAATAAGGCAAAAATCATATATCAAAACAAAAACTCAAGAAGCACTGGTTGTAACAATAGGCCACGGTGGAGGGGGGGGATCGGTGTGCGCTTTGCAGTACAATGGGATAGTGTACACAGGCGCACACTGATCCCCCACGCATCCCCACTCACAGAGCAGTCACCGTTCTGGCCAATTGCTCCGTGAGTGTGTGATGGCTGGAGGTGGGTGTGCATGCGTGTTTTGCGGGAGCATACATGCACACCCACCTGCCGTGGCAGTCATATGGTTAGCACCCACTCATGCCCATGCAGCGGACCTGCGTGGGCATGAACGGGCGTATCTCGTGTAAAAAGGGCAATGCGTTTTTGCAGTATCAATTCCAAAACATAAATGCCAGCAGAGAAGGAAGGTGTTCACTTGGAACTCATCCCTGGATTTGCAAACATGAGCCAGCTTTCCGGTTTATAACAGAGACTTCAAACAGTTATTTGAATTGTGGTTTTATTATGTATGAAGATGTTGCATGGCTTTAATATCTCTGTTCTCATCTTCCTTCTCCTTTGCTCTTCCCCCCTGATTCCAGCCGCTTTGAGACAGGTTTTTAAATTTCTAACATTATCTTTTGAACTGTATAGATATTGGCTACGGTTCCAACCCCCATGGATGCTGTGTGTGCATGGCTGCATGGTTTGTGCACGGTCCACGGGCCCTGGATGTGCATGATTTGCGTGTGTACGGGGCTTGGGATTGGCCCCATTGATGCCAAATATGTTGTAGCTCATACCTACTAAGAATAAATTTGTGTATGCAGGTAAGGAAAAGAATTAGAACACTTCCCCTCTACATGTGCAGTTCTGGAACAAAATTTGCCAGATTTTATGTTTGGAAAAGTGGGTTGCCAATGAGCGGGAAAAAACAATTTTCAAAAAAATCTTCATGATCCCATTTGAATGAACATCTCTTTCATTAATAATATGACATGTTATTACATTATACTGGCCATCTGAAACTTTTGCCCAGTTAACTGTAGTTTTGTAAATATATCCTACTGTTAACATATTGTTCAGGATTTCATTATTTCACCTCAGGAGTTATATTAAACAAACGTCAGAGCCTTTAGTTTTTGCAAAATTAATTGGGAACAATGCTTCAGTTCCACCTAGTGGAAATATGACTTTGCTAAGAGCTTATGTTTTCTCCATCCCAGTTTACTATTAAATTTACCTGCACCAGGTCATATTTAAACAAATGTTTTGTTCAAAAGCAAAAATGATTAAACATGCAAAGTGGAAACTAGTGGTGGGACCCCGGGCCCATTACCGGCTACCGGATTTACCGGTTACCGGTTCTGTGAAAACCGGATTCCCGGATTAAATCTGGTATGCCGATACCAGATTTATTTCATTGGTTTCAATGGGGCGCTGTGTCCCCATTGAAACCAATGAAATAAATTAATTCCCTCCCCCTCCCAGGCTGCGCGGGTGGAAGGGGGG
>QEPC01015466.1:1113689-1142126 GCA_003113815.1 Sphenodon punctatus | reverse complement strand
CCTCGCCTCGCCTCTGGTTCTTTTCTTTACTCTCTTTTTTTAAACAAAAATCCAGGCTGGGCAGGGTCCGGATTAACGGGTCGAATCCGATAATGCCGGTACGCCCGGTACCGGCATTATCGGATACCGGATTCTACCGGTTTCCCACCCCTAGTGGAAACCATTAACAAGAGACGCCATTCATGTCTTCAGTTTATTACCTGAAAAAAGTTTACAGACTTTTATTCCAGCCGAAAACTAATACAGTATATGCGTTGAGAAGTGTTTAGCAATCAAATCTGTATGTCAGGTTAAAAATTAGAAACTATAGTTTGAAAATCTGATTCAGAAGCCAAGTTACAACGTTTTAAAATGCTGCTTTCTTATCAGTTGTATACACTTGAATCCTATTGCACGAATTTTTGGGGCTACATAAACAGTGGCAGAAAGGGATTCTTTCTAGGAACATGGTCCCACATCCAAGGTCCCCGTTCACGTTGGGTGTGTGTGCAGACCAAACCTACCCTTGCATGCGTGCACACAGTGTGCACACAAGGTGCCTCCAGCAAAGCCCCCCACCTCCTAACCACACCTCCACCAACCACAGCAGCCTTGCCTTTCTCTTTGCTGGGGGCACCCTGAGTGTGTATGTGCAAGAGTAGGTTTGGTCTATGCACATGCTTGAACCTTGGATCACGGCCTTAGTTTACAGAAAGCTACAATATTTAAAAATGCTTCTTGTTTATCAGTTGTATGTACTAAATATGAAAAAACTCACCAAACTACATGATGACCATGCGTGTAATAAAACACCACAAAAACTCCATTGAGACATTCCAAGAATATGAAGTATCATGTTACCTTCTGTCCTACAAAAACATCTTGGTCAGCTCTTCATGGTTGCATATAATACATACATTTTTTTAATACAAAAACTAGTGCGATATTACTCAAGCTACATTTTAGTAGTATAGGAGGAGTAGGTAGCCACCTTTTTAATTTGGTTGCTTAGTACTTTCCATTATAACAGATTCTTGCATCTTTTGAGTGGATTCCGGAGGTGTTACCCGTGTCTTGTACTGTGGCCTTAATTATGTTTTCCTGTTTTTGCTGGAAATGACTTGCCTGAACTATCCTAGCATTACATTTGCTTCCTTTGCAGTCACATTGGTGACTTATGGTCAGCTTATGGTTAGCTACTGGCTGGTACCTTCTGATTGGTCTGTCTTCTCTGTTGCTTCAAACTGATAAGCCTGGGATTGTAGCAAAAATTCTTATTAGTGCCCACATGCCTAACCTTAGGCTTTGTACTACTGAATTTCATTCCATTTATAGCACTCAAATTGATAGGATCATTCAGTTTTTTCTGTATAGTCCTTTTCCGTAAATCTCTGAATTTTATGACATTAACAAGTTTCAATATTACAGTCCTACATTCTTTGCTAAAGTCATTGGCAAAACTATTAAATAAGATGAGTGTGTAGACTGATTCTTGAGGAACTGCTAGTACTTTCCATCTTGATAGTTCAGCTTTCAACAGAACCCATTATGTTTCCATTTGCCAGTTCCTTACCTATCGTATATCTACTAACCTCATCTCTTCCAGCATAAATAGTAATTTATTTATTTATTTATTTATTTATTTATTTAAAAAAATTGATACCCCGCACCCATCCTGCCTCGGGCAGCCAGCACTAGATCAAGTGTTTTACAGAGATCCAGATTGACTAAACTTACTGCATTTCCCCTTTTGAAGGAATCACTTATCAAAACAAATATTGTAGTCAGGCACAGTCCACCTTTGGTAAATCCATGTTGCATTTTTTCCTGTTTTTGTTCCTTTAAAATTTGTTCTAAAGCCTTGCATGCCATTGAGGTCAGACTGATGGGTCTGTAGTTGCTAAAATCAGTCCCTTCTTAAATATAGTTAGTGTTGGCTACTCCCTAGTCATAAGGTGCCACCCTCAGTGTTGATAGGTCTATATTGAAAGCACTTGCTGTTTGACTTGCAATTTCATGTACCTCCTGTCGTCTTGGATGGAAATTACCTGGGTTTTCCTTGTTTTTAGCACATTAAGAGCCTTGAATTTTGCTTCCATGTCAAGCATTGCTGTTTCTGTTCTTTGCACCTGTTTTTATCAACCATCTTGCCTTTGTGTCCTTCCTCTTTTTGCTATCCCTATTAAAAACCAAGGCAAAGTATTTATTAAGTTTTTGGACTGTGCTTTGGATTGTGCTTTTAATCTCTACCCCATCTTTACCATTTAGCCACCTAATCTGTTTTCAGTTTTGGTGGCTTTTAAAGCCCATGCTCAGGCTTTTGGAAATGATGGAATTGCTTCAGAAAATGCAGTTTGGGGGTAGGAAATCCCTGGTAGGACAGTTGGGTATTTTCTTCATTAGTTAGCTTGGAATCTTCTTTGTTGCACCAGCAATTTGCCTGGTGCTGAACAGTTGTGATTAGACACATGAGCATACAGTCTAGAATGGACATGGGAAGGACACATAGGGACAGCAATACATTCCCACCATGTGTGCCTCTGACCTTTGCCTGTCCTGGCTGTTGAGGGCAAGCACAGAGGCAGAGGTACCTTTATTGACAGGCATTGGTACCTTTATTGACAGGCATGGTTAACGCCTCCTTTAGGGAGGATAGGGTGCTGGCCTCCCTCAAATGTGCTGAGATCTGCCGCCTTCTCAAGAAACCATCTCTTGATGTTGGAGTGCTTACCAATTATCACCCAGTCTCCAATCTGCCTTTCTTAGGGAAGGTGATTGAGAAGCCTGTGACCGTGCGGCTACAGAGGCATCTGGAGTCCAAGAATATTTTGGGAAAATTCCAGTCTGGGTTCAGGCCTTCCCTTGGGGTAGAGACCACACTTGTCAGGGTGTTGAACGATCTGATGATGATTTTACATCAAGGACCATCTGGCCATTTTGGTCATGTTGGGCCTTACAGCAGTGTTCGGTACGACTGACCATGGGTTGCTGCTTCGGCAGCTGAGGGATGTTGCTGGTGTGATGAGAGCTGCCAGTCAGTGGTTTCAGTCATACTTGGGAGGAGCCACTCGGTGGTCATGGATGGATATGCGTCATTCCCGAGGGGCCTGAATTGTGGCATTTCTCAAGGTTCTTCTGCTGCTTCGTATTATTCATTTATTTCTATCCCACCCCTCATGCCCAAATGCAGCCCTTTAGAGGTGTCCTGATCAAGCACAGGGTTGAGTATCATCAGTACGTTGATACACAGCTTTACATCTCTTGCCCCATGAGCCCTACCAACCCAGCCTCTACCTTGGAGAAATGCCTGAATGGCATAGCCTCCTGGATGCATTGGACCTACCTCATGCTCAATCCGGGGAAGGCTGAGGTGATGCTGGTGGGAAGGGGCAGCCGATATGAGGATGCTCTTGCCTCCTTCGGGTCCCTGAATGTGGCCAGGGTCTGGGTAGAGGTAGTTGGCCAGGTAAAAAACTTGGGCATCATTTTCGACCACGCTCTGTCCATGAAATCTCAGGTATTGGATGTGGTGTGAAATTGCTTTTTTCAGCTACGCAATGTACGTAACTTACCCCCTTATTATCCCAGGCTGACCTTGGCACAGTGATCCTGGTGACTGAGACTTGAGTTTTGTAATTCCCTCTTCTATGGGCTACCGGCAGTGTTTATCTGTCACTTGCAGCTTGTTCACAATGTGGCAGCGCAGCTGCTTACTGGTTTAGATGGCTGTGATCATATTATGCCCGCCCTGTGCTCTCTGCATTGGCTGCCTGTAGAACGATGGATCGAGTTTCGGATTGCACTGCTGGTTTTCAGGGCCCTGAATGGTTTAGGCCCTGGCTGTATTCGAGACCTTCTTCTGGAGCCTCACACCAATGGGCATCTATGCTCAGAAACTACCCACTGTTTTAGGGGGTCTGCCATTGTGTCCTAAGTCAGCAGTCGATTGGGGTTTTGCTGTGGTGAGCCCCTCGGTGTGGAATTCGCTCCCCCCCCCGGATGTTCGTCTTAGGTCCTCCCTCCATACCGTTAAAAAGCACCTGAAAACGTATTTGTTTTCTAGGTGTTTTGAGGATCCACTGCTGATGCCCTGAATGTATTTTGTTCTTTTTCCTTCCCCTATCTTGCAGTTTTTAAATATTCTTTTAATTGCTTGTTTTAAATTGTTTATATTGTGCTTTTATGTAAATGTAAAGTGCTCAGAGTGCCATGCAGGTGGGGAGGGGGCATTATTAAAAATAAAATTATTATTTATTATTACTAATCAATGAAGTTGAGAAGTTGCAGGTACATGTACTTAGAGTATATTCACAGACGAAGAACCCCATGCAAACTGCATCCTCAACATTTTTATTGCCCGTGTAAATGGATTAGCTCGCAAGATCAAGTGAGCAAGTTGTAAATCCTCTGTGACATGCTAGAAACAAAGGTTTAACAATCTAGCTTAAGTCCCTTCTGTGTTTTGCTCCTACCGGGTGAAGGACACGTCTGTCACTTTCACTCCTCCATCATAATAGAGAAGACAATAGATGCTGTGAATGATCCGATTGACAGGCAGCAAGATTTAAAGCTTAGTAAGAAGAATGGTAAAGCGCAACAGTACTCTCCAACAGGAAATTAAACTACCAGGAGAGGAGACTCATGTGAATGTGCCCTTAGTTATATGGGGGAGTGGGGATGTCAGGGCTATAGCCAGCTCTCTGATTGGCTGTGGGGGCCTTTGTCTGTTGGCACCTCCTGATTGGTTGCTGGGGCCTTTGTCTCAGACTGGTCTGGAATTGTCTCTTCAGAGCAACTCAATGGTTGTCCTGACCCAATTTTGATCTAGCTGTGCTCCTGCTCACCTCTATCTTAGGCTGCTCACAGCCCAGTAGCCCTTACAGGGGGATTGTGAAGGATGATATAGTATGAGGAGCATAAACAAGCAGTTGGGGCGAGGAGCTTGGGAAAGCCTGATAGAAGAGGTATGTTTTTAGGAGAGACTTGAATGCCCTGAGAAGAGGGAGTAGAGTGTGTGTTTCGGGGAGGGAGTTTTAAATATAGGAGCAAAGGGTAGTTGATGCTTTAGTAAGTAGGAGAGTCTGTCCGCTTGCACACTAGATGGGAGGGGTGACTTTTGAGAGCTGAAATCGTGCCGGGGGAATCATGGGAAGCTCTGCTCATGTGCACAGGCTTTTAGCCCATTTCTGGCCCAATTTCTTTCATGGATTACAGGGCTCAAAATCCAGCCCTGTAATCCTCGAGAGAAATTGCACCAGAAACAGACTAAAACACCTTACGCATGAGCGGAGCTTCCCACGATTCCCCTGGCAAGATTTCGTCTCATGCTAGTCTCTCCCATCATGTGTGCAAGTGGGCAGCAGCCCATGTGGCAGAGGAGGATCATAGTGGGAAATAAGGGCAGAAAGACAGGCAGGAGAAAGGAGACTGACTCTCTTACGAAAATCGTTGCCTGCTAGAGTTATGTTTTGTATTCATTGACTGATAGCAAATAAAATACCTGTTCAAAATGTTTCAGATTGCTCAGACGGTAAGGATGGTGGTTTTTAAAATGTATTTATTTACATATAATTTCTAAAAAGGAAGATACAGTATGGGTAGTTCTTGACATGGAAATTCTGTTTACATTTTGGATTTTTCTTTGGAACAGGAATGCTGGCTTGGGTGTCTGTTCAATGGCTTGCAGACTGGGAGGTATTTTGGCTCCATTTGTTCCATCTATGGTATGTTCACTTTTTATTTTAATAACGATTACTGAAAACTTTAACAAATCTGGCTTGTGGAATTTATATTAAAAATTCCTCTCCTGATCTTGATACTGTATGTAGGTCTAAGGGTGTTGCATGTAGATAGATGCAAGGGTGCTGCTTATATATCTGCAAATCTATTTTTGCACTGCATTTAATTTGATTTGGTCAAATTCCAAAAATGGCAATTTAATGGAATTATGCATTTTACAGATAGAAAGTTTGTCTTCATAAAAGTTAATTCTTTTGGAGAAAGAAGCACTTTATATTTGAATTTTATTGAGTCTAATTAGTATCTTTTCTGTCAATGGTTTTGTAAATATATGTTTTACCCATATGTTAGAACTGCACCTGAGTGTCCTTTGGCTTATACACATTCATCATTAGTACCTTTGCACACACAATTATTTCACAGTGTAATCATTTTGAGACTCATTCTTCTTTGTATGTGTGTTACATTCCAGTTAACATCAATTTAGGTTACATTAATGGCCAATGGATCTTTTGATATAAGTTGTGATTTATGTAGATACTAGTTAAATATACAAAACTTTGGACACTTATGCGACATCATTGAGCAAGCCATAAATTAACTTGGGTTCTATCCTTTATTTTTAATTCCAGAAATCTCTTAATCCATCTGCCCCATTTATGGTGTTTGGAATCAGTGGTTTATCAGCAGGATTCCTGACTCTGTTGCTTCCAGAAACTCTAAATAAACCTATTGCAGAGACCATTGGAGATTTGCAAGCTCCCACATACCAAGTGCTTAAGAACCAAAAGGCAGAGTAAAAACAATGTTTACTATAATTTTTATTGAAATAATTTCCATGTATCTTTTGCAAGTCAAGGCATTAATATAGATTTTCAAATCTTATTTAATTTGTTTGTTAATCTTGGACCCCTGGTTTATTTCTTTGGGATAACATCCTTTATTAGTATTTGTCAAATAGCTCTTCAACTTAAAAAGAATTTCTTTCATGCACTCAATTTTACCTGTTCTATATAAAATAAATTGCATGTAAACCAGTACTGCATTTTGGGTCAAGGTCAAAAAGAATTTTTAAAAGGAGGAAGCGAGAAATCACACTATATTAATGTGTTTTGTGCTTCTAGAGCACAATTTAAGTCTGACATAGCAAGGAGGACACAGTGCAACAAGGCACAGGTTCCTTACTAGATTATCATTTGTACAATATGTGCTATTTGAGGAAGAGCATTTGATCCCTTGTTCCATGGGTGACCAAAGTATGGCCTGCATCCCCCAGTCTGCAAATACTTTTCCTGCGCCTCGCCTTTCCTCTTCCCTCTCTTTCCACTGCTTGAACCCGCCCTTACTTAAAGTAAGCAAGGCAGCCTCTCTCCTCTGTTCTTACGTGGTTGGGCTGTTGGGCCATGTGGGCACCGGCAGATTGGTTCGCTCCCGATGCCTGCTGCATTCTCAGCTGCTGCCTGCCTTGCAGTCTGGGTGGGGAGCCCCCATATGGGGGCTGGCTGGGAGAGAAGGAGTTTCTGGCGGGGAGGCTCAATGAACTGGGCCCTGCATTCCACACATTTTTCTGTTGGGTGTGTGTGTGCCAGCTTTGACTTGCCATATAGCTTTGCCCCTGTGCACTTTACATTTTTATGTTTGGTGACAGAGGACTTTTGTGTTAAAATAACTTTGGTGCACAGGACATGTGTATAAACTTAGTTTTTATTTTATAAAGAAATTTAATTACATTTTATTGTTAATATTTATTTGTACAGCCTTGGAGTAGCCCTCTTGCCCATTCCCAGTGTAGTCTCTGATGGCCTTTTATGTTCACACAAGTTACGCAAATTACAGGTGGGAATATGCAAATTAGGAGCAGGGTCATGCAAATTAGGAGCTGGGCAACATACAGCCCAGTGTGGGGTCCAAACCAAATATTCCGGCCCTCAAAATAAATCAAGTTGGGCACCCCTGCCTTATTTCTCCTTGTGAGAAGTCATGTGGAAGATTTTCTTATAGCAGATGTATGCCAAATAAAACTTACAGAACTGAAAAGCTATCTTAGTTTTGTCTGATTAATGGTTAATGCTGATAGATTTCAAATATTACAACTAGGACAACTTTTTTTTTTAAAGTATACTGTAGCTTTAAGTTTTCGTGAAACCTGTACAGTGATTTTGCACAAATTGAAATAATTTGTAGAAAAGTTCTCCGAAGTATTCAGCAAAGCATCAATATATCACTAATATACTATACAAATCATACAGTACGGCATATTAGTGATGCATTCTACCAGAGTTGTTCCTCAAAACCTACGAAGTGTCAGAGAGGTCTGTATCATTTAAAAACTGGTGTTGCATATGCAGTGCACTCATTAATTTTTGGATTTGTATTCAGTCAGGTTAGTATGGAAATATAAGTGATACGGTTTCAAATGACATTGACACAGCACTGCCAGTACAGTTAATCTGGTAATACCCCTTTGATAACTGAACTAACGAATTAGGCAACTATTGATTAGATGTTTACTATTGTGCTACCTAATTAATGGATTCTAGCAAAAATTTAGTGATTTACCAAAGGTAAAAGTTCATACATACATGTTAATTTAACATTTTGAAGTACTGGGTTTAGCTAAAAAGAATTAAACTTGCAATCATTTGCAATCCCAGTTCCTATATGGTTTGATTTTTAATTTGACTGCAGCTTTGTATTGTGTTCAAATGAAATGTCTGTGGCCCATTTGGCATTAACCTATAGAAATAGGTTTAAAGTAGACATATGTAAAATGTTTTAATAATGTATTTTTTTCATATTTTTAACAGGTAAGCCAGTTACAAGGAAACAGTTAACATTTCAAAAGACATCTCTGTAATGAACAGCCAGACATCTTTGGAAGGGTGCTGACATAGTTAAGGTGTGGCGCCATTGAGATACCACAGTGGAAAAATTAAAGAGCATGAAGCCTAATGAGACTGTTCATAATGAGAGCCGAGGTTTTACCCAAAATAGTGACATGGAAGTAGTACATATAATATACAGTGTTCAATCAGGAGATACTTTCAAAGACAGTTTGATATATCCAGTGATGATGATGCAATTTTTGAAAATTATTGCTGCCTGGACATGGTTGTGTACTCAATAATTTTCATTTGTTTTCTTTAAAGTGCAGAATATATGCCTCACAATATAAAAAGACCAAAGATTTATATAAGTTGTTGCCCAAACTATAATGTGAACAATGTCGGAGACTCAGATTGATCAGGAAATCTTGAAGAGAGAGCAAAATTATCTGCAACTCAAATAGTGTTGTCACTAAAAGAGAAACTAAAATGAGCATCTCTTAATACTGTGCCATACCTGCAAGAAGGATATTTCCTATTGCGTAGACTCTAGTCTGTTGTTTAATGCAGCAGGTTCCTACTGTTTACAACGTACCATCGCTGTGCTTGGTGAGACAACCTTGATGTCAGTGGAGCCTTGCACGTGCATTGCAGTCCATCTTCTTTACACTATGAATTGTGAGATAATTTCTTAAATTGTATTCAGATTTATTTCTATTTTTTAAAAAACTAAACGTATAGGAATGATTATAGTTTCAGGTCATGTAAATATAATTTAAGTGAAAATTCTATTATTCTGATCAATTTGTTTTAGTTTCCTTTTCATGTTTGTTTTTTGTGGGATGTGGAACTCACTTGATGTAAATGTTCCTGAATATCATCTGGAACTCCCTTACTATCCTTTAATAATAGCCACGGTTCACAAATCACTTACTCCCAGAGTTTCTCTGTTGAAGCCTGCAGGCCTTCAGTGGAGCAGCTCAGGAGTAAGTCGTTTGTGGATCGCAGCCTATAACTGCAACAACTCAGTGTTACTCTTCAATCTGTAACTAAGATTGTAGAAAAAACATGCTGTTTCTGGAGATTTGTAAGTTTTATTATGAAAATCTCTATAAAGATATATTTTTGTAATAAAGTTTATCATAAAATGGAGTGAGAGAGAATCTGCTGAACACTTTGCTTGGTGAAATTCTTTTCTCCTCCTCCTGTCACACATTTGATGTTTAATAGTCTCAGTAATGTTTCACCCTTCTTTGTTCCAGTCCATGTAGGAAACAGCTAATAAAAATTCATCGTATATTCATATCTATATATCTTTTTTTTTTATTTTACTTGAAAAGTATCCTTGTCAGTCTCTGTGATTTTTGAACATACATTTGTGTACAACAAAAATTGTGAACTTTCCAGGAGTGAGGAGTGGGAATAGCTGCGTGGAGTTGGGGGAGGGGAGGGGAGAGGAGAGGAGAGGCACCCTGCCTGACAGTGCCCAGTGCTCATTGGCTGCTTCCCATCCACCCCAGGTATTTTACCCAGAGTCTGGGGCCCCCTTGGGCAACAGCCGAAGGACGACACCTAAGGGTGTCGGCCGTTGTCGGGGCTGTTCGCGGGGCCGAGGTGGCGGTGGCGGCGATCCCTCTTGATGGAAGGACTGTGAGCTTGTGCAGATCATCTCACCGCTGACCCTCAAGCTACAATCCCCGCGGTGACAGAGCGGGAACCGTGGTGAAACAGCGGTGAGCCTAGCAGAACCTGCCTGCACCTGGGGAAGAGCGGGAGACACGCCCACCCATGACCCCGACTGCAGCTAGAAAGGGAGGCGCTCCAGACTTGCTGATTCACTTGACCTGGACTGCCCAGCTGATTAAACAGCCACGCTGCCAAAGGCAGCGCCGGAGGTGCGCATCCTTGTGCGCGCAGCCTTAGGTGATGGCCAGGGGACCTGGCATTGTTAATAGAGAGATATCTGACTTTAGGATTTTATGGAAAAGAAAAGGGCTCGTGAACCCTCTTTGGCTTAACCGGAGGGGGTCTTGCGCAACAAGATGCCTTGTGCTTCTGAACGGGATGGGGTGGGATACCATCCTCTTATAATAGGTTTTCCTGTTTAACAGACTTACAGGGAAGGGAGGAGGAACAAAGGGACCCTTGGGGGATGCGGGATGTTAAGGATCACGCTTCAACCCACAGGGATACTCCCACCAAGGCATATTTATTGCGTCAGACAGAGCTGATCGCTAAAACTGTCGAAGCACTATTTGAAGGGATTAAAGATCTTATCGGCTCCTTAACTGTAGTCCAGCAGCAGTTGGCAGAGATTTCCCAAAAGCTTTCAAGGCCTAATGACATCCTGGGCCCTAATGTTATGGGGCCCTTGGGACCCTGGAAGCGTTCATTTATGGGAAGTGCTCCAAGGCTGGAACGAAGAAGCTATTGGGTTAGAGTAAATGAAAGCTACCTATATATAGGCAGAGATTTGAATGGGGTGGGCCACGCGTGGGATTCAACAGACCAGATAATATGCCGTCTTTCCCAGTTGTTGGGGGAAATTGTAAAACATAGTGATATCGTATCTGTGGACTACTTACCTAGGAAGACCTGGTGTTACAGGCTTAGGATTTGTTTCATGTCCCAGAGCTGGACTAGAGACCTCTTTAAAGCAAGGAAATCCCTTCTGGGGAGAGGTATTTCCATCGATAGAGTATGGGCCTCGGCCTTGAGGCCTTCCTCTATCTCTTACAATAGGTTGCGGGGGGGGGGGATATTTCCTCCCCAAACCAGGTGCCCTTGGGGAGTCAATTAAGGAGCCTACCTAATGAGTTTAGGAGTACTAAGGAGGGCGGGGAGGGGAATTTGCTCCATGGACTCCAGTCGGCCCAGGGAGACTTGTTGCAACTAGGAGGTGCCCCTGTGGGTAGGTTACAACCCATGGAAGGCCGAATAGGAGAGGAGATGTTCCCAATACCACCTCAACCAACGGAGATTCAACAGTTTCCCAAGGAGTCTAAGAGCACCAAGGAGCACCATTGATCTTTCCACCAGGAACTTGGGTAGGTTCTGGGCCTCCATTAATAAGATTTTGAGACCCAA
This sequence comes from Sphenodon punctatus, assembly GCA_003113815.1. Taxonomy (NCBI): domain Eukaryota; kingdom Metazoa; phylum Chordata; class Lepidosauria; order Sphenodontia; family Sphenodontidae; genus Sphenodon; species Sphenodon punctatus. The sequence goes on along the minus strand of QEPC01015466.1, from coordinate 1,130,496 downwards.
GGGGAGCCAAAATGAACCTGCCCCGGATAACCCCAATTGGGAATTATTCTTTGGGAATCTGTATGCTGACCAGATCGTGGGAATGGAAGATCTATCTAGTAGTGACCAGGAAGATTCCCAGTACAAGTGGACTAGGGAGCATTTTTCATCCCTACTCCTTGTAGATCTGATCATGGGGCTGAAACCCAACAAATCCCCAGGCCCTGATCTTATACCCGCTGAACTCCTACAGGCGGCTCCTCATCGATGGGCCTTGATCCTCTGTAACCTATTTCTTCTGATGGCCAAGTATAATAGAATTCCAAAATTTAGGCAAACTAAGTATAATTCTACCAATCTTTAAAAAGGGCAGTTCCCAGGACCCGGCCAGCTATAGGCCGATCAGTTTGCTGCCTGTAGTGGGCAAGCTGTTTGGCAAAATACTTCGAATCCATCTAGAGGCATGGGTGGAGGAGAGGGCCGTTATCCCAAACATCCAGTTTGGGTTTAGGAAAGGACGATCTACCTTGGACTGTTGCTACATTATACAACATGTGATTCACAAGTATTTTATTTATTTTATAGATTTTTATCCCGCCCCCTCCTGCAATGCAGCTCGGGGCGGCTAACAAGCGAATAAGGAAGAGCAAGGTTTTTCTTGCCTTTGCTGACCTTGCCAAGGCTTTTGACTCGGTACCAAGGGCCCGCTTTTGGATAAAACTAAGGTCCTTGGGTATAGAGGAGACTCTCTTGCTTCCAATTTATTCTTTATATTCTAATAACAAGGCATGGGTTAAAGGGCCAAGGGCAGTGGGCCTTACCGAGGCTATTGACATCAAGAGAGGAGTGTGGCAGGGGTGTGTGCTTGCCCCACTCCTCTTTAACTTATATGTTTTGGACCTGCAGAAATTTATGATGGAGGGGGACACGCATCCCCCAAGGAAGGTGGAGAGAGCTTGCCCTTTCTCCAGTTTGCGGACGACGTTGTCTTTCTGTCCCAAACTGAAGGAAGCATGAAGAGGATGTTGGAGGCATTCCATCGCTACTGCAAGTTGAATGGGCTTGCCCTAAATCTTTCTAAAACCAAGATCCTGGTGCTTGGGGGAAGGCCTAGGTCACGTAGCTGGCATCTGAGTATGGGCCAGGTGTAGCAGGTTAAAACCTTTACCTACCTGGGTCAGACTATTAGTGCCAGGCGGACTGGAAATGCTCACATACAGAATAGAGCAGCCGTAGCGATGAGGTCAGTTCATGCTCTGTTGAAGGCCGCTAGGCTATCCAGAGGTATACTTATATCAGATATGCTTAAAGTATACAGGGCTAAGGTCCCCACAACCTTGTTGTTTGGGGTGGAACTGATGCCCCATGCGGCCATCCTCCCCCTGGAAAGGGTGAAAAATATGTTTTTGAGAAGACTGTTGGGGGTTCCCTCTGGTGTACCAGGGGCTGTCCTGAGGGCAGAAGGGACTGTTCTCTCGATAGCCTCCTTGGCTAAGATGGCTTTCGTACGCTTTTGGCTGAGGTTGCTACTACAGCAGGAGATGGCTATACCAGCTAAATGCTGGAAGGAAGAACTGGAGTATTTGGGCCCACGTGATTACCCCTGGCTTTCATTTCTTGGCTCTTTGCTCCATGAGAGTGGTTTCTCTTTGCAACATTTCTTCGGGAAATCAGTAGCGGCTATTAAGATGCAATTTCTGGGGCGGATCCAGGATATAGCATGGCAGGAGGACATGGCCCAGCTGAGGGAATGGAGAGTGGCTCTGCTTTTGGCCCATTACAAGAACCAGATCCTATTGGAGTCTTATTTGGATATTTTGACCAGCTCGAAATTAAGGCGAGCTTATACTCTATTACGCTGGCATGACATGTGGAGGGTAGGTATACCTCCACTCCAAAGGCTTCTAGACTTTGCTCTTGTTATAAGGAGGAAATTGAGGACATTTGCCATTTTCTATTGCGCTGCCCCTATTTTGATGCACTGCGGCCAGTATGGATAGTTCTCCTGTTGCCAAAGGGCTTCAGGGGAGAGCTAGAGGGTAGTTTTTGTGAGTTGATGGCATTGACGCAAAAGGAGACAATAATTGCTCTCGCTGTATACACATATCTGGCATCAAAGAAGCGGTGTGCAATACAGTCCAGGTGTACTGGTAACTAGTCTGGCTAGAATAAAGGAACGGTGGTAGCCCTCCGGGTTAAATGAGTTAGTTGGGAAAGGTTATTCCTCCTCTTATTCCCTGTTCTATCCCCTATGGGGATTTAAGTTAAGCCAAGGGGCTATGGGTAATAGATTGGACATTGGATTTTATGTTAGATTTTAATACTATTATTATTAACTTTGTTCTTTAAAACCTTGTTTTTATTTATGTTAAAGTTTTTGTAAATGATAAGGAGGATGGGGTTGGTGTAAATTAGTGTTTGTTGTTGTTTGATTTATTGTTTGTTTGTTACTGGGTTTTTTTTGGCATAAGGCGAAAGCTGTGCCTAATAAATCTAAAATCTGAAATCTGAACTTTCCAGGACATGTATTTGTATTTTGTGTTGGAAAAAGGAGCATCACTGCCATAATACTGTACAAAAGGGAGTGGAGGAAAATATCTGTGCAGGATAGTTACACCAGTCAGAGTAGTAGCCATTGTCCCCTCTGCTGAAACTAAGAGAACCCAGGTGGCTGGCAGCAGGACACAGGTTCCAGGGAGCCTTTTTTTTGCAGACTAAAATCTTGGTTTAGACAATCACAAAATAATTTTACTGAGCACTGAAAATTTCTATGACTCTGACACCCTTTAAAAAGTTTGGACTTATTACCAGTCTGAAGAACAACCCTGTGTGGATTGATAGCTTGCATACTCCCACCAATAGAAGTTGGTGTGCTAGTTGGTCCAATAAAACATATTGACTACTTTGTCCTCCTCTGTTACCCTTTTAAAAATGCATATTGCATTCTGTAACATCTTCCATGAACTTAGATCCTATGTGGCGGGAATTTGTACTCTGCTGCTACACAGAGGAAGAAGGCAATGTGAGGGACAAACGTAGAGCAGAGGAAAATTAGTGAGGTACTTCATTTTTTTTTAATGTTGCTACACCAACAATATTTCTCTGTGGCCTTTGTATTCCTGCATTTAATTGAGTTGCATTTCAACACCTTGTTTACCATCTTTACCACCTTGATGTTTTTTCTTTAGCTCAGTGAAAGGTTGATTACATTGTGAACTTACGCCTTGATATTCCAGTGAAGCTTCACTTGCAGCTTTATTAATTTTCTACTGAAAGTCGCTTTCATGCCTTACAGGACTGTAGGCTAGAAAACCTGATGCTTCACTACCGTACTATGCATATTTTGACAGATAAGATTTACACAGCATCTAATCAAACAGAAACTTTTCTGAATATATCTACTTAGTCTGAGCTTTTCAAATATTTGTCCCTCTGCAGCCAGAGCATTGTAGAGAGTGAAGCAACTGGTTCCCCCTCCATTGTTATTTTTAAATAAGAAACACTGGTTTGGGCATTTCCTGATCATATTCTCCCCCTACCTCCGGCTACTCCTTCACTTGGGTAGCTCTCCCCATAGACTGCCAGGAGGCAGAAGTGAAACTCTTGATCTGCGCATGCGTGTCCTGAGCTATCCCGGTCCTTCAGCCCATCTTCTGCCTCAGGACCGTTAGGACGTCTTTTTTATTTTTCCTCGGGGAGGAGGCAGCCGCAACCGCCCCCTGATGAAGGAGGCGGGGCCACGGGGCAGCGATTTTCCGAGATGCGGTCTTAGGAACTGTGCGTTTAACCCCGGCCAGCTCCCTTGCAACACGCCTGGGAGCAGGGGAAGCCGTGTAGTAAAGCCGCCTGGGCAGTCTCCAGCAGCACTGCAGCGACGCCCCCCCCCCCCGCCCAGGAGATAGACCCAGTGCGCTGAGGTCTCTCTGGCTCGATACAACTGGCCACTAACAGGCACAAACCTTTCCCCTCCTTCACAGCCATGGAGCCAGTTCAAGAGGCAGCAGAGCGAGAACAGATAATGGACAAATCGCAAGTAGTTTCTATGTCATCCTTGGCAAATTCAGTGGGCAAAATACTGGAGTCCTTAGACAGACTCTGCGAGCTCCAGTTGCAGGGAAAAAGAAAAAGAACCCCAGAAAAATTAAAGCCTAATAAGAGGTCCCCCAGAGCAGGAAAAAGGCGGGAAAGGCAAAAGGAAAAGCTCCACTAGGGGGAGCCAGAGCCCGCCTTTTAGAGTCACCTCAGGCGTCTGAGGAGAGTTCTACCAGTGATCAGCCTGAGGGATTCAGGAAGCAAGTATTTCTTGATTCAGATTCTGACTCCGATTCCATTCAGGGGCTTTCTGAAGTAGAGGAAGGGGAGCTAGGGGAGCCCAGCTCAGACCCCAAAGAAAAGGACAGGCCATTAGAGAAGGGCCCTTAGAGAAGAACTCATGTCCCAAGTCATAGAAACACTACAACTGAAAGAAAAACCCTCCTAAGAAGAATCTTCAGATTCACAGGAGGAAGAGCACAGAGATTACATTCCCTCAGTACATGGGAGGGACCAGGGTCGCCCCCTGGACAGGGCATTTGAGAGGCTAGTATTGGAAGAGCGGAAAAGTCCTAACAAAACCTACAAAAATGAATAAAACACAGGACTCTCTGTATTCCTTCTCTAGAAAGAAGGAACCACTCTTTAAAAATCCTAAAGTGGATGTGGCGGCAGCCTCTCTAGCCAAGCAGACAGTTTTCCCCACGGAGGGGGACTGTTATCAAAAAGATTTCACAGATCGAGCAGTGGACTCATCCCTTAGAAGAGCTTTAGATTCCACAGCTGCCTCCTTAAAAATTAATATTGTGTCCTATGTCGCTCGAGATCTCCTGTCTTGGATACAGGAGGCCCAAGATCCAGGGATCTCAGACAAACAATCCCAAAAGCTCAAATCTCGTATCCTGATGGCCACAGCCCTGATAGCTGATTCCACAACAGATGCTATGACCGGGTCGACTCGGGCAGTAGCAAATTCTATCTCGGCCAGGAGAAGAGTTTGGCTTAGATCTTGGCAGGGAGACATTACGGCAAAAAACGTACTTGTCTCGGACCCTTACAAGGGATTAAAACTGTTCGGAGTCTGTCTGGACAAGGTCTTAGAAGATGCAACAGATAAGGACAAACCTAAGACCCTACAGCAGGTGGGAGCAAGAAAGAGGTTCTTTCGTGCCCCTTCCTTCAGACCATGGGGAAATCAAAGCCCTCCTAAAAAGTTCTATGCCCAGAACACGAGGGAACCCGCTCGCCCCTTCCCCTTTCAAAATAGTGGTGCAAGGCAGGGCAGATACGATAGAAGCCAAGGGTTACTAACCAAGGCAAAACCAAACAGGACTCCTGACTATTCCGAAACAGAGGTAGGGGGCAGACTTCAAAATTTCTCTCCAGTCTGGGTCAATTCAATAACAGACGTGTGGGTGTTAACCTGTGTAGAACAGGGAGACACCATAGAGTCCAGAGGTCAACCCCGGCAAAGATTCCTTGTGTCCCTAGTCGCAAAGAACTCTCTCAAGTATCGGGTGATTGTAGACGAAATACACAGGCTCCAGGACTTCTGCTCCATAGAGGAAGTTCCACCCAATCAGGTCAGACAAGGTCTCTATTCCATCTTATTTCTCCTCTATTCCATCTAATTTCCATCTTATTTCTTATTAAACAGATATGTAAGGACACAAAGATTCAAGATGGAGACAGTGACATCCATCTGCCAGAGCCTACGGAGGGGCGATTGGCTAGTGTCTCTGGACCTCGGAGAGGCGTACTTACATATCCCAATCTGGCCTCCCCACAGAAAATGGCTAAGGTTCTGTTTCCAGAATGCACACTGGCAATTCAGAGCCCTCCCCTTTGGTCTGTCATCTGCCCCCTGACGTTCACAAAGATTCTAATTCCTCTCATAGAAAACCTCAGGAGGGAGACAATCTATATCCTTACGTGGACAATATACTCATCAGAGCACAGTCCAAGGACAAGGTACTAGCAGACCTGAGCAGAATGATACAGTACCTAGAACAGCATGGCTTCTTAATCAACAGGGACAAAAGCCATCTGATACCGACTCACAGGCTCGAGCACCTAGGAGTAATCTTAGATACTTCCTTAGATGTCGCCCTGGTCCCTCCTCCCAGACGACAAAAGATCCACACCCTAATTCTCCTGCTGCAGCAGAAAATGAGAATGAGGTTGAAGACGCTGGCCCAACTGTTAGGCCTCCTGATTTCCTGCACCAACAAGTGAGATGGGGGTGTTTTCACCTCAGACCCTTGCAGCAGCAGCTGTGGCCTCTGCAGACTGCTGCAACCAACCTGATGGTAACCAAGCAAAGCACATGCACCTGCGTCTTCGCATCCACTTGAATGTTTGTCTGTCTTCTCCCCTGTCTCTCCCACTGTCCCCTCTCCCTGTCTCCCCCTCCTTGTCTTTTAGATTGTGAGCCACAGGCAGGGACCGCATCTATTTCTATGTTCTTTACAGCACCAGGTCACATGACTGGCACTGTATAAATGTTTATTATAATAATAATAATAATAATAATTAATTAGGGCTCAACCCATGGGTCCTGATCACACCAAACCTCAAACGATCAATGTATTGGTGGTTAGAACCAGAAACGTTCCTCCTCAGGACGCCGCTCACAGAATCCTCCAGAGCAATCATAACAACAGATGCCAGCCTCACGGGATGGGGAGCGCACATGGGCCCTCACTCGGTGCAGGGTCTTTGGTCCAAGTTGGACTTGGCACGGGGGATCAACTTCTTAGAGCTGAAAGCAATCCGCCTGACACTGAAGCAGCTTCTGCCGGTCCTAATGAGTACACATCTACTGATATATACCGACAACATAACAGCCACGGCCTACATAAACCATCAAGGAGACTCAGAGTTCTGACTCTCCATGTAGAGGCTGTCAAACTGTTCTCGTGGGCTCAGAAGCCAAGGCCAACAGCTAACGGCTGGATGGGAACAATGGGGCCGCTGTGGAGGGATGTGAAGGGAGCGGGCAGTGCACAGCTGCCGACATGCAAGGCCGGACAGCCCCACGCATACACACCTGCCTGTGGAGATAGCAACGACAGCACGTGTGCACACAGGGAGGGGCAGCGTCCCGAGCCCCGGGGCCCTGCACAGGGTACCCCCAATGTCAGACCATAGCCGGTACCCTGGGGTGGGGCACACAACCAACTTATGCCTGGCGCAGGATGTCGGGGGAGGGGGGGTTATGCACCTGTAGGAAAGAAAACTCGGGCACGGTTAGGTGTGCTAAGACCATTTATTGTGCTCCCCCATCCCTGCCCCAGACCCCGGTACACCCATGTGCCCCCATGCCCCTCCCACCCCCCTCAGTGGTCCCGGATGCCTCCACCCCATCTCCTATGCTGCCTTGTCCCTCCCCCATCCCCTGCCAACAGGGATGGCCGAGGCTACCGAGCCCCCCTCATCTGAGGCGGAGGAGGTGCTGTCAGCTGGAAGGACCAGGGACCCTGCCCCCCGACCGCCACCCCCGGGGGTCCCCTGTCTGCCCCCCATGCCGTCTGTGGTAGTATCGGGGCCCGGCGGCCCAGCTGCTGATGTCCGAGCTGTGGGGGCACGGGTCCCCTGATCCGTGGTCCCAGGTGCTGTTGTGGCGGCGGGGGTTGTGGCGCTGGCAGGGCCTGTTGCACAGCCAGGGGGGTGGAGGGGGCATGGGTCCGGNTACCCTGGGGTGGGGCACACAACCGAGTCGTGCCTGGTGCGGGACATCCGAGAGGCCGTGTGTGTGTGTGTGTGTGTGTGTGTGTGTGTGTGTACGGGTCCCCTGATCCGTGGTCCCAGGTGCTGTTGTGGCGGCGGGGGTACAGCTGGGGGGTGGAGGGGCCACGGGTCCGGGCGCTGGCACGGCACCCTACAGCAGGTGGGAGCAGTATGCTGCCAGTATGAAGGCACTCAGTGCCCCAGCCTGCAGGAGTAGGGACGTGCCCTGCTCCAGTGAGCGGTCCAGTTTACGGTCGAGCTCCTTGGACCGGCGGTCCTGCCGGTCTGAGTGGGCCTGGACTGTCTCCAATTGGCAGTCCATGTCCCGCTTCATCAGCTGCCGGTCCTTCTGCATCTCAGCCAACAGCGCCCGGTCCCTCCCCTCCACGTGTTGCAGGGCGCTCGTGTTCCCCTCCAGCTGGTGGACGGCTTCCATCATCTCCTTGGTCCACCACGTGATGGTGGTGAACAGCTTCTGGGCTAGGTCCTCCCAGCGCCTGCACGCCCGCGCTCAGTCCTCCTGCAACCTCTGGGCCGGTGGCCCCCAGCCACGGCCCTCCCATGCCCGGTGTGGCTCTAGAGCGATAGAGTGGTCAGTTAAGCATGTGGGGTGCCGTTCCCCTGCTCCCTTCTCCTGTCCCCGTGATCGGGATGCTTCTTCCCCCCGGGATGGACACCGCTGGCCCCGGTGTGGCTCCCTCTGCCTGTGCCCCTTCCCAGCATCTGGGGGTGGGGGGTTGCTGCTGTCCCCTTCCCCCCCCTTGTACCCTTCTCCCCTTGTGATCCCTGCATGTGCCCTTCATTGCCCGTACCTGCTCTCTGTATCCATTCCCTCTGAGGCCAGTCGGTCTCTGGAGCTGGTGTCTGCCTGGTCCTCGGGGTGGCATGCCGTGAGGTGCAGGGTGACTGTCTCCTCCTCGCCCTCCACCTCCTCTGAGTCAGCTGGGGCATGCTTGCCCTCGCCGGTGGTCGGGCTAGGGGTGTGCCGGGCGCCCGTGCCCGAGGTCCCTGGCTGCTCCTCCGCATTGCTTCCCTGGCTGCTCCTCTGCAGGGACTTCCGTGCCTGGTTCCCAGCTGTGCCCGGGGCTCTCCGACTGTAGGGGGTGGGTGGGTGCTCATCTGTGGGTTGCTCCTCCTAGACACCCCCTCCCATCGGGCGCTGGGTGACTATGGAGCCCTTGCGGTGGAGCACCCGCCTCAGCACATCCAGGTAGGGAGAGGCCCGTGTTGCCTGCCCAGAGCACCGGTTGTTGTCCATGTTGTCCTTGAACCCCATTTTCAGTTCTTTTATTTTTGTCCGGCACTGTGTGGGCGTGCGGTCATATCCGGCCTCTCCCATCTCTGTGGCTATCTGGGCGAACACCTGTTCGTTCCGGGCATTGATTGCCAGCTCGCCTTGCATCTCAGGTGTCGCCCAGATAGCGATTAGGTCTTGGGTCTCTTGGAGCCCCCACTAACCCCCTCTGTGATACCAGCACCTGGGTGCCAGCCCCTCTGCTGCCTCCTCCTCCGCGGCCCCCGCTGCCTGTCACTGGCTCCCTCCGGCCTCGGGTTCCTCTGGGGCACGTGCCCTCTTGCTGGTCTGTTTGTGGGTACAATGGGGGCTGCTGGTGGCTGCGGTTCCTCCCTCCTTCCCCCCTCTCCCTCCCTCCCTTCTCTCCGGCCCCTCCACTCCCGGCTGCACCCACTACCTTCTTCCGGGGTTCCCCCTGCTGCTGCTGCGCCTCCTTGACCTCTCGCTCCATCCTCCATGCAATTTCCACCTCCCTCCTCTCCATTGATTTCTCCACCACATTCCCCTGCTGCTGCCTGCCCTTTAAATCTCCCTCCGTGTGCCGCTTGTTGTTGGTTGCCTGGCAGCGATGCTACGTGCCGTCACCACAGCCCGTGGTCATTTCCTTTCACCGCGGCCGGGGGTTTCCCTTCAGACATTACTTTTCTTTCACCCCTGTCATGGTGAACGTTCACCACACTTCTCGACCTCCTCCTGCCCCGACCTCACGAAGCGTGGTTAGATTCACCCCGGGCCGCATTTGACTGTGGTGAACATCTGGATGCGAGCAAACAGACGTGCATTGTTCTTTCACCCCACCCCACCCCCGCGTTTGACTGAGGTTGACTGTGGTGAATGCCGAAAACATAACGTCTGAAATCACCCTTAGTTTGGTTTCTCCATCCTTCCCTTCTCTGGAGTTAGAAAGCCATTGCTAGAAACGGTTAACTTTGTCTCTTGTTTTTTTCATGAGAAAATATTTTTTTTTAAATTACAAAGTATAGTCCTCTTTCTGAAATACCCTTAAATTTTAGAATGTCTCCATAAAGAAAATTTGAATCATTATTTATTTTCCTTCATTTAATAAATCATTTTAGCTTTAAACTATTTGTTATAATCTTTAAATTTTGGCGATCAACGAAGATGGAAGGAAAATAATTATTAATGACAGATTTTTAGTTAAAGCTAATCTGTTCTTGGAAGAACTAATTACACATTCCAGGTGTTTTTCATCAGTTTAACAAGACAGTTTGCAACTATCAAATGTTTCAGTTACAATGAGGATAATTAAATGTAATTAAACTATGTTGAGTTTACAAACACACAACTAATTACAAGCAATTATAGTTGCAGTAGGTTTGTAGCATGCATACCACAAAGTATTTATCATTTTAAAATTGCTTCCTACAAGAATCTGCTTTGACAACTATATGTAGGAATCAAGCCAAGTGCTTTACTGTCTTTTTAAGTTAATGAAATTTTCAAAACTTTGTATTTGGAATTTTAAGATAGTGAATTAACCCAAAGTGTGTGTGTGTGTGTGTGTGTGTGTGTGTGTGTGTGTGTGTGTGTGTGTGTGTGTGTGTGTGTGTGTGTGTATAATATACGTATTTCTACATACAAGCTAGAAAATACAATTGAGTTCTAACTGTTGAATGACCTCTGCTTAATGAAAGCTGGAAATTGTTTGCATGTTATTTAAGAGAATTTAAGCCTAGTCTAAATTTACTGAAACAAGTTATCGTTGGACCAACTTTTTCAAGTTGGTAAGATGTGTGCAGTCCTACATCCTTTATCTTGGACTGAGTTTGTAGTAGATGGCTGGGATACTGAGAAATCAGTTTGGTAGTTTGTGCAGGGAAGGTGAGAGTATTGGATTGGAACGCTCCTGTCCATCAGCAGGTGGCACTTGGGAATTGTTTTAGCCTTGGAGGGGTGGGGACACTGCCAGGTGCATGCTTGACATCCTACCCGACCCCTTGAGACCTTTGGCGTATGAAAAGGTGAGATTGGTCATAGGGGCTGGGTTCTGGCTGGCTTAAGTAGCCTGGCCACACCTGGGCAGCCCTCTTAGTTGGCTGCCCAGGACAAGCGAAATTCCAGAAGACTGGCGAGTATAGCAAAGGATTTGTATAGCGGGGGTTGTCCAGGGAGTGACACAGAGTGGCTGGAGGTTTGACCCCCTGGGACATCTCTCCATTACTCTGGCCATGAGTGAAGGATTTTCACCCAACCTGCTTCCTCCAGGAACCTGCCCCGCAAAGGATTGTTTAACCCTCCTGGGTCCCTCTTGGTGATTGCTCAGGAATTTCACAAGAATTGCTCCTGGGGGCTTTTCCTACCTCCGAGGAACCTTTCCCCCTGTGCAGAAATTTCATGAGACTTGCCCCCAGATCTCCCTTCTGGGAACTTTTCCCCCAGGGATTCACCCCAGGAATTACCCCCTGGGTCTCCCTGAAAATTGTATGTTCTCACAGGGAACACTCCTGGATGGCCAGCTCAGAACACTAGGGTAGATTCCCATCGTGACCAACAGGAGGCAGACAAAGCTTTTTTGGAGCATGCATAGAGGGATCTCCCCGCCAGAGCTCCAGTTCATTGTCTGCCTTCAGACTAGCAGGATGCGGACTTCTAGTCCCCACACATAGGGGAACCATCCTTGAACTTTAAAAAACTTTTCTGGGTGCTGGGTGAGAGCTCAAAGCCCTCTCCCAGTGGTCTGGGAGCCAGGGAGAGTGGGAGCCACAGATCACCCCCGGGTGCTCTGACCGGCCGGACCTTGCTCAGAGCATCTCCAGCCCTGGTGCTAGTGGGCTCAGCAGCAGAGGGGGCACAGACAGGTGGCGGTGCCACAAACAGCAGTGGAGACAGGTGGCAAACCGCTAGCAGCGGGGTGCACCAAAGCAGCATGGAAGCCAGGAGGAGTCGGTCAGAGAAGCACCAGAGTCTGTAAGAACCCCTCAACCTGAGACCCCCAATCCCCACCCATATGGCTGTTTTGCAAGAGATCCTGGCCTCACTCCATGATATCAAAAACCTCAAGCCTAAGGCCAAACACAAGCGCCCCTCCCTCCAGAGGAAAAATTGAAACCAAAAGCAGGCGCCTCCTGCTCTGACAAAGGTAAACAGTCAGCAAAGTGTGCCAAATCGATGGCCCTGCTGGACTCAGAGGCAGATAAAAGGGATTCCTCAGAAGAACAGATCACCTTGACCTAGTAGGAGCACCATGTCCCCGTCTGTCCCACCAAGGGAAAGAGGCCTGTTAAGAGGTGGAGAGCCCTTGCCCCCCATGGGGGGAAGAGGAAAAATGAGCCCCCTTGACTCTGGGAAATCTGAGGAAGCAGATGATGGAGAATCTTCCCTGGAAGAGGGACAGATTCCAGAGGAAACCCTGGAAGTCTCTAAAGATCCTGATAGTGAATTCCCTGTGTAATACAAGGATCAGATCTTTGTCCAGGTACAAAAAACCCTGGCCCTAAGGGAGAAGGAAGCAAAAAAGAATACAAGCGTGACTATATCCCCAAGTTCAGTTCAAAAGACAGGAACATGATTCTGGATAAGGCCTTTGCAAAAATCATAAAAGGGGAATGGCAACACCCAACAAATGTTTTGAAGTGTTACAAAACACAGGAGGCCCTGTACTCCTTTACCAAGCCCAAAGAAGCTCTCCTATCCACCCCCAGAGTTGATCTGGCAGCAGCATTTCTCGCTAAGAAGTCAGTTTTCCCCACTGAGGGGGATTGCTTTCCCCAGGACCCTACAGATAAGGCGATCGAGGTCAGCCTCCACAGAAACTTCGAGGAGGTGTCTGCAGTAACAAGGATGGCAATAATTTGCCTCATATTTTTCTAGGGCCTTGATGAAATGGACCCACAGGAGTAGGGAGCCCAAGATTTCTCCCCAAGTGACCAGAGTGCTGTCAGTCAGAATACAGCTAGCCTATTCGTTCATAGTGGATGCAACCACACACATGTTATTTCTGGAAGGGAGACAACGTGGCTAAGAACACGCTCATAGCTCGCCAGTTCCACAGCACTAAGCTTGTTTGATGTCTGTCTTGATAAGGTACTGGCAGATGCCGCAGACAAAACCAAGAAACATATGCTACAAAGCGCCGCCTCACCTAAACGGTTCTTCTGTGCCTCCAGCTCAGGAGCCTACAACTATGGGGGCTATAAGAAGCCCTACTATGCTCATGAGGGGGGCACAGCCCAAGCCCCACTGGGACTGCCTCAAGGGAGCAGATGCACCCCCACGTGCAAAAACTGGGGTCACCCTCATGGATGATCTCAAAACAGCTTGAGATCCTCCATAAGGGGTACTCAATCGAATTTTGCAGAACCCCATCAGATTTCTTTTTTGTATCCCCAGTTTCCAAGAGGAAGGAGAAGCATGAGGCCATGCTGCAAGAAATCGCATGCCTAGATGCCATAGGTGCTATTGAACAGGTGCCCACAGAAGAAGAGGCATCCGGTCTCTGCTAGTTGGTCTTCCTCATTCCGAAAAAATCAGAATAGTGGAGGACAGTCCATGACCTAAAGCCAGGGCCCCGATTCTTCTGCAATTTCCCCCCCAAAATTCTGCGACCCAAAATTGGAAATTCTGCGACCCAATAAAGTTACAAAACAAGTCTACTAAAATTTAAAAAATGAGTTCTTTCTTTATTTGAAGTACTGACATCTTTATGCTGTGCCCCACTAAAACACATGGCAATGCAGAGGGCACAGCAAGCAACCCCCTCCCCCACACAACACATGGCAATACAGAGGGCACAGCGGTAACCCCCCCCAACACATGGCAATACAGAGGGCACAGCAGGTAACCCCCCCCACAACACATGGCAATGCAGAGGGCACAGCAGGTAACCCCCCCAACATACGGCAATGCAGAGGGTACAGCAGGTAACCCCCCCCAAACTACATGGCAATGCAGAGGGCACAGCAGGTAACCCCCCCGTCCCCACACACACGCACCACATGGCAATGCAGAGGGCACAGCAGGTAATCTCCCCCCCCACACCACATGGCAATGCAGAGGGTACAGAAGGTAAACCCCCCACCACCACATGGCAATGCAGAGGGCACAGCAGGTAACACCCCCCCCACACACCACATGGCAATGCAGAGGGCACAGCAGGTAATCTCCCCCCCCACACCACATGGCAATGCAGAGGGTACAGAAGGTAAACCCCCCACCACCACATGGCAATGCAGAGGGCACAGCAGGTAACACCCACCCACCCACAACACATGGCAATGCAGAGGACACAGCGGGAACCCCCAACCCAGGAGCCCCCCCCACCTACTTATCTTATGGCTGGAGCAGGCAGCGGCGGTGACTTAGGAGCAGCGGCGGCAGCCACTGCTCAGTGCGCTCGTCCCCATCCAGCTCCTGGCCTTTTCGTGGTCCCTCCTAATGCGGCCTCTCAGGGCGACGCAGCCGGATGATATCATCTGGCTGCGCTGCTCTGTTGGGAGGGGCTAGGAAGGGGCCAGGAGCTGGATGGGGATGAGCACACTGGAGCAGCTGCTGCTGCCGATGCTACTAAATTAATTAGTTTTCTAAATGGGGGGGGGAGGCAAGCTCTGGCAGCTGGGGAGGGGAAGCCCCGAGAGTTTAATTTCCCCTCCCCCCGTGGAATCTCCTGCCCCGCGTCTCCCCAGTGCAGGCTACAAATTCTGCGCTGGGGTAAGTGGGGCAGGAAATTCCACGGGGGGAGGGGAATTCTGTGAATCGCAGACCCACGTTTCCCTCGGGGCCCTGCCTAAAACACGTCAACAAATCGGTGATGGTAAAAAAGTTCCAGATTTGGGGGGAGATGGGGCTTCTGAGCATGCGTGAGAAGTAAGATGTGCCTGAGGCAGGCTCCTGCATCTGATTTGAGTCTAAAAAATTACCATCAGAGCCCTCAAATCCTATAAAAAATACTATATGGAAAACTCCAAAAAAGACAGAAAAAGACTGACAAACCCACAAAGGCGAACCCTGCATAATTATTATAGCAGGTCCCAAAAGACCCAGGAGGCCGCTCCGGCAGAAACAATAGTAATGGTGGCGAGCGTGCCGAATTCACCACCGCGAAGGAGAGCCGACAGTGAGCGTGAGGTAACTCAAACATTACAAAAAATGAAAGAAGAAATGATGAGTTTGGCAAAGTGCATACTACTTTAGAAGCGGTAAATAAAAAAGTTGAAAACTTGGCGGGCTGCATGGATGATACTGAGAAGAGAATGGTGAACATAGAACATAGAACACAGAGAGCTAGAGACTGATTCCAAAATGACACAGATGAACAAAACAATACAGGAACTGGCAGATAAATGTACTGACCTGTAGACCAGGGGAAGAAGAAAAAAGAAGAAAAAAATTCAGTTCCTAGGTCTAAAAGGAGCGGAGGGACAAAATGTTGGGGCATTTATATACACTGTGCTGCAGAAGTTGTTCCCAGAAGAGGTGCAGCTACACGTGGCTGAAATAGAGAGGGCAGATAGGTCCCTTATACCCAAACCAGCAGCAGATGCCCTACCTAGAGACAGAATAGTGAAATTTTACAAATTTCATGAAAAATAACAGATCTTGAGGCTTGTTAGACCCTTGGGTGGGCTGGAGTTCCAAGGCGCAAAAATAAAAATCTTAAGTGACATGGCGACTGAAACCTGGAACCAAAGGAAAGTTTGGCATAAATATATGGGCCCCTTCTATGCACAAGGGCTTAAACCAAGACTGAGCACTCAGCCAAGCTTGCCTTGATGTATGAAGGGAGGGGGAAAATATTTTTGAAACTAGCAGCTAGAGACCTTTCGGCAAGCAAACCTGAGGCTGACTTACAATCAAGATCTGAATCCAATAACAGATGAAAAGACAACAGTGAGACGTCTTGACAGCACCCCTATAGTGAAATAAGCTCTGTAAAATAATTAGCGTTGGCAGAACACGTAGAGGAAAGAAGGGGAGGAGGAGTGCGAGGGGGGGTAAAAAAAACCTGGAAGAGACTGCTCCGGTGAGACAAACTAACAGTTTTTACTGTTAGTTATATTAAGTAATATGAGACACCCAAACAAAACAAGTTAACGTTCTTAATAGTGTATATGCATTATAAAGAGTTAAATAAGTTAAAGTTATAATAAAAAATATAAGTTGGGGTAGGTAAAGGAATATTGCTATACAAAAAGGTGTAATGAAAAAAAGATCAACAGAGGGAGCTCCAACATAAATAACTGGGGATGGGCGAACAGATCGTGGTTCGGGTTCGGCTCCGTTCGGTTCGGCTCCGTTCGGTTTGTCCGTTCGGGTCGACTAGTTCGCCGAGTTCGGGTTTGGCTGTTCGGTTCGGTCATCCGAACAGGCTGTTCGGCTAGGCTGTTCGGCTGTTCGATTTGGCCGTTCGGGAAATGTTGTTATGGGTGTTTTTTTTGTGTTTTATATAATTTTTGGGGTTTTTATTGGGTTTTATATGGTTTTCTTTTGTTTTTTATTTGTTTCTTTTGTTTTTATATGGTGTGTTTTTAAAAAAAAATCTAATATATATATCTATCTACACTAAATCTAACTGCCATTAACTATTCTAAATGCTATGAACTAAATGGATTATCTAACAAGTACACAGACCTACTCCTACAAACACTAAAACTAAATCACTAACGCTATCTCTATCACTAAGCTAACTCCTACAACTCTCTACTATCTGTCTATCTATCTACCTACCTACCTTTCCCCATCCCATATATATATATATATATATATATATATATATATATATATATATATATATATATATATATATATATATATATA
>QEPC01015466.1:1089929-1104539 GCA_003113815.1 Sphenodon punctatus | reverse complement strand
GCTGGGGCGCATCTTGCTGCGGCGTGGTCGGGGCCTGGTGAGTACTCGGGGCTGGTTTTCTCTGAGCCTGCCTCTGGCCCGCCCCTGTCTGGCGTTTCTCTCTCCGTGGCCTCCCCTGAATCCCCTGTCGCTGCCCCCTGTCATGGCGTCTCGCCGTGACAGTTACAATATAAACAATATGGAAATGTAAAGTGACATGATATTGTAACTGTAAGCTACATTTTTGTACTGTATACAATTTAAATAAAAATCTAATTAAAAAAAAAAAAAGTTCCAGATGGAGACACTGCAATCCATATGCCTTGCAGTGGCTTGGGGAGATGGGTTAACATCCTTGGACTTAAAGGAGGCATATCTCCATGTTCCCTTAAGACCTGCACGTTGGCGGTGGCTCCGCTTCACGTACAATTGGTCACACTGGCAGTACGCAGCCCTCCCTTTTGGCCTGGCCACATCACCGAGGACCTCCACCAAGGTCCTGGTTCCCTTGATCGCCAACCTGAGGGTAAAAGGGATTTTCTTGCACCCCTATTTGGACGATTATCCTGATCAGTGCTCCCTCGGCACAGAGGGAAGAATGAGACACAGTCAGAACCATCCAGTACCTTTAGTCGCACGGGTTCCTGGTGAACTTCAAGAAGAGCCACTTGACCCCAGTGCAGAAGCTGAAACATCTGGGAGTGATTTTAAACATGGAGTCTCACAGGGTCTTTGTGCCAACCCCACATCAGGAGAAGCTCCTCAGTCTGATTAAATTCATTCTTGACATCCCAAGAGTCAGGCTCAAGGTCCTGGCGAGTATCCAGAGACTCATAGTCTCCTGCAATCAGCTCCTCCACTGGGACAGACTGCATGCAAAACCCCTCCAGAAGCTCCTACATCCTTTCCAAGACCAGCTTACAGCAGGTCAACCCATAGGTCCTAGTGTCGCAGGAAGTGAGGAACACCTTAGGTGGTGGAGGTCTGCTGAAACGTTCCAAGAAGGGGTACCCATGGGAGACCTGATAAGTGTGGTACTGATGATGGATGCCAGCCTGATGGGCTGGGGAGCCCACTGCCTCCACCTGTCAACCCAGGGCACGTGGTCTTCTGAGGAAAGTGGAAGAAACATAAACTGGCTGGCGCTCAAAGTGATTTTCTTGGCCCTTCAAGCCCTCGACACAATGGTTCGAGGTCAGCATGCCCTAGTGTACATGGGCAACGTGACAGCAAAGACCTACGTGAACCATCAGGGGCTCTTGCTCATGGGATCTTCGCCCATCTGGCTTCTGCATCAGGCAGAAATGAACCTGAAATCACTGTGAGTCCTACACATAAAAGGCATACGGATTGGCTGAGCAGACAGAAAGTAGATCCAGGGGAGTGGTCCTTGAGCGAGACAGTGTTTGAACTGATTGTAGACACCTTCAAGCGACTCATGATCAATCTCTTTGCAAGCAAGGACAATGCGAAAATAACATGCTTCGTGTCTCACCACCACAACCATCTAGTGGTGGTGCAGGACACTCAATCAGCCATGGCCACGAGGCACTATGTATGCATTTTCTCCATTCCCCCTGATCACCAGGACAATATCCAAGATGCGGAGAGAACACGCCCATCTGTTCCTGGCAACCCCGTTTTGGCCCGGAATACCGTGGTTCACTGACCTCCAGGAGCTGAAGATTGCCTCCCCCCCCCGGTGGGACTTTCTGAGGATCCAAACCTGCTGTCTCAGAACCCAGTGCATTATGAAAACAAAGTGTTGCTGAGGTTGACTGTGTGGAGATTGAGCTGGGAGTGTTGAGTGTCCACCAGAAATATTTACAGGTGCACGTGGTGGGTGTTTTCCTCATGGTGTGCAGGGAAGTCCCTTAACCCTCTTTCTGCTAAGGTTAGACATGTTCTCGAATTTCTCCAGGAGAGCTTGTACCAGGGCCTTAAGCCCAATACCCTGTCATGTCAGGTGGCCAAGTTCTCACCTGTATTAGGGGATCCAAGTTTAACATGCATCCTCATGTTAGGTGTTTCCTGAAGGCTGCTAGAAACCGGACTCCTGTAGTGCAACATTTCCCTTCTTGGGATCTCAACCTGATGTTAAGGGCACTTTTGTCAGTTCCTTTTGAACCTATTCAGGAATCCTCTTTATACTACGTTTCTCTAAAGGTGGCCTTCCTGGTTGACGTTACGTCTGTCAGGAGAGTTTTGGAACTGGGGCACTTTCCATAGAGCCAGTGCTATGTGAATTTAGGTATAACTGTTATTCTTCATCTAGATCTTTCACAGGGGACAGGAGATTGTCCTCCCATCCTTCTGCCCGAACCCATCTCACCCTTGTGAGAATGGAATAACCTGGATGTAAGGAGGGCTTTAAAGGTTTATTTAGATAAGACATCAAGCTTTAGATGCTCTTCTTCTCTTTTTGTGATTTATAGTCCTGGCAGGAGGGAATGAAGGCCTCTAAATCTTTGATTTCTAAGTGGCTGGCAGCTTGCATAGCAGAGGCTTACAAGGTGCAAGATAAAATGCCTCCTTAGATTATTTATGCACACTCTCTGAGAGGAGCAGGTCTTAAGGAACCTCACTCCCTATGAGATCTGTTGAACGGCAACTTGGGCTTCGGTTCACACATTTACCAGGCACTATAAGAACCACATTCAGGACTCCACTCAGGCGACTTTTGGCAGGACGGTGTTACAGTCGGTGATTTAACTTGCTCCTCTGGAAGACATTTCTCCTCTTGTCTCCTGCCCTCTTCTGATCTTATACTGCTTGGGAACGTCCTTAGTGTCCTGAGCTGGTTTTCTAGGAGTGCTCCCTGTGGGAAAGGAAAATTGGGTGCTTACCTGTGAATTCATCTACAGGGACAGCTCCTGGACAGCCAGCTACCCACTGCAGCAACCACCCAGTTATTGCAGAATGACTGGGTGGAATGTCTTTGTTATCAGTTTGGCCCTAGCTTGTTAGCGCAGGGTGGTTGGGTTTGTGAATGGTTAATAGTATTTGGTTGCTTTCTATGGGTATTTTCAGATGTTATGAGATCATGGTCAACCACGGACAATCCCATGTGGTGGCAGATGGTCCCGTAACATCTGGTTGCTCGCCGCCAGATGTTCACCACGGTGAACCACCGGCGGTGAGCAAAATAACCATGCTTTCGAGGATGGTTCAGGCACCATCTCCGAAAAGGTGGTTAATTGAACCACGGGGATGGTAATGTCTGTTACCGCCACCGATTCCAAGCCATGGTCCAGACCCTGGGACGGAATCGGGCGCAGCGGCCACATTGGCTGCTGCACCCACCCATCTCCAGGAGGATGGGCTGCTGGGGAAGTGTGGGGGACAGGGCGCCGCGCAGCCCTGCCCCCTCCCCAGATTCCCCGTCGGAATCAGCCGGCTCGTCTGTTGATGGGCCGTTCTGATTCCAGCTGTGAATCAGAAAGGTGATTCCATAACGGGGCCAATAGGTGCCCCATCACGTCTGAAATCACCCTATGACTGGAATTCTGGGGGGCAGATTCCTCTATGCATGCTTCAAAAAGCTTTGTCTGCCTCCTGCTGGTTGCAGCGGGGATCTACCCTAGTGTCCTGAACTGGCCATCCAGGAGTTGTCCCTGTAGAAGGAAAATTCACAGTTAAACACCCAATTTCCCTTTTTGCAACATAAATCATATGGAAGCAGAAAAGAGATGTGTCTGGTAAAGGGTGGAGAGAAGAGGATTGGATTTTACAACCATGCTGTCACAAATCAAATTCATGGAGAGGAGAACTTGGGGAAAAAACAGTTTTTCCATTTTGTTTTTTGGCTACCTAGATTCTCGGTGTCTAGTTCCTATAATACTGTTGTCAAACTCTGATTACAATAAGCCAACATACATAAAATATAGAATCAAATAGTGTTGTTCCAGTTTTCCTAGGTTTTTAAAAATTTCATCATTTGAATTCAGTCTTTTCCACTTTTGTGAGGAACACAAGATATTGCTTATACTGCTAAATAATACACACTTGTTTCTAATGAATGGATCCTAACTCTTAATGAATGAAGTGGGTTTGAAAATCTAATTACCAATGTCAAGGGTTTACTAGAACTCATTTTGTGTGTGTCTCAACGGCAAAAATTGACCCTTAACTCTAAAGATGAAAGGCGCAAGTGTGTTAGATATTTGAGTACTGCTCCATGTTGCAGACATTATGTTTGGGTTAGAACCAGTTATTGTGCTGTTGTGAATATCATATATGTAATATTTCATTGATGTCCGAAGCAGAATAGCAGATGTGAAAGGGTTACCCTCACTTTACCACTTGTTCTATTTCCAGCTGTGAATGGTGACTTGAACATTTTTATTTTTGAGTAGATTTTTGTGCCCCCTGTATGCATTCCAGTAGTCTGTATGCTATAAACCTAGAGAGAGGCTTTGGAAAATCAGGGCATTTTGAAAGAGCACATAAACAACTCTTCCTTTGACTAATTAGCCAATTCATATAAAAGAATAATGAGCAGCATTTAAGGTAGAATGTTGATGGCATAGCATGTGTTCAGAATAAAATGATTCCTTCTTAGATGAGTGACATGAAATTAATCCCAAGAAAAGGTACAGAAGGCTGAATAGTGTGAGCCTAGCAGAATGAGTGGTTTTAGACAGAACAATGACCATATTTCTAAACCACAGCCCCCGTTTGGCAGTGCGTAGCTACCCATGTCCCATCTCAGGCCCAGTATGCAGGGAAGGGGTTGCATGTAGTTGTGAGGTCTAAACAAGACCTCAAACAACTCAATGGAATTCCCCTGGGAGCACTGGCCAGTGGGGGCGGGAGGAGGATTGGCACTCTTCCTGCCACCGCTACCTAGTGTTCCCAGGGGCTCTTTTAAAATGAGATCTTACCATGCATGGCCACCCAATAACCACTCATCCAAATGCCCATTTGAAGAAGGTGTGGGGAGATGCATGTTCCCGTGAGCCATGCAGTACCCGCTCATGGCCACTCACAGGGCACTGCTGAAAAATCCCAGGTGCCCATGTGGGGTAAGCCAAAAAAGTACAGGCACCCATGCATCCCTGGCCCGTGTGAACTGGGGCGTCCGCCTATGCCAGTAGACAGGTCCTCAGCCGGGCTGCATCCCTAGTCCTGCCCACCGCCCTACCAGGAGCTCTTAAAGGACATGCACGTGAAATACAACACTGCGTTGGCTCAAAGCACAACAAATCCCCCCTCAGGACGCATGAGAGAAGAGTCAACGCCCTGGACGACAGCAGCTCGGACAGCGGCTTCCAATGTGTCCTGCCCAGAATGCACCTCTGCTGTTAACTGGGACTGCCAGCAGCTGCAGTGGCTTCCAGAGTCATGGGCAGGAAGGGGGTTAAGGGTTTCTGTGGCTTGTTTCCATGCTGTCCACTACTGTGTCATGGCAGAAGTTGGGCAGGGCTTTGTGTGGGGGTTATTGCTGAGCGGGGGTGAGGGGGAATGGCTGCTCTTATGAGTTGTTTTCAGGGCCGGTTCATGGTGGCAGGAGTGAGTGGAGACTGCCTGGGTGACTGCAGCAGCCACCCTGGGAGCCACCTATTAGAATTGCTCCCCATGTACTCCACCTGAGCGACTGCACTGCAGCTGTGCCACCCAGGGGTGGATTAGCCATTGAACCCACTGGGAGGATTCCCGGTGGGTCGGGATGGTCCGGAGGGCCGGTCCCACTGTCTGTTGTTCCAGGCCCACCCCGCGGCCAGCTGGGGCCCCGCACTTGCCTGACTGGGCAGCAGGCTGCAGCCCGCTTCTCCCCCAATAAGTGATTCTTCCTCCCCTCCCTGGCTCCAGTCCTAGGTTATCTCTCACCTGCCTCTTCCTCCTAGGAGCACTGCAGCAGCAGCAGCAGCAGCAGCGGACACTCGATGGGGCTGGGAGATAATGCTGTTTGTTTACAAACAGCTCCTCCCCAAGTGCTGATCAGAAGGTTGCTACCTTATAAAAAAGGTTCTTCGAGATGGCTCCCAACAGTCTCACAACTGGGTTGTGCATGATTACCCTGTTCAAATAATAGACCACGTGATGGTCTCGAGCTCCTCTAGTATAAAAAGCACTGACTCTCCCCCTCTGAATGACAGTTCCTTCCAACGCTTTCTAGAAATATAAGAAAAGAATTCCATGCGGGGCTGGAAGGATGGGTGTTGTGAGAATGTTCGGAGCCATCTCAAAGAACCTTGTTTACAAGGTAGCAACCTTCTGTTCTTCTTTGAGTGGCTCCTCATATGATATTTTTACATGACTCTGCCGGGTGGGGAGTCTGTGGGCACGCTAGTGCAGGGGTGGGGTATGCACATGGCTGCACATGCATCCCCCCTCACTGACCACTCATCCACACCCACATAGTAAACACAGTTCCCCCCGGTTGCTCTGCGTGGGGATGAGTGGGGAGGTGAGTGGGGATGCATGCTAGGCGGTCATGCACGAACCCCCACTCACCATGGGCGCGTGCACCGCATTGTTCACACGGAGCTCCCCCACCCATGAACACACAGAAATCTGTGTTCATGGCTGGCAGAGACCCATGTAAAAAAGGCCACATTCTCACAACTGTCTTACTTAGACTATCTTAGGTAGGAATTTAGGATGTAAAGCAATACATTATCGGATACCGGATTCTACCGGTTTCCCACCCCTAATATCTATTCTGTCTTGGAAAATAAATCTGCAAATATGGTTCTGAGATTATTATGACTGTTATTTCACTAACTTAATGAAGTTATTGCCAACAGGAATACTCTCTTTAAACCCGCATCCCCATAACCAGTTCATTTGCGCCCCCGTATAATCAATTCACACTGCCCTGTGGCCACAAATTAAATGGTTATGGGTGGGGGAAGCGTGAATTGATTATATGGGGGCAGGGGCACAAATGAACTGATTATGGGGTGGGGGCAGCATGAATGATTATGGGGGCACAACTGAACTGGTTATATGTCTCTTTTCATGGCATAATGCGCTTAATAAACTAGCTGCATTTTGGGTGTCTTGTGGGTATGATAGCAGCAGCACCTCTGGACTGGTCGCACTGCATGCGTGCACAAGGCACAGGTGGCACCAGCAGCAAGAAGCAACAGGCCCTGGAGGCTAGACTGGCTAAGCTCACTCCCTCCTCCAGTAAGGCAGTGGATGGTAAGTCTTTCTGTGCCTGCCTCACTGCTCGCTTGGCTGTCCCTGCAGTGGAACCACTTCTGGGGAGTGGTGGTAGACACTTGGCTGGGGAGGGGGCGGAAGCATTGGGAGACCATGCTTCTCCATGGTTGCTCAGAGGGATGGAGAATGAAAATCCTTCCTGTCCAGAGGGAGTAAGTTTTATGTAAATTTACACATTTGCATAATTAGGTGGGGCCTCCTGGGGCCGGTTGGCCTGGGGGGGCAGCTGGGGCCTCTTGGTCTTGTGGGGTCTGGGGTTGGGCCTGTGGGGGCCGCCTGGGCCTGGCCTGGCCTTGTGGGGCCTTGATCTGGGTCTGTGGGGGCCTGCCTGGGCCGGCCTTGTGGGGGCTGCCTGGGGCCGGCCTGGCCTGGCCTTGTGGGGGCCTGCCTGGGCCGGTCTTGTGGGGGCTGCCTGGGGCCGGCCTGGCCTGGCCTTGTGGGGCCTGGGGCTGGCTGGTGTAGGAATGAAGGAATGGGGGATTTAAATCCTGAGTGGTAGGAATGTTGTGTGAGAAGGCAGCTATGCGTTAGCAGAAAGGGTGCATTCCTTTAAGGCTGTTACTTAATTGTGTTCCAGTGCAGCATTACTACAGGTGCAAGGAATGACGCCCTAATATTCAATAATGTAGATATTGGAAGTCTGGTATCAATTCTCCCCTTAGTCTTCCCTTTGCTAAGCTAAACACAGGGCCTGTGGAATACTAGTGCAGCTGGTGTATGAATGAAGAAGCCTTACTGTAGGATGCATAGCAAGGGATAGAGTGATTTTTTGGTTGGGGGCCACTGAGCACTGAAACAGAGTGATTTGGGGAGCCAGAGCACTGAAATGAGGGCCAGTACCCCCACCAGCGGAAATCTCCCCCCTGCCATCCCCCCATAATCTCCCACTCACCCCTGCCAGGCTGCTGAGGATCTGAGTCTGGGGACTCAGCTCTGATAGGCGCCAAATCTGGTGTATTCTGCCTGCCCCCATGCCACGTTTCCTTGGGCCATTTCTGGTGTGCTGGTGGCTTTGTCGCTGGCACAGGGCCACTAAGACTATATTCTCCCAGGCCACTTTGGTTTCCAAATCTGCCCGTGGTGCCACCCCCCCCGTCCCTCCCCCCAGTCTACTCTCTACCACTGCTTTAGCTGCTGTCATCAGGAAACTCAGTGCAGGGAGCAGACCGGGGAAAGGCCTGCCTCCCAACTATCATATTTCCCAGCAGCAGCAGGGAGCAAACAGTCTGTTCTTCACCACTACTTCAGTTGTTGCCACTAGTCCTAGGCAGCGACAACACAAGCAGTGCCAGGGCCTCTGGTGTTTCCTCTTCCTGGTGCTTCTTGGGACCAGTAAGCCTTTCCCTCACCCTCTCACATATAATGGCTACCAATGAGCAGTTACATCTAGCTGTTCCCACCCACCCCGGTGTCCAAAAAGCTATGTGTTTGGGATTGCCCATGCCGACATAGCTGTTGTGATATCTAAAATCACCCAATATCTGAAAGCGAATTGTAGATGATCACCTGAAGAAGTAATGGAAAAAGTAGTATGGCTGTTTCATTAATTTACAGTTGATAAAATGAGATCCTAGATTTGCCCCAAATCTTTTCTTGCTTTATATGAGAGAAACAGGTGAAGGCAACAAGAACAGATATCTTATCACTGGTATAGACTTCAAAATGTTAAGAGACTCCGCTCTGGCATCTCTGGCAAATAAATTAGCTTTGAAACTTTTGAGTGCTAGTGTTTTTTTACTAAGAAATCCTGAATCTTGTACGTGGGTCTTTAATTTAGTTATTTTTATTTTTGGCTGACGCTAGGAAATAGAGGCATGTGAAAATAGGCATGGTAAGTTACTGAGCTGAAATTTACCAAAAAAATCCAAAATGTTTGTATGTCTCCAAAAATGTTTGATGTATGATTTTGAAACCATGGCAAAGGTGTGGTTTGATCTTTGCTTTATCTGGACCTGTCTGCCAGTCCTCAACTGTGATCTAGACTTTCTCTCATTTGTCTTCTCAATCCAGTATACCCTGAGAGAAGCAGCTGGTATATACCTTTTTGGGAGATGTAAATCTTGGTGATAAATTCATACATTAAAAGGTCTAAACATATCCAAATAGGTCCCACCATTTTATGTAATTCTGATAGTCTGAAAACCTAAATATAATAGTGACCCATCAGAAACATGAACCAGGTCTGTGATCCACAGCCACTTACTCAACTGAAGTCCTATAAATTAAGTGGTTTGTGTATCATGGTCCAAAGTTGAAGTGATTCAGGATATCATTCTCAGTCTACTTCCCCCCCCTACTTTTTTATTCTGTTCATGGCAGCCAGCAAAGGTACAGCTTCTCTCCTAGGCAAGTTGGAATGGCTTCCACTGTGAATGGTGGTTTAGCTGGAGAATAGGGTCCAGCTGTGAAAATGTCTTAAGTTCAGGTTCTGAACACTACAAAAGCTGGTTAAAATTCAGATCGGTGCATTTGATTCTGCACCGGGGTTACGTTCACTGTGATTTAGAGGGGCGACAAATTCCAAATCATGTTCAAGAAAATGGAGGGAGGCATCAGTCCACCAAACAAGAATTCAATCTATGGGCTGCTAATGAAAGTTGTAAAACGTTGTGAACTATTTGGCTATTTTGTTAATCGCCAGGAAGACATGACTGGTGCTCCAGAACATAACTAAAGTTTTACTGGATGAGAGGAAATTTTGTGAGAAGCATGGCCT
Organism: Sphenodon punctatus; assembly: GCA_003113815.1. Classification (NCBI taxonomy): domain Eukaryota; kingdom Metazoa; phylum Chordata; class Lepidosauria; order Sphenodontia; family Sphenodontidae; genus Sphenodon; species Sphenodon punctatus. Next base: position 1,094,674 of record QEPC01015466.1, on the reverse strand, counting down.
ACCTAATTCAGGGAGGAGTGGGAGCTCTCCTCTACACTTAGCAGTGAGAGGACAGCTGTACTCTTCACTCATAGATTCTCCCTTTAACTTTAAACCCTGCTTTCCAAGAAGGTGGTGAATAGTCTGCTGAAACATAAGTTCTAAAAGGGAAATGTGTGTTTAAGTGTGTGTTCCCTTAACATTAATCTGGGGTTTGTAGGGAGTAAACTGGACAGATCTTGTCCCCTTTACAGAACAGTGGGTTTCAGAAAACTTGCAGTTTGCAGTCTGTGATGATATACCCAGTAGCTTTCCACAGTAGTGTCTTCTAAAGTATGGGGTGAGTTTCTATGATCGGTGTTATTCAGTAGGTCAGAGTAAATGTTTAGGATGTTCCTGTCTGTCCCTCAAATATACAGAACTATACATTTTTGTAATATGATTGGGATTATATAGGGACCTAAATCAGTACAGAATTTAATCTCTATAGTAAAGTTATCTTTCTGTTGTGTTTCGATGAAAAGAAACCTGATTTAGCTGGTACATGGTAGGAGTGGGAAGTTGGGTACATCCGGTATCCGATACTGCCGGTATTTTGCTGTACCGGAAGTATCGGATTACTCCGGTATTTGGGGGTACCGGTACCAGTTCCCTGTGCCGGATTTTTTTACATTGCGGCCATTGAAATGAATGGCCGCAATGTAAAAAAAAGAAACAAAAAAACCCAACCACTTTCCCTCCCCAGTCCAGGCTGCATGGGTGGAAGGGAGGACACCCCCCCACCCACCCTGCCCAGCCTGGATTTAAAAAAAATGTTTTTCCCCCTGAAGTCCCTGCTAGTGCGGACTCCAGGCCACCACCGGCAACCTAGAGCCCGCACCAGCAGGTAGGTAGTGGTACTAGGGTGATCCCTGGGGTGGGGGGTGGTTTAACACCCCCCCCCCACCCCAGGGATCACCCTACCCTCCCACCCAGGAATCACCTACCTTTGGCACTCCGGGCGGTGGTGGAGGCGGCGGCGGCAGCACGGTGGTCCGGAAGCTTCAGCGCTGACTGGTGGCTTCAGCACTTACTAGGCCTTCTGGGGAACTTCTGGGTTTCCCCGGAAGGCCTAGAAAGCACTGAAGTCACCAGCCAGCGCTGAAGCTGCCAGACCGCCGTGCTGCCGCCTCTGCCGCCGCCACCCAGAGTGCCAAAGGTAGGCGATCCCTGGGTGGGGGGGTAGGGTGATCCCTGGGGTGGAGTGTTAGACCACCCCCCACCCCAGGGATCACCCTAGTACCTGCTGATGCGGGCTCCAGGTCACCAGTGGCGGCCCGGAGCCCGCACTAGTAGCAGGGACTTAGGGTAAAAAAATATAAAAAATTAAATCCAGGCTGGGCAGGGTCAGTGGGTGGTGCCCCCCCCTTCCACCCGCACAGCCTGGGAGGGGAAGGGGGAGGGGGGAGGTATTGGTTTCCCCCCCCCCATTGATTTAAATGGGGACAGTTCCCCATTGAAATCAATGGAATAAATCCGGTACCGGTATACTGGCTTTAATCCAGTAAACCGGGTTTTTGTAAACAGGTAACCGGTAAAACTGTAACCTGTTCTTTGCCAGATGTCCCACCCCAGTACATGGGAGCCTCTCTTCCTGTTTTCTTTAAGCTTTGGCCTCCTTACTCAGGAAAAGAAGAGGTGCAGCTGTGTGTAATACACTTTAGAGAAGAAAATAGAGACAATCTCTTTGTACAGACTGCAGAATTTGAAGGTGGTGACACCAGAGGCAACCCTCTTTTGTGGGAGTGTAAGGACAAGTGCTACACAGGTGTGAAGTGGATAAAACACATTCTTAGGACGGAGTGCTGAACTCGGAAAACAAGCAAAATGAAATCCTTCAAGTTTGTCACTCTACCTTTTGCTTAGCAGTTCTTTTTGTTATGATTATGAGTAGTTTATTGCATACTGTGCTATATTAATACTTTAAGCACCATGCACTCTGAAACCTTCCATGTTATAGAGAATAACATCTTGGGGTTTCTTTTCTCAACTGATAATTATCCTTTTGATTTGCATCAACTCATCTTTTGACTTATTTTATATGCAGGGTTCTGCATTTCCCTCATTGGGGACAATGGGGAAAACGCAGTGAATATGTGCAAAGTTCTACAGTTAGCCCTATTCCGTTTTCCCTTACTTTCTAAATAGGCACCCCAAGTAATGTTATAATTGTAGTCAATTATAGTGTATGCTTTGTTCTGTGTACTGTGTTTTGCTCATATATTGCTAAAATGCAGTTTATTTCATTGCTATTGAAATATCAATAAAAAGAAATTAAGAAAAAAATATAGAAAGCAACTTTTTGATTTGTGCCTTCAGTACAACAAAAGCTGAGTAAAGCACAACATCAAGTTTTGCCATGTTTGAGTAGCGCTTCAATCACATGTAAGCGTAACAATGATAGACATATCATATTGGCTGAGGTCCTCCAGCCAATTTACTCTAGAGTAGTCCTATTGAGTTTAGTGGAACTATCCCAGAGAAAAATGGTTTGAGGATTGTAGCCATTGCCATAGATATTTCAATTGCTGAAGAACCAACTAGCCTAGCTTAGTGGATAAGGCGTGGGACTTAGTGAAACCAGGGTTCAAATCCTGCCAAATAAACGAATATATTTTGCTATGAACTTGTTGCATTATGATTGTATTCTCACCTGACCAAATGATTGTAAACTTGCTTTTTAGATGATTTTAGTAGCTGTGTACACCTGTTTGTAATAATACTAGATTTGAATATAAGTAGTGTTGAATATATGTGCTTATATTAGCGTAAGTAGAAATATGTTGGTTCATACTGAAAAGCATGACGGGTACAAGCCAAAAGACTAGTCGACCTAAGCCTAACCCAGGAGTCTCAGATCACAGTGGTGGGAAAACTGCTGAACCATGCAAGAGAGAGATTGTTTGGAAGGGAGGAAGGGAATGTTGATTATAAACAAAGCATCTCAATAGCAAAACAGGAGATAGCTTGCGACACTTAACAGAAAAAATGGCCTTTTATAATTCAGAGTAATGGGTATTGGCTAGCTAACAACCTTGAGGGCACCAGGGTAGGAAGAAAACTCTAGTCTCATCTTGAAGCACAGAAGCTTCGACCTTGCCCAGAGGGATGGGGATGTTCTGAAGAGATAAAGATTGAGATGCGCATAAGAATGTGGTCAGCAGAAACCCACGAGATAGTGATGTGAAGCCCTGCACCAAACACACCAGCAAAATGACCTCCCGCCCAGAGGACTATATAAGCAGAAGCCCGAACCATGGCAAATTGCCTCCAGCGCTACTGGCCACTAGCTTTGCAATGAGCTACTGGGCTGTTGATCCCTAATCAGTGGCGGCTCCCACTGCAGGACGTTATGGGCGGTGCCCCCCAAAGCCCTGCGGGGCCACCGCTGTGGCTTTAAAAGTTTTTTTTTTTTTTTTTTTTTAAAAACGCGCCGCCATTATGACAGCTACAGCAGCCTCTGAGCTTCTGCAGAGCGCCTGTAGCTGTCACTGAACTCGTTCTCCCTTCGGGGACCCACCCACTCCGCTGGGAGAGGGAGTGGGTCCCCGAAGGGACAAAAAGGTTCAGCTGCTCAGCCGCCCAAAGCGTTTTCCTATGGAAAATGCGATTTGGGCGGCTGAACTCCTCTGTCCACAGCACGTATGGGACGTGCTGTGGAGGGAGGGACTGTAGCCTTCCATTGCGCTCAATGGGCACAATGGAAGATCTCGCCAGGGCGGTCACGTTGACAGCCCTGGTGAGAGAGCTTGGTGGGGAGGGGACTGAGGAAGGAGGGGGAGCAGCGCGCATGCACGCTTCCTTCCTGCCTCTGAGCCTCAGTCGCTGGCCGGGTGGGTGGGTGTGCTGCTCTTGCTCAGCTCCACACTGCGCACATGGAGAGCCGGGAGGGATCGATCCCGGCCGCCAGCCCCACCGGCAAGACTGCGATGACGGCGGTGCTGAGAGAGCAGAGCTGCGGTGGAGAAGCAGCGCCAGTCCCGCCTGAGCTGCAACTTGCAAGGTGGGTGACCCAAGACCCAGCGGCAACACACCCACCCCTTCCCCCCACAGCTCCCAACACACCCACCCATTCCCCCCACAGTCTGTGCCAGACTGGGTCAGAGCAATGGTCCATCCAGCCCAGCATCCTGTCTCTGACAGTGTCACAGTCAGTGCCAGACTGGGTTAGAGCAATGGTCCATCCAGCTCAGCATCCTGTTTCTGACAGCAGCCAATCTCGGTCACTTTGGAGAAGTATCCAACAGGTCATAATGGGGCAATCCATTCCCTGTTTTTCACTCCCAGCCCCAGTCAGAGGTCATGTTCCCTCCACGGCGGACTCTCCCCACCCTGGCAGTGGTCAGATGCAGTTCCTTCCAGTCAATCCCTCCCCCACATGGGCCCTGATCTGCTTTGCGTGGGGTAGCAATAGGAACTCGCCTGCGGCGCCCAGACCCCATAGGGAAAAGTGCCTCCTTGACACCCCCAGCCCCTCCTCCTGACCCTGGACTTCATATCTGGTTTTCCTTCCCTTCCCGGGCGAGGAGGAAGACCCTGCACTTTGGCCCCAGGGCTGAGTGCAAACACTTTTCCTATTGGTTGCATGGTGGAGGGAGTTCCTCTCCTGCCTCGGTTTGGGGGTTCAAACAAAACTCCCTGTCCCCACAGCTACCCTGTTTCCAGAGCAGCCCTTCCACCTCATCTGCTCCAAACCTCTGCTCTGCTAAGGATGGTGCTATTATGGA
>QEPC01015466.1:1041486-1089471 GCA_003113815.1 Sphenodon punctatus | reverse complement strand
CCAGCAGGCCAGATGGCCTTACTGCCCCTCCAAACTAAAAAGCCACCAGCCGCCCCTGTCCCTATTGTCACTCTCAAAAGATCCAGATACAAGGGGCACCTCTCCCGGGTATGGATCCCCAGGTCCCCACCTGTACCAACCTCTTCAAACCAACACTTGCCACTGTGGGCTGCAGGACACATAAGAAACATGTATTTTAAATGTGTTGAGTAGGCAGGGCTGGATCTATCCAAGAATTGTGCTGATGGTATGTTATCTGTGTAGTTAAGAATAAAATAGTATTGTACCCAATTAAACATTTGATTTGTGGTGTGGGGTGACTAAGATCCCGATTAGGAATTGTACTTGGGAGGGAGACCAGGTAAATCCCCAATCTGACAAACTCACTGGGTGGCTGTAGCAGGGTGCGTCTCAGAGAGTCTACTGCCCCTTTAAGGTAGCTGCAGGAACAAGCCAGAGGACTGGGCAGGTTGGGCTGTGGCTAGGACAGCTGGACAAGTGCTTGACAGAGCCAGTCCAGTAGTAAGAACTCTCTTTCCCCCCCCCCCAGATGACACTTAGGGGAACTTGGAGGACACTGTGTCAGGCTCCAGGGGTGGAGCCAGGGAAAGGGGAGGGGAAGTGGGTAGACAGGAGGGGGAAATGGGGTGTAGGGAATCTGGGATGTCCCTTAGTACACACGGGGAAACCTCTCAGACGCTCTCCAGTACCAAGGAGATAGGGTGTCCAGCATGGATCCCAGCACTGCTGGTCTAAGAATGCTTACAGCTCATCATTGAGGTCAAGGGACAGGGAATCCAGAAGCAAGGGATCAAGGAACTAGAGGCAGGGTTCAAGGAACCAGAGGCAGGAGAGCGAGGGATCAGGGGTAAGGAACCAGGGGCAGGGGAACAAGGGATATAGAACAAGGAAACAAAGGCAGGGGAGCAAGGGGTCAGGGGTAAGGAACCAAGGGGAAAGGGAATGAGGGATATGGGGTAAAGAATACAGAATCAAGGAACCAAAGGCAGGGGAGCAAGGGGTCAGGGGTAAGGAACAAGGAACCAGGGGAAAGGGAACAAGGGATATGGGGTAAAGAATACAGAATCAAGGAACCAAAGGCAGGGGAGCAAGGGGTCAGGGGTAAGGAACAAGGAGCCAGGGAAAAGGGAGCGAGGGGCCAAGATTAGGGGTCAAGAAGCCGGGGCAAGGGGCCAAGACTAGGGAGCGAGATTAGGGGGCAAGGGGCCAAAACTAAGGAGCGAGAAACCGAGACTAGGGGGCAAGGGGCCAAAACTAGGGAGTGAGAAACCGAGACTAGGGGACAAGGGGACAAGACTAGGGAGCGGGAAACCCTAGGGGCGAGGGGGGGGCAAGGGAGCCCGGGGAGCTAGCAGGGGGGCCAAGGCGAGGGAGCCCTGGGAGCAAGGAGGGGAAGCAAAGGAAACCCTGAGAGCAAGGGACAAGAATAAAGAGAACTAGAACACACAGACAACTAGACACAGAGACACCAGACTACACAGAAACTAGGAAGGAACAGGGAGACGAATACAGCAAACAATAGGGATTACTTACAGTAGGACATTGAAGGAACAACAGGGAGACAGACTAACATGAAGACAAGGCAGGGTGTGAGAGGGAAACTGTACACAGAACTCACCACCACCAAACACTACACCCAGCAAAGACAAAGGGCAAACAAGGTGCATCTAGAGAAAGAACAAGGTGAGTGGGCCAAGCACAAGTCTAAGGGGAAGTGACTCAAAGCTCCACACCTGCCACTGCCCTCAGCAGTCCTTAAGTACTCCCCAGAGCCAATCAGAGCGTGGCAGGTGTGGCCACGCCTACCACCAGGTGTGAGTGGTAAGCAAGGCAGGAGAGAAAAGGGGGAGTGCCATGAACAGGAAGAGAGCTGCCCCCTGCAGCCCATTTCCAATAGTGCAGGCTGCCGAGAGTACCTCCCAGAAGCCCCCAAGGCCAGAGGTTCAGGGCCTGGCCGTGACACACTGACCTTTAAGGGCTGGCAGACTAAAGGGCCAGTCATGATGCCCACTCTCCTTGGCTATAAGGAGAACCAAAGCCTGGGGCCTAACTGAAGAGATAATCAGTGATAGCCAGAAGACGGGTGCCTGGCTCACATACTGGTATCGACTATGTCTATATGTATAGTGTTGGTGGAGAACTGTGAGAGACTATACTGGAACTATATAAAGGACTGAGCAGCCAGCCAGAGGCAGGTGCCTGGCTGAGCTGGGGCTAGTGATAGGCCCGGGATTGCCAGAGAGCTGTTTCTGGCAATAGCGTATAGGATCTAGAGACTACATAGAACTGTGTAAGACACTGTGACTATGTATTGGTGAGAGGATACTGCAGAGTAAAGACATTTAAGCTAATTCCCCAACTGAGTGACTCTTGAAGCTAGATTCCATAAAGAGACAGTGACTTTCGTGGTTCTGATCCTGAGGGGACTTACCCTTGGGAACTGCGCACTGTTACAGTGTCCGTGGGAAAGTCACTACCCCTCAGCTTCAGTTCTCCATCTGTAAAGTGGGAATAATCCCAGGGTGGTTGCGAGGGTGCTCTCGATGAGGACTGAAAGCACTCTGAACACTGAATGCGCTATGCTCATGCTGTATAATAATCTCCAAACTGCTGGTCCCTCATTAGCTTCAGACTCATGGGTTTTGTTTGTTTTGTTTTTTGTTGTTCTCTCTCGCATCTGTGAAAAGGATTTGATAGCAAGTGATAATTTGGATTTTAAGATGTAGGAAATGGAACTTTACAATAGAACCTAACTCCACAAAACTCTTTAGTCTGACTGAGTTCTACTTATGTGCTTCAGGGCTTTGCTGGATCATGCTCTTCTTGCAGCTTTGTTGACACAAAGCAATATCAGAGCTGACACGGGTACTTATTTTAGTATCTGTGGGTAATGCTTGCATATTCAGGTACCACATTGGGTACCTGATGGGTTTCCCGGGTACCTATCAGGTATTCAGATACCCCCCAAATTGATAAATTCTGGTACTGATTTTTTTAAATGTTTCTGATTACCAATTGGTATAGTGCAGGCATGGGGAACCACTGGCCCAGGGGCCAAATGCGGCCCTTGACAGGTTCTTATGTGGCCCCTTTTCAGTTCCTGGCTCTGGCCCCGGGATCCAATTCCTATCTCCAGCCACTGAAAAACTGAGCTCAGGGTAAGGAAACAGAGCTGAGGACATGCACACAAGGATAGGGGACAGATCCATGATCTGGATTCTCCTCTTCTTGAATGCACCCCTTTAGCATCCACACCCTACAACTGCTAGGCCGCCCTGAGAGTCTGTACTCATTTTTAAAGTGACCCCTGGAATGGGAAAGATTCCCCATTCCTGATATAGTGGGTCAGAAAACTGAAAAATCAGGACTGGAAGACAACTTTCCAGGACCGGAAAATCAGTAAGTAGGTGTCCGAAAACAGTATTCTGGGACCAGAAGTTGACATTCCAGGACATCGGGTACCCAAATTGGGTTGCAGTCGGGTACTGATTGTTGAGTCAATTTGGGTACCGGAAATTTGTTGGGCATAACTCTTTTTGTGGGTACAAAAAGCTTGAATCCCTATATATAAGGAGTTCACAAGCAAAATAGTTATGCTGTGGTTCAAGGCTTTCAACAATAAACTCATGGGCACATAGATTTTTGGGGATGGTTATGTTCATGCTTGATTAATGGCAGCATGTCAGAGACAGCATCTGTGTGGTCCTGTGAGAAAATGGAGGCAACATAATAAAATGTTTTAATGACTGTAATATGTGCACATCTTGAGATGTTTCAAACAGATATGGCAGCTCTGTGTCAGGGGAGCATTACCGGAATATCCTTTGAAGGCAAACATGATCATCCTCATCTGGAAGCTGGTTGGGCACTTCAAACGTTCATTTTCCTCTGTAAACTGTACACTATGTACAGTGAATTCAGATCTGGCTTTTGCTTAAAAAATGTGATACTGTAAAAATGTAAAGATCCATTTACTGAACAATACACTATTTCCCCCCCATGCTCAACTGACGCATGTAGGGTGGGGAGTCAGAGAGTAGTAAAGGTGTCTTTAGATTTTGGTGACAACAGGCAGCTCTTGAACACACATTGTCCCCTCATACGAAGAACAAACAGCTGGCTTTTCAGAAGAGGGAGCTGTTAAGGATTCTTTCCTTCCTGAAAATCAATTCCCACTGGCCTCCAATACTGAAATTTGAAAAGTGAATGCTGTGATATATTGACCTATTATTAGCCATAGATGTTATAGAATTGTGAATAGCACTGGCAACAGATTTTTTTGGAATGCCCTTTGAAATGTCAGATTATAGTTCTGGGATGGGATGTTTCATGGGACTATCTCTCATTTATGAATCTGTTTGCTTTGTCCTGGTCTTTAGGTGTAAGCTCTGGCTTTATTTTGTGAGTCATTTGAGGAGATTTAGGAAGCTCTGTTGTTTTTATTATTTGTGATATAAAATTGAATATGATCTCACTTTTTCAAATCTATGCAATGTATGTTTGTAATAAATAAAACCTATTTGCTACAATAAGCCAAGACCTGAGTATATTAAGTGATAATTGTCATATTATTGACTATTTTCACTTCAGATGACCTATAATTATAGTCACAGTGGTATTGTTACAGCTATGTAGCTGGGGAGCAGGAAAATACAGTTGACTTGGGATACAACTCAGCACAAACAGCAGATGCTTAATCACCAGTCAATAGTTTGAAATTATTAGCATAGAACAGTAATCAAATTATTTTGAATAAAAATCCATCAAAGTCAATCTGGTCTATTTGTCTTTTGCAGAGGAACACACCAAAACCCAAAGTTCCACTCCAGCCCAGATTCTGGTTTCAGACCTAAGTTTGTACAGATAATTGATGCTAATACTATGCATGGTATTTGCAATCTTTACTCTTTGCACAGATACACAACCTTTCATACAAGGATCTGGAAGCACTTTACACTAGGCATATGAGTGACAGAATGATGGGGAAAAAAGAAAGCAGCTCATTTCAAACACATTCATATTTCACTTTTATGGAAATTGCCAGCTAAGAGAAAAGAGAACCCATTTTGCTAGCCATCACGTTTGATTCTCCGACAAATGGCAAATTACTTTTTTGGGACTACAGGCATCACTCAAGCGACTGCTTTCCCTTTATTATTCCAGTTTATGGGGTCATCACTCTAATTATAATTATCCATATCATCCTATAATAGATGGATAAATGGATCTTCTTTTCTCTTAGATTTAGATTTCCATGAAAATGAATTTGTCTGAGTTAAGCTGCATTGATTCTTCATCTCCCCTTTTTCTGTCATTCATGTGCCTGCCAGAAAGTACTTTAATAGCTTTGCACTGAGGACTTGTGCAAAGTGCCAATGTTGTTTACTGTTTGTACTAACCCAAAGGCCCCATTCTTCTGGGTGCTTTGTTATTCGGTGCCTGGCAGGACCTACACTCTTCAGATACAGACTGTGACCCTAATTCTATGAACTCTTAGGCTCACACAGTCATAAAAAGCAACAGAGCTGCATGTGTGCATGCGTTTTCAGGATTGGAAACTCTTGTGGATGGAGGTACAATATTCAAGCAAAGGAAATTGGTGAAAAATTGGCACTGCTTTAGTTTTGTGTGCTTTAATTAGAGAGAGGGGGAAGGGAGCAGAAAAAGGGAAGGGGAACATAATGTGTCTCTTGCCTAGCTATAATCGGGTTGGATTTTGTAGGCATCATGGCACATGTTAGTTTTAAGTAAGTATCTGGACTGTAGCAAGATCTTTTTCCTTTTCTTTTATCATCCACTATCTGTAAAAACCTCTGTTTGGGTTTAGAGCTTGGTGGGTAATAAACCATGAGCATGAATTTGTTTAATGCATCATAATACCTGTGATTTTTCCATCGTCCAGTGTATCTCATTTCTGTGGTCCCTTCTGAGAGATGGTGCAATCAATATTTTACACTTCATGTCTCACTGGGGCATAGTGATTTTGGCTTCAAATCTAGCTGTGCAGGTATTAACATAGTGTTAAAGTGCTTAATCTTCTTTGCAATTTGTTGCAGAACTATAAAACATGCAGAACAAATTAAAAATTATACAGTGCCATTTAGTCTTGTATTACGTATCAGTCTGACAACAAGGATAAAAGAACAAAATAATATTGACTAAATATCTATATTATTTAACTGCTCTTGTTAATCTGCTTCTTCTCTCAAAAACATTCGCTCTCAGCTATGGAGGTTTTGAAAAAATTCCACCTGGCTTTTTGGCATCAAGAATCTAGCAGGCCTGGAAGGGAGCTATGATGAGCTCTTTTGCTATTGTCTCGATGAGATGAAAATTGAATACAATACTGTCCTTCTAGATGATGATCCTGTACATTTCATTGACCATTCCAACTTGTATACAGCACATTAGCTCCTGTATTTATGCTGCATGAGACTGTGACCGATAGGTGACGCTGGGTTCCCAGTGCATTTGTCACTGACAAAACCTCATGTAACTTTCCTTAGGTGGCAGCGTGAAGAAAAAATAGCAAAGCAATGGGCTTTGGGGATAGACTGTTTTCCCATGACAATATGAGGTATGCCTCTAACTTGCAATCTTTTGTTGGGAGAAGGGTTTTTACATGTGGGACTTTTGATAGATTTGCAAGGGAGCCTAAAAGTAAATTCCAACATTCAAAATCTTGACCCTGAAACTTAAAAATGTGACGCATGAGAGCGTAAAAATCCTAAAACTCAAAATGACTAAATACTATTTCTTTGTGCCACATCTCACTTGTCTTTGCCAGCATCTCTGGCTGTTCTCGGGAGGTCAAGTTGCTCCATCTGGATTTTGCACAGAGATCCTTTGGTGTAGTCCACTGGGGAAGATCAGGCTATGAGAAAGTTGGATGTTGGAAGTCCTGAGTATATAGCTCCTTTATAAGTCCTGAGTGTAGAGGAAGTCCTGGAGTGAAGAGGAAGATTATTCATGGCCCTCCAAAAATCTTGTTCCCTGGCTCCGTATGATGGTAGCGGCTTCACTTGCTCATCCAGCCTCCAGGAAATTCAAATTTTATGTTAGCAGGGATCAGAAGAGCGGGAAGACAGTCCAGTGGTGTAACAAGGCTGTGGTGGGTTTAATTATGCCCCCCCTCCCCCCCCGGTTAGGATGAGGGATAGAGTCACCAGTGTGTGTGTGTGGGCAGATGGTGGGTTCTCTGGGGTAGGGGACATGGCTTAGCTTGGTGGGGTGAGAGCCCCCACTTTAGGCTGCAGTCAAGAGCCCCACTGCAAACTGCCTGGTGCGGGATGTCCTTCTTGGAGAGGGTCCTTTGCAAGCCGTCTGAGCAGTGCTAGGAAGTGTTCAGAGTGGGCATGCCAGAGTTCTGGCTTTGCTCCCCTCCTTACCCAGTCTCAAAATCTAGCAATGCTTAGGTCTTTTGCAAAGGGCCCCTGCAGAGCAGAGGGTCTGGGATCAACGGACCACCCTTGCTCCTAGCTGCGCCTCTGATCTGGTCTCTTGTGGCCCCTGCAGGGGAGACTATGCTGTTGCTGTGGGGGCTGCAGAGGATTCGAGGAAGGGATTGTCCTCTGTGCCCAATTTTTTTGGGGGGAGGAATGTTTTCCCTTTTGCTTCTGTTTTTATACTCCTAGATATTGGCAGGTATTTACTGCCAGTGGGGGAAATGCAGTGAACACAGGCCCCTGGATGTTGATTAAATGAGTAAATCCATTTCTGGTTAAATCTTTGTACTAGACGTTTTCCATTCTTTATCCTACTATGCACCTTAGAGTATGTTCTCATGAACAGCTCTCCTGGCTTAAGAACCCCTTCCCATCCTTTAAACACAGTTGTCATGATCAAGGTTGCTTAAAGCAGGATTCAGTGGGATTTTTGTACTTTTCATCAGAAATGTGATTCAAGTGAGTTTGCTGTCTGAAATAGCAACTACTGATTGATGAAACTTGTGAGAACACTTATCATAAGGGACAGTAGTAGAGTAAAGTTTGGGGTAATGTCAGACTGAATTTATGTTGAGTATATCACTCCTGACTTTAGCTTTAATTTGCCATAGTATGTAGACATTTGCATGGTCAGAGTTTGAGTGCTGAGTAGATCAGATATTCTATAGCAGAGATGGGCAAACTGTGGCTAGTCACATGTGGCTCTTGGGCAGTTCAAGTGTGGCTCTACTCAGGTGCATGCAGTCTTAATGGTTTATGTGCCTTGGGCCAGTGCACCCAAGTCTCAGCAGCCAAATCATAGCTGCTTAGATCCTCAGCAGCCAGGATTTGCAGAGCACCAATTCCACCAGCCAGTCGCAAAGCGGGAGAGGCTCAGGCTGAGAGATGTTTCAGAGGGGCACGTGCTTGTGTCCTGTGGCTCTCTGGTGTAGGAAGATTTTGGTGCATGGCTCTTGGGGTTGGGAATTTTGCCCACCCGTTCTATCCTAAGAACTCGAAACCTTGACCTCTGGGTGAATGAAGCATGCTGATTCACAATGAGTAAGCTTGCCTGTTGTATGTAAATGCGAGGATGTGTGCTCCTGATCAGAATATAACGCAGTATCTGGGAGGCCCATGAGCTAACAAATGAATCATGGCTCCCTAATTCTCTGATTCTATGTACTCCAACACTGTAATATCTGAACAGAATTACGTACATTTGAATTAATGAGTACAAGACGTTTTTTTATGAATTGGAACAAAATGGTTTTGGACTAGTGCTTGATGGCCAATTGTTCCTATGCCAGGCCATACCAAAAATCCTCTTACTGCTTTGGCTATCCTTTGAGTTGTGCTGTAGAATTCTGTTGTAGAGTAAGACACCTTGAAATGATCATGTTGTCGATTTGTACATAAAGCTGATAGGGTTTGGACTAGTTTTTAAAAACTCTGCTATCTGGGAAGGATTGATTTTGAGTTTGGATTTACTGCTTTTCAAGATGAAATCTTTATACTCCCTTCCCTTCAGCTTCCTTGCCATTATTGGCTTGCAGACTCACCTGCCGTGCAGTGCACAGCTATAATAACTTGCAGATTCCTTCATGTGAGACAGCTTGATTTGTGCTTTTCATCATGTTCATTATGGTACATGAATTCCCCTTTCTTTTTTCCCCATCAGTAGAAGCCACCTCATCTTTCAGATAAATGCTTCTGTTGCTTTATGAGATGCAAACTCAGGCATCCATTCCGCATAATCCTTGTCTGGCTCTGATTCTCTTCTTAGAATCGGGGATGATGGATGTCACAGTGAGGCCCTGGTGAATGGATGCCTGCCTGTTATTGGAACAGAAATGGAAATGATGTATGTTTTGGGTACCAAGCCAAAATCCCTATGGAAATACCTGAAACCATTTAAAAATGAATACTAGAAAAGGACTAACTAAAAGAGTAAACATCAAGAGCACTGCAGGCAAGATGTAATGAAAGTGTATGCAAGAACAGATCTCTTAAGTGCATTTTCCTTTTGGAAAACCAAAATATATTCCTCTAAAGAAGTGAATCCTTTTTGATGAATAAATGTCCACGGAATAAAACCTCAGTTTGCAGTAAATGTATCTGTGTAAGCAATCGGTACTGTTTCCTAACACAACTGTTTCCTTGGTCCAGCTACCTGCAAAGCTTTAAGGAAATGAGACAGTGTAGTGATTACCGAATATTAGAAGGGGCAGGCATAGCAGACACTGTAGAAAATTCTACACCCAATGGGAGTTTGTTACTGACTTTCCTGGGACCTAGAGTCAATTTAATATGCACAAGAGATGTAGTTTGCTAACTGGCTTCCAGAATGAGAGACAAATTGCTATAGTATAGTAAGTAAAAAGTTTATTGTTTGGCCATAGGTCGTAACAAATTCCAACCAATACATAGTAACAGTAAATAAAATATTCCAAATTGTCAGTCGAAAATTACCAACAAAAACATTAATAAGGTAAAATACCATCGCCTCAAAAAATAAAATTTGAGGTAAACTTCTCTTTCATACATGGTTGGTCATATTAAATTAATAGACATAACCCCAAAACTAAGAAGAAAATTATAATATAAAGTTTGCAATTTACTATAAATTTATTTAAACTTACATCATAACCCAAACTTCAATTCACTGATCATACAAAGAGAGTATATCACTCCTGACTTTAGCTTTAATTTGCCATAGTATTGGAGAGTGTGATATTGGATCTAATGATGTTACATTAATCATTAGTATGCAATATATATCATATATTATATATTTAGCCCAAGGCAAAACAGCAACACAACACATCGAAGTGGCCTTCGCCACATAATAGGCCACATAATAAGACTCTAAGATAGTTACACCATGATGAAGATACAGCCAGTTAAACAGTCACTATTCTACCACTATTCAATTGCTATAGAATTACTAGAGAATCCAAAAATTGTTTCAGCTGTTTTTGTTCTTGTTTGTGGCCTGCTTTTCATTGTCTGCGAAAAAGTATAGTTTTAAGTAAACCAATTATTTTCCCATTAATTTTTTCATCCTTTTTTTTTTTTTTTTTTTAAAAGTGTATGCATGTGAACAGCCTGCAATGGAAGCAGATTCTAATTTATGGTGATTTTTACAAAAGATTGTCTCTTGGCAAGTGAATTCTTTCATATTCTCTTTCTGCCAAAGAAACAGAGGCCCTTTAAATGGGCTGCAGCTGTTGCGGGGGGACCCATCTCCATGCATGGATCAATCGCCATTTTGGCCAATTGCTCTGTGCATGGGCGATGGGTGGAGGTGGTGGAGATTTGTGGGTCACGGAAGCACGCATGCCCACCCACCTGTGGTGGTGGATACATGGGTGGCACCCATGCAAACCCATACAGGGGACCTGCATGGGCATGTGTGGGTTCGTCTCATTTTAAAAAGGCCGGTTAGAAATATCCTCTGAGTTATCTGAAAAGTTTATTTCCATTCTGCTGTATATTCCTATCATATGCCAGTTGTCCCTTTCCCACATCTAGCTCAGGAATCTCAAATTACCACCTGCAAAATGAATGTTAGCATGCTATGGAGATATGGCTGATTATATTTTATCTGTACTTCCATCAATTTTGTTGCAATTAAGAAAGTGCTTTAAGAATCCCATAGTCTGTGCCATCCTGATTAAAAAGACATGTTTTTCTCTAGTTAGAATTCATTAACAAGTACACAGAAATTGTCAGAGAAATTTCCATCCCAATACTATAGCACTTTTGAGTGTGTATGTTTTGCAGTGTGTGCTTTGGTGCGCTAGATGGCACTACTTCTCCAAAGAACACTAGGCCTACTTCGTGTTTTTCAGTGTCTCCTGACAGAAAAGTGATAGGAGTTTCTGCTTGTATAACATGTGGATCTCTAAATACACCATCTACCCTTTCAGGTCTTACACTTTCTTCCTCCTGTTTTTTTAGGCTTCAGTAATTTGAATTCCATGACTGTGATGGTCGGTAAGCAATGGTATTCTTGTCTGTACCCTCTGATATCAGAACAAGACAGCATTCATGGGAATCCTAGACAGAGGGCAAAATCCAGGGCAGTCTTTGGATGGCAATAACAAAGACACTTGCAACTAAATGTGATTCAGAATCAAGAAAGCTTTTAAGAGAAATGGTTTAGCTTTTTCAAAGCTGACATCCAGTTTTTAAATGTGTAGAAAGCAGCTGTTAATTCTGAGGAGAGGATTTTCATTGCAGATGCAGGGACACCTGAAAGGTAATGAACATGGTGATACAAAATGTTTTTATACCACTTTTTTCCCCTTTGTAAACTTCTTCAGTCAATGTTAGTTATTCCAGAAAAACTAATACACTTGAGCCCTGTGTGTCCCTGATTTTAGCACTGGTTGTGAGAACCAGAAGGTGGTTACGGAGTGTTAATAAGTTCTTTCAGGGTTTTCAGATCAGAAGAGCTAATTGTGAGAACACACCTTGAGTTTGAGCCACACAGAAATTCTAAATGTATCCCCCAACAGCAAAAGACAGGATTTACTGGCATGAAAAGCCTAGATGACTAGTCTGGAAAACCCCAAGCAGAGGTATTCTGAGCTTATATTTAAATCTAAAAAATATTTCTATGATTTAATCACATCTCCACTTCAGTATCATTCTCACTGCAGCTCCAAACCAATGTAATTTCTCTGCAGCCTCCCTCCCACCCCATTGTCACAACACAGGATTAAATGTATTCTGGGAGGCAACAAGACATTTGGCTTGAATGTCTAGCAATCCGTACAAACCTCACAATTCTCTGAACTTGCCATATTTGGGATGATATTGGCATAGGCTGCTCTTCAGCAGGAGATGAATCTGGAGGAGGACATGGCTATTGACCTTACTATGCGAGTGGTTTTCAGTACATACGAGACCATCATTGAGTGGATTGATTGCTTCCAGTTTCTCTTTTCAATTTTCACATCACTGGGTGGGTGCTGTAGTGAAAAAACAAGGAGTACAAGGAGGAGGCCATGTTCCTGTATCATCGCATGTTTCACCAGCTGACCAGGAGTGTTGAGAATGTATGTTGGTGTCATTGCAGATGCCAGCTTCCTTGTGATTACTACACTCCTAAAGGAGCTATACACTCAGGACTGCTTGCTGTGGATCCATCCAACAAGTAGCCACTGGGAGGAAAGACATTCCTTGGTACCTATCCCATGGCATGAGAACTTAAGGATGCCCCACAGCACATTCTTTGAAGTGTGCGACCTTCTGAGATCCAGGCTACAAGGGTGCTCTACCAACATAAGGGTCCTTCTGTGGAGAAGTGGGCTGCCATTTGCCATTTGGAAAATGGCTAAACTGGACTCAGGATTGTGGACAATCTTCTTGGAGCTGAAAAGTCAACAGTCTGCTAGGTGGTATTTATTTATTTATTTATTTACTCAGATTTATATGCCACCCTTCCCGCAGCGACTCAGGGCAGCTTACAATCCATAAAACAGCAACAATAGTAAAATTAATGCAATAAAAACATATGTACACCTTCAGACTAAGGGTGCTTTCCAGCGTGCATAAACATGCCTGATTTGCCTCCATGAAAAACTGCGAGAGGCAAATCAGGCGCAGCTTTTGTCATGTGGGAAAACAAAGTCACGCGGCTTTGGCAGTGATCATGCGGGGGATGCAAAGCTGGATTTTCAGAATTTGCATCTCTTGCATGATCGCTGCCAAAGTCACATGGCTTTGTTTTCCCACATGACAAAAGCTGCACCTGATTTTCCGCCTGGAGTTTCTCGCTGAGGCAAATCAGGTGCGTTTACTGTTTATGCATGTCAGAAAGCACCCTTAAACATGCATGTGTTTTCTGTCCCTGGGTGTGTACTCTTTGTACCTGACAATTCCTTAACATCTGCTTTAATGTTGCTTTAAGGAGAAGCTGCTGAAGACTTTAAATGGACAGGGAAATAAGTCTGTTTTCTCTTTCTACAATTGAATTAAAAGGTCATCCTTGTCTGTCCCTTTGGTGATCCATAGGAGAGGGCAACCTTTATGACACTACTAGATGGAGCAAGTTGTGCCTTCAGAATGCTTACCGTAAGTAACTTCTCCAAAAGGAAATCCTATTTTGAATCATCCTAGAACGGTCCCCTTCTCTTTTGTCATTGTGAATCATTGCATCACCACAGACAAGGACCCCATTCTGCAAGAAGGGGGTGCTGGGGAAATGCCTGGTAAAGTGGGAAGATAGCAGTGTATGTCTCATCTGGGGAAACATTGCAAGCAGCATTCTTTCTTTCTACAGGTACAGTGGGAAATGGCCACATGCTACTTACCCCCTGCCCTGTACATGCAGTGGCTTAACATAATAATAATAATAATAATAATAATAATAATAATAATAATAATAAACATTTATTAACAGCCTAGGCCAAAACATTTCAATACATAAAATCAATTTCCAAAAACTGCATACACATTAGTGCATGTAATATTCAATCAAACCCCCCAATGGCTGCTCTACTGAGCCAAACAGTCCTTTAAAATAAGTATTATACATCAGCTACACAAATGTCTACTGTTTCTTTCTGATTTTGTCAAATTGAAATCTACAAGCTTCATAAATATGAAATGCCTAAAGAATTCAATACAGTGTTTGTCATACCATCTGATGACTACTTTGAAAAGCCAAGCAGTCATTTAATTGTGTTATACACCAGCTACCCAGAAATCTTCTTTTTATTCCTGATTTCCTCATTATCAAGTCTAAAAGCTGCACAAATATAGGATGCCAAAGAGTGCAATACAGTATTAGACATATTTTGGAGAAGTCAGATAGATTTCATGAAGTTGTCTACTCCCGCTGCCTTGACTTCCTATCCTTCAACTCCTCCCTTGACCCGCTCCAATCTGGCTTCCGCCCCCTTCATTCTACTGAAACTGCTCTCGCTAAGATCACCAATGATCTTCTGGTGGCTAAATCTAAACGTCTCTATTCCATTCTTGTCCTCCTTGATCTCTCTGCTGCCTTCGATACTGTTGACCACTCACTCTTGCTGGATTCCCTTCACTCCCTTGGCTTTTGTGGCTCTGTCCATAACTGGTTCTCCTCCTACCTCTCTGACCGCTCCTTTAATGTGTCTCTCTCCAACTCCGCCTCCTCCTCCTTCCCCCTCTCAGTTGGTGTTCCTCAAGGCTCTGTTCTTGGCCCTCTCCTCTTCTCGATCTATACCTCATCCTTAGGCAAACTCATTGCCTCCCATGGCTTCCAATACCACCTCTATGCTGATGACACTCAACTCTATCTCTCTACTCCCTCTCTCTCTCCCTCTGTTCAAGCTCGTCTCATCAACTGTCTCTCTGACATCTCTACCTGGATGTCTCAACGTCAACTCAAACTCAACATGGCTAAAACTGAACTCCTTATCTTCCCCCCTCATCCTTCCTCTCCTTCCTCACTGTCAATAACTATTGATGGAGTCACCATCCTGCCTGTCCCCCAAGCCCGTAGCCTAGGCTTCATCTTTGACTCAGCCCTTTCTTTTAAACCCTACATTGACTCTGTTGCTAAATCCTGTCGCTTCTCCCTCCATAACATTGCTAAGATTCGCCCTTTTCTCTCTGTCTCGTCTGCCAAAACTCTTGTTCATGCTCTGGTCATCTCTCGCCTCGATTACTGTAACCTCCTTCTCACTGGCCTTCCCCGGTCTCACCTTTCTCCCCTCATCTCTGTCCAAAACTCTGCTGCCAGGGTCATCTACCTCGCCAGTCGCTTCGACCATGTGCAGCCCCTCCTCTCTTCGCTTCACTGGCTTCCCCTTCCTGAACGAATCCTGCACAAGCTCCTAGTCTTCACCTATAAAGCTCTTCACAACCTTGCTCCCCCCTACCTCTCTGCACTTATCGCCCTCCATACTCCAGCCCGTGCACTTCGCTCCTCCTCTGTCCCTTCTCTCACCCTTCCACGCCTTCCCTGCTCCCCTAAGCGCCTTCGTCCCTTCTCACTTGCTGCCCCCCATGCCTGGAACTCCCTCCCTGTCCACATCCGCCTTGCCCCCTCCCTTCATACCTTCAAATCTCTCCTTAAAACTCACCTCTTTCGCTCTGCTCTGTCTGACTCTTTATCCTGCTGAGCCACTATTCCTATACCTACGATCGGTTTACCCTTATCCTTGCAACATGGACCTGCCTGCTGTCATTCTCATCGTAACCAAGCCAAGTACGTGCACTTGAGACCTCGCATCTTCATGAATGTTAGACCCCTTGTCTCTCCCTCTGTTCCCCTTCCTAAGTCTCTCCCCCAGCTCCTGTCTCTCAGATTGTAAGTCTTTGTAAAGTGCCAGGTACACTGCTGGCGCTATATAAATGTTTGTTAATAATAATAATAATAATAATAAGTTATTAAAATGGACAGATTTGTTGGTCTCGGGGATAAGATATCTTTTCCTTAACTCAATATATACAGGGCAGGTCCAAAGTTAATTGACTATATATCTTTAACTTTTTGCAAAGCGCAAAACATAATATTTGCTCATAGTGTATATTGGACCAATGGCCTATTTTGGGCAGCAAGACCTAGTTGGTTAAGCCTCAATCTTGTTAGAGGCTCTCTGTGCCGAAAATAAGTAATTTGGTTCAGATACGTAGGTTGGTTCTGGTTGGGAATAATAGATTTATAGAAGGGAGCCAATTTAGATGGAGCTCCCCACTGCCACGTCCTGGTGTTTGACATATCCAAACATCCTTTGCTCAATAACCCTCCCATCAGTTGATAAAGGTAGCTGATCTCTGCACATCCATCTATCTCCTAAGCCTGCCAAAAAGAGGCCCTTCCTACTCCATTCCAGCCAACAGAAAGGCTCAATAAAACACTTTCTTATGGGGAAAGAAGTGGTAAAAGGCAATGTGCAGGATTTGTGATCAGGATGCAGACATATGTTAGTTGCCTTAGGCTGAAAGAGAGTTCTAACTGATTTCTGCTTCAGCTGGGAAATGTTCTCACAGGACCGCTTGCCTACTGGCTAGATGTCTAGCTCAGGAAGCTCATTCTCTGCTGCTCCTTGTCCAGGCTCTACCTGCTGCTCCCTGGCCCCATAACCTGTGAGGAGAGATGGGATGCAACACTGGCCGCTGTCCATTCTCCCTTTACATAGCTGTGACCAGCTGATTGACTGCAATCTAGTCTACATCTGTATGGATTGGATAGTTCTGAAGTAACCTGTTTGATGGAGCCCATACAGACAGCAACATGCGTTAGGAGGCGTGCTATGCCACTTCCTAGCAACACTGTTGTTGGGGATCGTGTCATTGGCAGGCAACAGGAAGAGCAGAGGGTTCTGCCTGACGATGTGGCAATCCTGTCAAAACTGCTCCGACTGGGGCCATATAAAGAGTCTAGCACAAGCCAGAGGTGTGTCTGGGGAAGGGAGAGGAAAAGACCCAGGATGGGCACAGTTCTCTGTACAAGGACTCAGTGACATGTGATTCCCACAGTTACCACCCTAGAACCAAGGAGTCAGTAATGATCATGGCCATACACCAAGGGAGCTGGAGTTGGGACTGCTTTCTTGATTGAACCTTAGGACTAGGTCAGTGAATCCTCTCTCCTGGGAGGGTTGCCCTGTGAGTCTGTGCACAGCAGAAGCGGGAACTGACTCATTGTACCACAGCCCCAAAAGTAGACAATAGCCAGTTGGGGGTCTCAGCTGGAACAGTTCTACTGTTCTGGGTGGGTGGGTAAAATACATCCCCATATCACATAGCCCAAGCATGAAGATGCAACTTACAACTAAATCTCCTGGAATGGAGCAGTTCTGCATCACCTGTACATTGAAGCCAGCTGGCCACAATGGAAGACTGCATGGTTCTGGTACAAAGTTTTAACATACTGGCCACCCACACAATGGGTGCGTTTGTAGAGCTGAAACTTAGGCCACTTTCAGGCATCCCCCCCAGCCCAAATATATATGGGGATCAGCCCGTCCAAAAGACCCCCCCTTGCGACTTTGCCAACAAAGCCGTGCGGGATGCAGAGCTCAATTTCCTGCTCTGCATCCCGCATGGCTTTGCCAGCAAAGCCATAGGGGGGGGGACCTTTCAGACCGGCTGATCCCCATGCATATTCAGGCTACGCATGTCTGAAAGTGGCCTCAGTTCCTGATTTTATTCAGAATTCACTAGGGATTCCATTCCCCAGTTCTAAATTGCCAAGTTCCAGTTATCAAGGCTAGTACCCAGAAAACTTCAGAAACCTCAATTGAGCGATGGAAAGGTCATTGCATACATGTCCAGAGAGAACCAAATGAGTGTTTTTACCCCTTGTGCTTATCAGATTATAGGCAGGAACCAAGCTTTGGGTTATTAAACTTTCATTTAGGGAAAGGACAATAGCTAAATTTTCCCTTTTCACTAAAGAGTTGAATGTTCAAAAGGACAAATTGTAAAAATAGGTTTAGCAGGTTGAAGGACAACATGCCTGACGTCTTTTCAGGTCATGGTGAGTAACCCAAACATTCAGTAATTCAGCTCCAATGTTTACTTTTTTGTTTTCCCATTGTCAGGAATCCTTGTTGTTTCCCTAGGGAAACAAATTCTCTACTATCCAGAGAGCTGGAAATTGTTTACAAATAATGTACACATTTCCCCATTCCCTCCACAGCATGTATCTGAACCATTAATTTGCATGCAAGGCTCTAGTCATGCTTGCATGCGAATTAGAGCCGACGTTAGCCCCTTGCATACAAATTAATGTTCAGATACATGCTGGGGAGGAAAAGCGGTAATTTATAAGCAATTTAAAGCTCCCCGGACAACAGAGAATTTGTTTCCCTGGGGAAACCAGGGTTCCTGACAATAGCAAAACAAAACAGTAAAAACTGGAGCGGTGTTATTGAATTTTTAGGTACGCTCACTATGACCTGAAAAAAATATCAGGCATGTTGCCCTTCAACCTGCTAACACTGTTTTTATAAGCTGTTCTCATTCATCCTTTTAGGGTTGGGGAAGCTTAGTTGTACTTTTAGGCAAGCTTCCTATTGCATTTTCCCTAGATGTGAGTTTAACTATCTGTTTCTGAGTTCTGAAGTTTGGTCAGGAGTTCTGAATTCTAGGTACTTGGAAAAAGTTCTGAGTTCTGATTAAGGAACTAGTTCTGGTACTCAGAACTTCAGAAATCTTCTTGAGAACTTAGGTTGTGTATTCAGTGTAGTTCTAGTTTAATGCTATGGTTCCAAGTTTTTATATAGGTGTGTAGTTATCTATCAATACATACTTGGACAGGGAACAAATTTGGGGCGAATTTCTTTCAGGGAGCTCACTGCACGAGAAGAGAAAGCAGTAAGGAAATTATGCAGCAACAGACAGATAATGCAAGAAGACAAGCTGTCTTTGCATATGGAGTCAAATTAACATATTGTACTCAAGTACGTTGTCCTCCATGCCTTGCGTTTGTTTAACATTCTGCCTTGTGTTACAGAGCCAAGTATTAACAAAAACCTATTGGGCCTGATTCTGCTTTTAGTACTGTGTAGTGTGTAATAATACTGTAACTGCATTGGCCAAAACATAATTAGCCCCCATTTCCAGACAGCAGAATCTGACTTGGGGTGTGCAAAGCAGGAAGTGAAGTACAATATTTACAGGAGAAGGGGCAATGATCTCACTAGCCATATGTATTGATGCAATACAGTTTTGTACTGGAGGGTTTCTGATTAGTGGATGCTAAAACTGCTCATTTTATGGTGCCTTTGCTCTGCATTGGAAACTCTTAATAAAAGAAGAACACTGTTTCTGTATGAACTGCAGGGGGCAGCAAGGTCTAAGCTACAGAAAAAGATAGGCCTTTAATGCCCTTTCTCCACAATGGCGTTACATATTGCCACTAATCTCTGCATGAAACCTATTGTTTTAAACCCAGAATCCCTTTTTTTTTTTTTAAAAAGGCTTGGTAACTCCTATTAGGAGCAATGTAACATGTTTCCAATAATTTTAATGACATTCCATTGCTAATTTCTGCAGGATGCTTTCTCCTAGGATTTGTTTTTGGCAGCTGTTTCTCTCTCTCGACTATTTTACAGTATTATCACCAGGCTGAAGTGTAAAACTCTTTGGGGAGATAATCACCTCTTTATCGTTATCTCAATCAAAAACATGGCACCCATTTGATTTGATGAATTGGGGATTATTAAAAGATTGAGGCTTTGACATAATGTGCACGCTGGATGACCAGAGTTAGAGACAGGTGTTTCTAATTTTTATGGTTCATAAATGGTTATTTTCTGGAGGAATGTGATTAAGGACCCAACCTGATTTAAAGGGCTGGTAAAGAAAGAAGTAGAGTTTTGTGTTCCCTGTATTGATGTATCATCTGGAACAGTAGACTAGACACCAGGCAGCAAGTACCTTTTGATATAAGATGCAAAAAATAAGAGCATGTTACAGGCAAAATAAAAAGGCACCCCAGTGCATTACACACAATGGATGATACACAGAAGGCAGTGAACTTCTGTCACTCTCGAGCTAGCCAAGAGGCATTGGTGTGTGCTGTATTGTATCCCCAGGAGCTGCTAGGCAGTGATTCTACCTGTAGCAGTCTGAGTTACTCAAGTTGATTTGAAAATTAAAGCGGTGGAATTTTTTGCTGCTCCTCAGGCTGCCATTTTAAAGCTCAGAGGCACAAATGAAATATAGACCAAGGGTAATTTCAGATGTTACGATACCACGGTCACCCACAGTGAGTGAATCCCCTGTGGTGGCCATTGGTGCCGTAACGTCGGTTGTGTTTCCCGCCAGATGTTCACCTCAGCGAATGCCTGGCGGGAATCACATTGACCACGCTTTTGGACCTTCAGCCACCTGGAGGTCCAAAAGTGTGGTGTGATTGGGCCCCAAGCGTGGTTGGATTTGCCATGATCCGGGCCAGGCCGCAGGTAATGTCTGTTACCTGCAGCCCGGCCAGATCATGGTCCCAGTCACAGTCTGGGATCAGGTATAGCAGCCGGGGGAGTGCGAGGGGACGGGCTGTGCAGCCGCATGTCGCACCTTGTAGCCCCGCTCCCTCCCCACTCCCCAGGCAGAATCAGGCTGGCACATCTAAAGGACGGCCGGACTGATTCCTGACTGGGATCCGAAACGGATCCCGGAGCGCGATTCAGCGTGGCGAGCCTCACGGTCCGGTACATCTGAAATTACCCCAAATCTATTAAAAATAATTAACATGTGGTACCAGGGAATGAGTCAGTCACCTACCTTGTTCCAGGATGACAGAAGCTTGCTCCCAGTGCAGTTCTTGGGTAGTAACTGCAAATCCCAAGGCAATTTGTTTTGATACTTGATGCTTTGTAGGTTCAACTCAAAATCTGCCATAAATGTAATTGGTACTGCGTTTTCCAATTAAAAAGCAGTAGAGGAGTACTTAAATTATTGCTTGGAATTAAATACTTCTCTAAGGCTAATTGCATTTCTTTTCAGTTTTTCAGATGCATTTAAAGAAAGGTTCGTCAGTGTTTGAAAACTGTCTAGTGGCATCATGCACTAGAATGTTCTGGAATATTGTACAATTCCTTTCTCATACACTGACAGGTGATTATACAGACTATTGCAAATTACGTGAGAACTTGTTGGCAGCTGGTGAGGAGGATATAGATCAAATGAATAGCCTTTTCTCCTCAATACTATCCAATTTAGGTTTAAATGTTCTTTCACGGGAGATTAGTCAAGTACCCACTTTGGACAATAAATGGTTTGGTAAGGAATGTAAACAAGCCAAGTGCAGTCGTCTTCTTGCCAAGCCCAGGTGGCTTAAAGCCTATTCAGATATTTCTCGACAAGAATTTTTGTTGGAGAGGTGCAAGTACAAAAATTTACTAAAGGGGAAAAAAATTCAATTTACTAGTCTGATTTGGGCTAAACTCAGGGTGGCTGTGACTATGAAAGATTCTAGACAGTTTTGGGCCTTGATTAATCACGAGCTAAATAGCAAATCAAGGAATGTACCATCTTTAAATGAGGAAGCAACTTGGGTAACTTTTTAAAATGAACTATATAACCATAATGTTGCTGAGGAAGAGGAGGTAGCTATAATTTCATCAGGGTGGGTTCAATCATCCAGTGCTAGGACTTTTGACCCTAGCGTTGGAGAGGGTGAAATGGTGGAATTAATTACATCCTTAAGATGTAATAAAGTGCCAGGTGCCGATTGGATTACTGCTGAAGTACTGCAAGTGTGCCCAGTCTGGTGGTCACCATTGTTAGCAAATCTTTTTACACAGATCAACAAGACTAAGTGTATTCCCCCAAGGTGGGGTGAAAGTGTTATCCCAATTTTCAAAAAGGGGGATCCCATTGATCCAAGTTGCTGTTGACCCATAAGTCTGTTACCTGTGGGAGGTAAGTTGTATGCTAAGATTTTATTAAAGCACCTGGAAAACTGGGCCTACGCAGTTTGGTTTCCACAAAAGGTGCTCCCACATGGACAATTGTTTTATTCTGTCCCACATTATTGTAAAGTACACCAAAATAAAGGCTGGGCAGTTGTTTTTGACTTTTATTGATTTAAAGAAAGCGTTTGATCTCATTCCAAGAGGATAGCTCTGACGGAAATTACATTCCCTTGGTATAGATGAGGATTTATTAGCCCTGATAATACAGGTTCATACAGGTAATCAAGCTCAGGTAAGGCTAGGCAACTGTGTGATTTCTACAGAATCCATTGCAGTTTTGAGAGGAGTCAGGCAAGGCTGTGTCCTTGCCCCCCTGTTGTTTAGCATTTATTTGAGCTATTTCATCAAATTGCTATTGTCTGTGGAAGGTAATCCGCCAAAGGTTAAGAACAAGGTGGTTACATCATTACTATATGCAGATGATATTGTACTGCTATTGCAGACTAAAAGGGGCCTTCAGAAACAGCTAGCAAACTTATTGGAGTACTGTAGACAGCATGAATTAATTGTAAACTTCAATAAGTCCCAAATAATAGCCATGGGGAGGAAAGTCCAAAAGCACACCTGGTTTATAAGAGAGAAGGAGTTCCTTCAGGTAGACTCTTATGTTTACTTGAGGATTACATTTTCCAGTAACGGTCTATGAGTAAGGCATAAAAGACAAATAGCATTAAAAGCTTATGCAGCTTCTAAGGGCATACTCAGATTAGCTGCAAGATCTCTGAGAATTGATACTTCTTGTATCTTGAAGGTTTATAGGGCTAAGGTCCAACACCTTCTGACGTATGGTACTGAGGTGATCCCAGGTGACAACTCTGATGTTCTTGAAGTGGTGCAGAATAAATTTCTATGTCATTTGCTGGGGGTACCTCAGGGAACCCTGGCTGCAGTGGTTAGGGCTGAGATGGGCACATTAACAATTGCCTGTATTGCTAAACAGACGTGCCTTCGTTTCTGGATTAAGTTATGTGCCTTCCCTCTGTTTGAGGGAGGAGATGGAACATGATCATGCGCCGTATTATCTGTGTGTCTCCCAAGTTTCATCCTATTTAGGAAACTGGGGGATGTCATTTTCCTATTTGTTGGGGATGGATATTCCTTGTCAGAAGAACTTGGTAATGTCCAGGGCAGTTGATATAGCCAAGCAGGAGGATTTGGCAGCTTTGGCAACTTGAAAAGTTGTGCCTTGTTATTACTCTCTCAGACAGCAGCATCAGTTTGAAAGTTACTTGGACAAATTGAAGGATAGGAGGTTACATAGATAATTTGTGCAGTTACGTTTGCAGCTTTTCAAGTCTGCCGTCACTTCAGGGCGATATAGTGGTAGTTCTTACCAGGATCGGTTGTGCCCCTGTATGACCTTGAAGGTAGAGGATTTGCACCACGTACTTTTCAACTGTCCCCTGTATATGAGTATTAGGCAAATCTGGTTGGCTCCACTATGTGTAGGAAAGGAATTTTTTCATGTACAACTGAAAATTGAACTTTTATTAGCTACACACGATGAGTCGATTATGTCCTAGGTAGCTTACTTTGCTTTTTTGGCTGCAAGGACACAGGAGGAGGCAGTGATATAACAATTAACTGGTGTCTGTAGTTCCTGATCCTTTGGCTGCCTTTTGATTTATTTAACTACTGGCTTAGGATGAGTTTGAGAGATACTTATTTAATATGGCAATGTTTCATTTCCTCTTAATATCGGACAGCTCTTTTATTGTATTATTTATTATGTATATGTGTTATGGTATTCGGTTTTTTTTCTTTCTTTATTGATTACTGGCCATGGCAAAAGCTAGTGCCTTAAATAAATATTATTATTATTATTATACAGACTAGATCCAACAAATGCTTCCTATTGGGACTAGTGTGTGTGTGTGTGTGTGTGTGTGTGTTTTATAAAAGTAAGGAGTGTTTCAAGACAATGTGTTATGTAGTCTTGTATTTTGATATTGCTTGCCAAAACGCTTCTTCAAAATGCTGACTAAAAGAAATTTGTCTGCATGTAGTAATCTATCTCTGGTTGAAACCAGCCTTTGTTAGATGCTCAGCAGTTTCTGAGTTTAGAGACTCAAGCAAACAGCTGAACCAGTTAAGAGTAAATAAGTCAAGTCTTTGCCATTGTCAGAGAAGTTAGGTATTATTTATTTTATTCTGTACTAGGAGCTTCTCTGTTTGTCTCTATTCAATTCCTGCCTGAGATATTTACCATCTCTGCTAGAGTTTCATTAACTTGGCCAGCTAGTCAGCACAGTGGCTTAATTCAAGAAATGTTAAGCGATACCAAAAATTTGGCATAAAATGACCCATCAGGAAAGAGGAAGGTTTGACGTTCTCTGAATTCTGGAGTCTTCCCATCATCGCTTGGCAAAACAGGGCTTGAACTGAGTAACTGTTCGCTTCACTGGCTTCCCCCTCCTCTCTTCACTTCACTGGCTTCCCCTTCCTGAACGAATCCTGCACAAGCTCCTAGTCTTCACCTATAAAGCTCTTCACAACCTTGCTCCCCCTACCTCTCTGCACTTATCGCCCTCCATACTCCAGCCCGTGCACTTCGCTCCTCCTCTGTCCCTTCTCTCACCCTTCCACGCCTTCCCTGCTCCCCTAAGCGCCTTCGTCCCTTCTCACTTGCTGCCCCCCATGCCTGGAACTCCCTCCCTGTCCACATCCGCCTTGCCCCCTCCCTTCATACCTTCAAATCTCTCCTTAAAACTCACCTCTTTCGCTCTGCTCTGTCTGACTCTTTATCCTGCTGAGCCACTATTCCTATACCTACGATCGGTTTACCCTTATCCTTGCAACATGGACCTGCCTGCTGTCATTCTCATCGTAACTAAGCCAAGTACGTGCACTTGAGACCTCGCATCTTCATGAATGTTAGTCCCCTTGTCTCTCCCTCTGTTCCCCTTCCTAAGTCTTTCCCCCAGCTCCTGTCTCTCAGATTGTAAGCCCTAGGGGCAGGAACCGTCTCTATTTTATTACTTTGTAAAGTGCCAGGTACACTGCTGGCGCTATATAAATGTTTGTTAATAATAATAATAATAACTGAGACACTGAGCCAGAGAGATTAAAGCATATTCTTTTCCTTTAAGGTTTTGACTTAGGCCGCTTTTAGATGAGACAAATTTGCACATGATTGGTGAAAAATGCACGTGTTTTAATGCTCATTTAAACACCTAAACCGTTAAAAATGCTCATTTGCCATGATTGTGTAAAAGCCAAACCCGATCATCAAAGGGGCTCAAAACTGGTTTTAAAAAATGTGCAGTATTTAAAAACCACATTCAAAATGGTTTTGCTTTTACACGATCATGGCAAATGCGCATTTAAAACGGTTTAGGTGTTTAAACGAGCTTTAAAACACGCACATTTTTCACCAATCATGTGCAAATTTGTCTCATCTAAAAGCGACCTTAGACTAAATTTTAGACAATGGGTGTTGTTTGTTTAATGTCTTTTGTACAACACTGTTCAATTTGTAATGGAACTTGTTTTTCCTTTTGTACCATCTGTTGTTTTTTTTGAATTTAAGTAAACATATACTTTTAATATATTCTTTTGTCTCGAGTTCCTCCTTTAAAATATATTGTTGTTACTTATACATACTAAGGAGGGTCTTATCCACATTGTAGGTGTGATCTCGGTGTAATCCACAACTTGGAAACAATTACCCTATATCCAGATCAGATTATGTCTGGTCTGGACTGCTAAGTACTTTTTCATTTGGGGAAACGGAGGCAGTCTGTGACAATGGACTATTAAGTCATCAATGGATCATCAGAGCACGCAGTATTACTTCCCAAAAGAAAATGCAAAGATACTCCATTGTAGTTAAAACAGAAACTAGTATCTGCTACTATCCAGTATCCAGCCACATACGGTAGTATCCAGCTGGATACTGCATGGTAGTCAGCTAGCATCCCATGAATATCCAATTAACCATATTACCATTTGATCCAGCTGGATACTGAATGGTAGCCAGCTAGCATTCGGTGGATATCCAATTAATCATATTACCATTTACCTATCTATTTTACCTGGTTCGGTTATGCGGTAAAGGGTAATACGGTAATATCCAGTATTATGATTTGGTGGTTAACCTCTGTGGTAACTGGATAGCTACCAGAAAACCAACAAACTACCAGGAATACTGGATATTAACTGTGGGTAATTTATTTGCTATCTGTTTCAGCACCAATTGTAGTACATGTGAGGTCATAGATTAAAAATTAATTCTCAGCAGACTGGAACAGGAATTGGTACACTACAATTGAGCAAAAAGATTACAAGCATTCTCAGATGATGAGACATGCTTGTGTTTGTATGTTCTAGTATGGGTGTATGAAAGTTGGGAGAATATTACAAATGTATGGGCACAATATTAATGTGGATTTTTAAACAAACTAGTTTTGACTGGGCTCATGTCACTTTTGTCTTCACTTCGCTCAAGCATTCAAGTGAATAAATTCAGTGGTTTGAATATTTGAGGAAAATACAATTCAAAGTGGCATGCTTGATTATTTGCAAAAACTGAACTTTAAACTCTCAGGCTTGAAAATTTGTACTGGCAGTTGCTTATGTGCTCATTTTTCTAATGTAGTATAACGAAAGCAACACACCTTTTACAGAATATAATGATTGAAATACGTGCAATGAATTCTAAATGTTCAATTAATGGTAAGTATCGCTCTCGCTCTCTCTATCTATTGCATAATTTCATCAGATAAATTTATTTATTTATTTATTTATTTATATAAAATTTCTATCCTGTCCCTCCTCCCCACAGGGCAGCCCAGGGTGGGGAACAACAACTATAAAAGCAATAAAATAATAAAACATGTAATAAAACAGTTAAAAATTCCACATTATGTAGGGGAAAAACCCACTCGCTCCCCCCCCCTCACCAAAGGCCTGGTGGCACAGCCAGGTCATACATAAACGTCAAAATAACAGGAGAGTGGGGGCCAAATGAGCCGCTTCTGGGAGTGAATTCCACAGCACAGGAGCGGCCACCAAAAAAGACCTAACATCGGTGGCCACCCGCCTTGCCCGGCGAATCTCCAAAAAGACTCCCATGGATGATCTCAAAGGTCGCACAGGCACATGGGGAGTGAGGCAGTCCCGTAGATAAGTAGGGTCCAGGCTGTGACTATAAATGACTATAGATGAAACTATAAAACAGATTAGGAATGAATAGCTTGGCAATTTCAGTGTATTTGCTCAGCTCTAGAGGAAGCGTATGAGAACCTAAGAACTGTCATAATGGGTCAGTAGCAGTACTGGATACTGTAGATGCTATGTACAAGAAACAGGACAACTACAGAATGATTCCTCCTGGGTAGCTCAGTCCCTGCTTCTGGCAGTCAGAGGCTACATTCACATGAGAGAAGTCTGGGGAAATCTTTTCCCCCATGTTTTTTTATCGTGTGAAAAGGATACTTCACAGGATGCCATGGTTGTAACATGCGTGTAAATGTCCATTTTAAACTTGGAAGCCAAGGTTTAACAAGAGGGCTAATTACTTCACGTGATAAAAAAGATCTGATTTAGTTGTAATATATGAAGGGATTAATTCTGCTGTCAGCCTGTCTGGTGCCCCATGATGCATTGGGGGACATGGGGGGGGGAGTCTGACAGCAGCACAGGATACCTAGCAGAAGCATGGAAATTCAGGTGGTCACTTTTAAACATGGGAACAGTTAAACCCCACAATTACACTCTCCCACAAGAAACTGAAGAGCTGGGAGAAAAGGCTTGCAGGAATACAACCAGAGGACATCCTGAGTATGAGGTTGCATGTCCATACCATCTTGGTTAATGCCAATGATGGACCTGTTCTGCATAGATCAGATTCTTTTTGAACAGAGTTATACTCTTGGCTTCCACAACATACCATAGAAATGGGTCCTCAGTATCATAGCTATAAAAACGACTCTAAATACACTGTGTGATACTCTGTCCCCTTCTAGGGGCTGGTCGACATGCAGAGGTTTATGAATCTGCCACAGTATTGTACAAGCGAAAATGGTAGAGGCATGTGCTTATAGTTCAAGGGGTCCCAGGGTTTGGTTCCTTCTCCTGACAAACTGCTTGGTGTAATTTTACACATATATGAAAACATCAGAACTGTACTTAGCACAAACTGTAAAATAGGGCAAAACCTGCCAACTTTGCCTCCCTGCAAGACTACTGTAGCTATTGGTTAAGCAGCTGTGATGTCATAGAACATTCCAGAATAATTCTAACTACTACAAGGGAAGAGTAATGTCACATTCACTTCGCCAGTCTTTGCATGTATGTAGGTGGCTGTAGGTTTGCCTTTTGCTACCCGTTACACACATTTCAGTGACTGCTTAAAAATAACTAGCTTTGGCTGCAGGTGGCAAGTATATTTGCATGATCGATATGATGAACTGACATACCTTTTGGTACTAAAATACTCATTAAAATGCTCAGAAAACTACTGATTAAATATTAAAAGTTCCAGTTTTTTCATAGAAATAGTAGTTATTCCTCTTCTGAACATGTGTGTGGTGAGAGATAATGCACAGTGTGCCATATGGAAAGGCATAGAAGAAATGAAGCCTTACTGGTAAATTGTATCCAATACACTACATTTTAGAGTGCCATTCTGAAGGGTTCTGAAACACACCAGTCATCCTGGTAAATAAATAAATAATGAAACCTAGATAAAGAACAGATGGCAAAGAAAATTTTATATATAAGGAACCAGGTTACAAACACTGTAGCACATCTATGTATGTTACTTACATGAAAGCATAACCATAGTATCTAATAGGGATGGGCGAACAGATCACGGTTCGGGTTCGGCTGTTTGGTTCGGTTGCGTTTGGTTCGTCCGTTCGGGTTCAGCTGTTCGGTTTGGCTGCGTTCGGTTCGTCTGTTCGGTTCGGTAGTTTGGCTAGTTTGCCGGGTTTGGGTTCGGCCGTTTGGTTCGGGTTCGGCTGTTGGGGAAACGTTTTGTTATGGGTGTTTTTGTTGTTTTTTATATGGCTTTTTGGTTTTTTATTTGGTTTTATATGGTTTTCTTTTGTTTTTTATTTTTTTTTATTTTTTTTATATGGGGTTTTTTAATTTAATTTTTTATCTAATATATTTATCTACACTAAATCTAACTGCTATTAACTATTCTAAATGCTATGAACTAAGTGGATTATCTAATAAGTATACAGGTCTACTCCTACAAACACTAAAACTAAATCACTAACACTATCTCTATCACTAAGCTAACTCCTACAACTGTCTACTGTCCCTTACCCCCCCTCTCCCTCATATATATATATATATATATATATATATATATATATATATATATATATATATATATATATTGCTTTAAGTTTCATTTCAGTTTTGTACTGAAATGAAACTTAAACCTTAAATTGAAACCTTGTGTTGTTTAATATATGGGATGGGGGGGAATCACAAACACCACCAGGTTTCAGTTTAAGGTTTCAGTTTCATTTCACTACAAACTGAAATGAAACTTAAAGCAATCTAATAATCCTACTCAACGCCTGCTGTTCAGGAACAGTGACTAAATCAGAAGGTGTTGGGAAGGGGGGAGGCAGATATAGTTTCATTTCTTGCAAGTCTCTCCACCCCTGGTGCCTGGAAGTCTGCTCCTCAGTGACTAGTACTACCCCTCTCTGTCACATTTGACCTTACAGTGAACCTTTTTTGCCACCCGAATGCGATCCGAACTGACCGAACTGTTCGGCCATTTTGCCGTTCGGTGTTCTGTTCTGTTCGGTATGTTCACCATTTTGCCATTCGGTGTTCGGTTCTGTTCGGTATGTTCATGTTCGTGTTCATGTTCATGTTCATGTTCGCGTTTGGTAGTCCGAACAGGCCGAATTCGGGTCGAACACCGAACTGCCGAACCACGTTTGCCCATCCTAGTATATAAGTACCTCACAGTGCTTAATATATTTATCCTTGCAATGCCCTTGTGAAGTAGGGAGTTCTGCTAGCCCCATTTTATACACGGGGAACAGAGGCAGAGAAACCGAGGGTGTAATCCTCTGCCATTAAAATTAAATGAAGATGGGTAACTGACCTTGATTGTGTCCTATGTGCCTTGCTCAAGGTTGCCCAGGACATTAGAAGTCTCTACTGAGCCCTGAGTCTTTCACACTCCAGGCTAGATCCCCTAACCACTTCACCACCCTCTCTTTTATGCTCCAACAGTAATTTTAAAATGAATGTACTCCTCTCTAATTAATGAAGTTCTGTGGAGTCGTGATCCATAGGGAAATTTTCAGGACTCACTGTATACTTTGATAGCCAACGTTTGCTATTTGCAGATGTAATCATAGCAGACTGTATCATTTAAGACTGTCTTTCTTCCTGAAGCATACATATCTGTGGAGAAGTGGGACATATGCTTACCTGGATCCACAAATGATATAAATTAGTATGATTCTTCAGTGAAGCTAGGCTTGTTTATACCTCTGACAATCTGCACCCCCTATATGCTTCATACTGCAGCTGATTGCATCTTGAGCAAACACAGTGATTTCCAACATTTTTGTCTATATGATCACATTTCGAGAGGCAAATATAATCCATGACTCCACAAAGCAACAAAGACATGCAAATTATAGCAAATATCCATTAGGATCATGACCTTTTTTGCAGATGGCTGGACCCTAGTAAAGGTCCAGACCTGCAGCTTGGGATCCTCTGCCATAGGATCAGTGATGGCTTTATATCAGAGTTGGCACTGCCTGTGTCTCCATTACTGAGCATTTATTAGCTGGGCAAATGTTGCCAATGACACCATCTTTGTTTAACTTGTTTGACAATGTACAAAGAAAAAATATTAAAATGCAGCTATCTACTTGCATACCTTCCAAAATTTCGTGCACCAATGAGTGAAGAACCCTGCCCCTTTTGCCCATAAGCTCCACCCCTCAGAAAATAAGATCTGCCGCCTCATGCATTTACATGTGGGCACACATCTCCCAAGTGCAGACAGAGGGACAGAAGCTCTTCTGCTTATCCCTTGAACCACTTTCAGACCGTAACCCCCCACATCCCCCAAAACGTATATTTTGGCTGCGGGAGGGAACGCACAGTCCGGATATGCGTGGGGATCGGCCGGTCTGAAAGCCCCCCCAGCGGCTTTTCTGGCAGACATGCGCAGGGATGCAGAGTTGGATTTCAGAGCGGCTGATCCCCGTGCATATCCTGGCTGCGCATTCCCTCCTGCAGCCAGAATATGCACGGGGGGGAGGTAAGGTCTGAAAGCGGCCTTAGTTTCTTGTTGTTCCATTACCCTTGTCCCCTCAAGTGCTTTTCCTGGGAGATGACTAGGAAAGAGATGCCAGAGGCTTAAATTACCAGACTTTTATTTTCTTCCTGAAAAATGGAGTTTGACCTCTGAAAGAGGGAGAGTGGGATTCATCACCCAAAGAAGGGCTGCTCCTCCTAAACAGAGACTTTTGGGAAGTATGTATCTCTGTTTACTGCTGCAAAAAAGAACCATATTCTATGCAGACTGACAAGATGTTTTCATTCCTTTAAACATACTAGTTTAGATTTGATTTAGGCACTTCCACCCCACTGTGTGCAGCAGGATGGTGTATTAAGAGAGTCCCACAGCCATCTTCAGTGGGCTCTGGAAAAATAATACAAGTATTAGTGAAATGCTGCCTGACAGGTTTTTCAGTCTGTGTTCTGGCAACAGCTGCATTTTGGGAATAATCTGGATTGTTATCAACATTAGCCACAATGAGATGTGTGTGCAAGCATTTTAATAGTCAGCCACACTTTATCCGGCAGGCTGATGACTGAGAATTGTATTACATATCATAACATTGCATCAAGTGCTATGCACAAGCTGTGCAGCTTAGTAGAATAAGAGGTATTTTGTATAACTTCTGCTGCTGCTTAAATTGTGACTGTGAGCAGAAATAAGAATTTTGTTTTTAGTTAGCACTGCAGATTGTGTGCCATCCTCACAAGAGAAAGCAATATGTGCCCTTGAAAAGGATGTGTGTTTGATGTGCATGGGTGTGAAAGTAGTACTGCAGTATTTTGACCAAAGGAAGAAATTTCCATGTTTTAAAAATAACATGAGGTGAAGGAGAGTTTTCTGCGACAACCTATTATAAAAGTGGTAGGTATGTGGCCACCAAAGACTATAATCCAGTGGTGGAGAACCTCCAGCGTGGGGCCAAATCTGGCCCATTTTTTTTTTCTTGGCCCCTTTCAAATTCCTGGATCTGGTCCAGAATCCCAGTCCTTTACCAGCAAGCACTGAAAGAGTGAGTGCAGAGGAAAGGAGCGGAGATGGGGGCAGAAGACAGAGGAGGATCCATGAGGAGAGATCCATGATATGGATCATCCCTTTTCTTTCCTCATCCTGAACAGACTTCTTAAGCATCCCTGTCACCAATTCCTGTCTGGCCCAGGAACTTGTACTAATTTTCAACGTGGTTTGTGCGAAAGAAAAAGTTCCTCATCATCCCTGCTATAATCACAGTGATCCTTATTTCTTGCCAACTTGTCCTATTCCTTTGAGTCATTGGTTTATTTTGGTAGTTTCTAGTTTGACTACATCTTTTCAGGGGGAGAGGGGAGAATATAACATTCATCTTCACCCCAGTGTTAGGGCTACCTTGCTCATGGTTTCAGGTCCTGTGGAGAGCACCCACTGTGCAGCTGCTCCCCTGTAAATAGGTAGTTGAGTGGTTTGGGGCAAAGGCAGTGCCATGGTGCTCTCCCTTGCCAATGTGCTGGTCAGTTTGACTGATTAGGAGGGGCAGGGAAACAGGAGTGCTGTATGGAAGCTGTTTTCTTCTCAGAGGTGCAGTAGATCACTTTGCTCCTACTCCCAATCCAAAATGGATGCTCTGAGAGGAATTTTCTTCTTCTCTATTCAGGGCTTGGGCTAAATTCCACAATCTAGCCTTAATTATACCAGTCTTACCTGCACTCTCTGTCCCCTTTATTTTCTCTGTTATTTGTAGTTCCTTGACTCAACCACAGCTGGAAATGTCCTTGCAGCAAGGCTCTGTCGGGGTCTGAAATGGAACTAAAAACTTCCTTGTAAAATAGCTCTGCCAGGCTGGGTTATTAATCCAGTAAACTGTGCTGCCTCAGCAGTGTGAGGTCACTCCAGTTTCTTTCATGGTTTCCTCTTCACAGGGTGTGATATATCATCAATGCAACAGAAGCCAGCCCTGGTGTCTTAGGTGGCAGCAAACTATAACATAACCTTAGTACTCTCATTCAATGGGCTGTTGGGGGCAAGAGAACATTGAGAAGGACAAGATGTTCTTGGCCTTAGCACAGAGGAAGGTCTTAGAAAATGCTGATCTTATGCACTATTTGTCAGATGGCTATTTATTTAATGCCTTAAACAGTTTGAAAATGTGGCCTGTTGGCCTTAAAGATAAGTCCACTACAAAGGATGGTGAAGAAACAGATGTGGTTAATACTATCTCTGAAGGAACTATAATCAGACTCTCTCTTATAAAGTTCCATTGTTAAGCTCCATTTCATAGCGCTCCACAGAAGATCTAAATGCCAGACTAACACCCAGAAAAGCAATGAAATTTTTCCATTGACTTCAGTGGACACTGGGTTTGATACTACTTAGCTTTCTTCAAAGAGTGACCCCTTTACCCTTTACACAATATGGGGAAGAGCATAGTGTAGTCTTAGTCAAGTTGGCCAGGAGATGAGACTACTGACTGTCAGGGGTTGATAGCAGAAGTGGATCACTCCATTATGACCTGTTCTGCATTTCCCTGAAGCGACATAAGTTGTGACTGTCAGAGATGGGATGCTGGGTTGGATGAACCATTGGTCTGACCAGTATGGATCTCTATACTTTCTTCTGTTTGGGAACCAAATCCTGAAAGGTGTTGATGTAACACCCATAAGGGGGTCTGAAAGAGCTGAGTTGGAGCATTATTGCACTGCTAATACCTGGTGCTGCCTCTTTAAGAGTCAGAGCTCTCTTGAAGAGGGTGAGAGCTTACAGAGAGCTGAGGCAGTGTGGGAAAGAGAGTCCATGTTGTGAGCCGGTTCTGTCAGTTTGTTGGTTAAAAAGCAAGGTCCTGTCTAGGCCCTAGGGCAAATAAAAACCTTCTCCGGTTGTGAATTCTGGCTGAGGAGTGTAATATGTGGTAAGCCAGCCAGGAAGGCCAAATTCCCATGATTTGGACCCCTCTGAGAGACAAACCTATCCAGTGACTGAGCAGACTGTCCCAGGAGAAGAGGCCTGAAGTAACCGGAAGTATGGTTGGCAGTGAGTGAGAAGACCTTCACATGGAGGTGGAAGGACTACTGTACCAGCTCCAGGAGGAGCATTTGAAAGATCTGTGGGTGTTTCATATCAACAAATTCATCCAGAGTAATACAACCTTTATTCATGACTTGCCTCTGTCTAAAGAAATAAAAACCATTTTTACACCCCAAATGTTGTCCAGTGGAACCCCCAGTCTTTAGTGTGGGCCAATGGCTGCATCTCCTACACAAGGGGTTGCATTCCCCCTCCTCGCCCTGGCAATCCGGTCTATGTAGCCCTGCAGGGGTAGGGATTTGACCCCTAGGGGGTGAAAGGTTCCCCACCCCTTATCTAAATTGCCCATATGCCTTTGTCTCCCCCTTTCCCTCTTGGAAAGCTGTTAGAATGGTCACCACAGCTTTCTCTTGCCTGATTAGTTTCACATGACCCTTGGCAGGTGTGGGCCTTATGGTGAAGTCTGAGCTATTCTTTCACAGGTTTGGACTTTGGGGGGTTGGACTAGATGTCCCTTGATGTTACTTCTTCCAACCCTAGAATTCTATGATGCTTTGCTAGTGCTGCTGCATGATATTGATTTTATTCCATATTTCTGTAAAACGTCCTGTAAGAGCCAAGATAACATTTTGGGGAGGAAATGGCCTTTCAAAGCCAAACAGCTTGTGCTTAAAAGTAAATTCAAATAAATAACAAATCTGAATCATCTTTGTCTACAAATTAGCATCTGAATAGTTTTACTTTTCTTGTTATCTGGTCCATTAGGATCAGAGAGAAAAACTTGTTATACTTTACTTTCAGATGTGTTGGCATTTAGTTAGTTAGACGTGTTTACTAGAGTAGTTAAAAGTCAGATTCGGTTTTTAATACTCACTGACCTTTTAAAGCAGAGCTGAAAACAAAAGGTGCCACATGCATTTCTAAAGTAAGCCAGAGCAAAACTAAATGTCTGGGACTCACTGGGATATCAGGACCAGCACATACAAAGCAGTCTGCTATAGATTAAAAAGAGGCTGCTGTAGCCCCCAAACTCATAAAGACCTGATGAGATTTTCTGCAGAATTCTTCTGTCTCCAGCTTAAAGAAATGAACCTCATGTTACAGTTCTAAAAAGCTAATCAAAATGAAAAAGGCAGATAAAAATATTATTCTCTCTTTTACATTTTGATATGTTTTTAAAAGCTTAATTGGGCAAATTTTAATTTTTCAAAATTTTATGTTGTTTTCTTCAGTGAATGCTGCCAAGCTTAATTGTATTTGGATGCTTCACATATATTCTTAGGGTATCTTTAATGAGCTGTGAAGGATTGCTCACAGAGAAAAACCAAATACTAGTGAGAAAAAAAAGATTTCCATGCTCGCGATGATGACAATCCACAGCCTACTTACTCTGGAGTAGCCCCACTGAAATTAATGGAACTACTCAGTTCAGTTTATTTGTTTAGCCATTGGCCTTTACAAAAATACCATAAAATTACAATACCAAATAGCAAATACCAAATATAATATAATATAATAACAACTACAACACAATCCCTATTTAACCCTCCCAAACTTCCCAATATCCCCATGGGGTCTTTTACCATAAACTCTTCTTGGATCCAGCCCAACAAGCAACTAGTAATCAATCCCCTGTCTTGAGTCTCTCTATACATACATAAATAACAACAACCTTTAAAATCAATTTACAACACCTTGCCCTTCCCAGGGCTTATGGCGGCACATTTGACCCCTGCAGTGAGTCTTCTCACTAACCTTTATTACCAGAGGGACACTTGAGAAATAGTAAAGCGGGACACATAACCAGTGGAAACACAAGGCCTGACCCTTCCCGGGGCTTATGGCGGCACAGTTGACCCCTGTAGTAAGTCTTCTCACCATTGCCATTAATAATGGCCCATTTAGACAAGGGACCGGGCACCAGATTATACCTTGAGCGGAGAACTGAAGGTCAAATTATTCACCCTTCCTGGGGTCCA
The DNA here is from genome assembly GCA_003113815.1 of Sphenodon punctatus. Taxonomy (NCBI): domain Eukaryota; kingdom Metazoa; phylum Chordata; class Lepidosauria; order Sphenodontia; family Sphenodontidae; genus Sphenodon; species Sphenodon punctatus. The sequence goes on along the minus strand of QEPC01015466.1, from coordinate 1,053,347 downwards.
TAGGGGCCCTTATCTGGCGGGCTGTCAATTATCCCATTGGTTAGGCAATTTCTATGGGACCTCTATATCTGCGCCGCTAGGTCCCTGCAAGTACCTTCCCTTACTAACTTCATTTTCTTCCAATAAACCCTCCTCAAAAATTTTGCCACATTCCTGGAAATCCTAATATCCTTGTCACACAAAAGAGTGGAATCTGTGATTCGAGCAATAATACTTATCAGCAGTGTTATGTACAGCTCTCTCCAGTACTGATACCCTGGACATTCCAATAGAATATGCCTTATCGACTCTACTTTGCCCAGACTACAGTGCTGGCAGAGTCTTTCCTCCCATGGGGTACCTGTAAATCTACCCTCCATAACTGCGGATGGAAAACTATTTAATCTGGCCAGGGTAAAGGGTACTCTGGTATCCCGCATGCCCAGGTCGGCCAGATATTTGGGGCCCTCCGCCGGAATCATCCAATCTCTATACTGCGTCGCCACTCTTTGCGTCATAAGCAAATCATTCTCCCTCTGGAGATCCTGGTCCCAGATTCTGGACTTCACCTCCATCCAAGCCCTACCAAAGGGGAGCTTCATGAGGTGGGATTATGCCAGCCCCAACAACCCAAGTTCCTTCTGTACCCAAAAGGACCACTTACCCCTAGCATACGAGATGATTTGGCTAGCTATTGACCCTGATGGGGCCAAATTTAACCGCAGCCAATATTTTAATATTGCTGCCTTGGCCTGGGAAGCCATACACTTCAGTCCTGCCTCTACCCTTAATAGGACCGCCGGCGTGGCCCTTGGCACCTGGAGAATTATTTGCAACATCCTATTTTGTTCCTTTTCCAACTTTAGTATCTTACCTACTCCCCAGACTTGCACCCCATATAACAACTGTGGCACCATTTTAGCTTGTATGAGGCGCAGAGCAGGTTTGAACAATCTCCCCCCTTTGGACCAATAGTAATTAGCGATGCCTTGCCCAGTAGCCTTGAGATGCTGAATGGCAGCTCTAAAATGTACCTCCCAAGTTGGATATTTGGCAAAAATAACCCCAAGATATTTATAATGGGGGACCTGCTCTATCCCCACCCTGTCCAGAAACCATCTGTGCTGTTTTTGCTTCTTACTGACCACCAGAACCTTGGTTTTCATATAATTTATCCTCAGGTGTTCACTCCTACAAAACAGACCAAAGGCCGCCATCAGTCTCCTAAGGCCTATTGGGAGGCTGCAACTAACACTGTATCATCTGCGTAAAGCAGAAACGATAAGACCTGACCCCCTATCTCCACTAGGTGAAACTTGGGTTCTCTAATAAAATCCCCCAGATCGTTTAAATCAATTGTGAAAAGTAAGGGGGCCAGCAAACATCCTTGTCTCACCCCCCCACTCCATCTTCACTGGCCCTGAGAGATTCCCGGCCACATCTGTTCTAACCCTCAATGTATTGTTCGTATGCAAGGCCCGAACTAACAATAACAGCCTGTAGTCTATTCCGTACTTAATTAACTTAAGCCACAGTTTTCCCCGACAGACTGAATCAAAGGCCATTTTGAGGTCAATGAAAGACATATACAGATTCCCCTTTGAACATGCAACCACATATTTGTTGATCAGCTGGTCCACCATGAAAACATGGTCTATTGTGGACATACCTTTCCGGAAGCCGGCCTGTTCTCTATCAATCAAGTTATTTTGTTCCACCCATTGGGTCAGACGCCTTAGCAGGTACCTGGAGTATAGTTTGCCTATTACACTCAGTAGGCTTATAGGTAAAAAATTAGCCGAATCATCTACTGGACCTTTCTTATGTATCGGGATGATAACACTTTCCACCCATTTCTGAGGAATTTTACCTGTATCATTTATGGAGGTGAAAAGCAAAGCCAACACCTGACTCCACCAATCCACCTTCCCTAACAACAACTCCGCAGGGACCAAATCAGAACCTGGTGCTTTGTTCTTTTTTAACAGAGCAATCAACTCTTTAACCTCCATTGGCGTTACTGGATCCCTTTTGGGGAGAGACTCAAAAGAGGCCTTCAAGGGAAACTCCATCTCCAGAAGGGGTTTGGAGAAAATGGTAGCATAAAATTGTTCCCATCTCTGAGTTGGAACTTTGGCCTGTTCCACTGCCTTTCTCCCCCCCCCCGCCTTGATTTTATCCCAAAATTTGGAGGAATCCCTTGCTTCTGTAGCCCTAAATAGATCCTCCCAACCCTCCACTAAATACTGGAGCTTCTTCCGTTTAAGGAGATTTTTATCTCCTATGCCCCTAGCCTTCGTAAAGGCTTCCCTATCTGCTGGGAGTAGTCCCCTCTCTCTTAGACAGTGGTAGGCTCTATACAAAGATTTCCTCGCAACCCTACACTCCCTATCAAACCATCCCTCCTGCTTTCTTCACTTCCCTTTGGGTCTGATTTGGCAGCCTAGTATAGGGTGCAGTTGTTCCACAAGAGAGTCAAACAGGCAAAATATGCTTGCCCCTTCCAGCGTAACTTTCCGAAGGATCTTCTCCACTGGAAGACCAGCTATAACCCCTTCAGCCTCCAAAAGTACCTGGGGGGACCATTTGACCCTTTCCCATCCCCCCAGCCCGTCTCTATTCAAGGAGGAGCATACTGATCTATCAATAGTGCCTTGGGCTGCTTCTCTATCCCCTAATACCCACGCCACCAAGGGTAGATGCTCTGTTATGGGACAAACTATAACAGAAAAATCCAATATCCTATGGAACAAAGGCCCCAAGACCATGATGTAATCAATTGAGCTTTCTCCCAGATGGGAAAAAAATGTAAATTCCCCTTCCTCCTCATCTGGGAATCTACCATTCAAGATAACCAAATCTGTTGCCTCCACCAAGCACTCCAATTTTAACCCCAAGGAATTGGTATAGGTATCTTTCAAAATCCTCCCTAAGGGCCATCCAGTCATCATCGTCCCTTCGTCCCTTTTGGGGGGCCCCAGCAAGCGTTGAAGTCCCCCACCAACAGAAGGTCATCATCAGGGAAACGGTCACCCAGGGCTTTAACCCATACTTCCAGATCCTCCCAAATCTGGTCCTCATAATACTGTGAATTCCTTGGAGGATCATAGGCGTTAATAATAATAACTGCTCTCCCCTGTCCTCTTATAGTGGATCTCACTGTTAGAAAGTTTGAGCGTACATCCTCCAACTTTATTGTGGAGGCCTATAGATCCCTTGAGACCAGAGTTAGTAGCCCACCACTAGGTCACCCTCTCTGACCCTGGGGAGGCAGTCTGGCATATGTGGAATAAACATCAAACCCCTCCAACTCAACATCCAAGTCTCCTGGAGGCAGGCCCAGTCACAGATCTTCAACTGTCCATAAAAATCCAAGATCCCTCACTTATTTTTCCACCCAGCAATGTTCCAGGATTGAAGTGACCAGTTCCTAACATGATGTAATTGTCAGGACTGCATCAACACCTCATCGTACACCCCTAAATCTGTCATACTCCCGGGGGTGGGAATTGTCTCTGGACTCCCATGTGCCTCCCCCCCACTTTCCATCTTTTCCCCCTTGGGACCCTGTCCACTAATTCCCTCCTTGGATTCCATATTACCCTGAATCTCCAACCGCTGTTGGATATTTTTAAGGAAACCCTGCAGTTCCAATAAACAGGCCAAAATCTGCATCTCCACCCCTAATCCCTCCCCCCCCCCCATGGACTTCATTCCCTCTGCTCCTACCTAAAATTCCCTGCCCTCTCTTCTTTAATCCCAAAACCCCATCAAAGGGACTCTCCCTTCCATTCCTGCCTCCTCCTCCTCCTCCTGATACTTGACACTTAACACTAATTCCTCTACTTGATGTTCCATTGTGTCAACTGCCTGGCCCTGTCCACCCAAGGCCAAGGCCTCCCTATCCACGGGAGGAGCCTGACTATCACCCACTTCCATCTCCTCGCCTCCGACACCATTGGATTATTCTCCTGACTCTGCTGTATACTACAAGATTCCTCCCTACCTAAACTCTGACCAGATAAATTTGCTACATAGACCCTAGATGGGTAGATTCCGTACCATCCCAATAATTGTTTTCCAGACATAATCTTCGCCGGAGTATATTCATTATCAAAATAAATGACCAAATGTAATGCCATATCTGTCTGGGGAAGGAACAAAAATCTAATGATCTCTGATGGTCTGAGCCTACCATGAAATAAGGAATCCAGGTTCCGCTTGATTAAAGTTTTGGATGCCCATGATGGCCTACCTCCACCGGGAGCAGCATATATATTTAGACATATACTCATTAAGTCCACCACCATCCTATCTGGGCTTTTCCCTTCTCCCAGACCCCTCCCATTTACCAGATTCTGATTTGGTTCCTGCGAAAAAAGGGCACTCTGCCTCTCCCCGAGGGTCTGTAGGAACTGCCCTTCCACTTTCTTTTCAAGGGATAGGAGTTTAGGTGGGGAAAGTGCAAAGAGATGGGCCGATATTTTCTTAACCTCCCCCACCAATTCCCTTATGTTTGCATTAGTACCCTCGACAGAAGTTTTAACATCTGTTATCCCCTTAAAAAGATTGTCTGCCAATTTACTCTTCAAGACACAATGATCAGCCAGAATTTTCCCCACATTGTAAGAGATAATTGAATCCCCCTGGGAGGACACTGAGATATTCAAGGAACACTCATGGGCTAGAGAGAACTGAAGAGGGGACTCATCCATTTCCCCCAGAGCTTCAAACCTATTGACCTATTGGGGATTGCACATAAGACCCCTGGGCTCTGTGCTACTTGGGGGAGTTTAGTGAACCCTAGGTCGTACAGCCTCAGTTGTTTGAGTGAAGGAGTCTCCCCCTCTGGTGATGTCTCCAGCTGCCAGCCCCTTTTCTTAGTAACCGTTTGGCCCTCCAGGGGCGAAAAAGCCGCCATCCCCCCAAGCTCTTATACCCCCACTTGGCTTGCCCAAATAATTGGCAACTACCTCTAACCAAGGTATAATTAGTACAATAAACCCCAGAGCCCAACGCCTTCGGCCCACGCCTAAGGTCGCGCGCACAAGGCCACGCCCTTGTGTGCGCAGCCCTTCGGCGTGCTGCACCGTGGCATGCTGCACCGTGGCGTGCTGCACCGTGACGTGTGCCTGTGGTGTGGCCATGGGTCTCTGTTCTTTTTCAAGGACTACACACCCAGCTGACCCCCCTCCTGGCCAATCCGCAAATCCCTGGGTGGGGCAGCGCCGCAGTCAATTTCTATGCTGCTGCTCTTTCTCTCACGCCCTCTTTCTCTGACACAGCCCAGGGGGATACAGTCCCACAGATGGAGAAGGGATGCAGCGCTCCCAGGCTCCAACCCCCGCTCACCGCTCCCAACAAGTTCCTCCTCCGGAACTACTCCTGTATCATGTGGGTTAAGGATTTCAGTCAAAGCTGCCCAATTCACAGCTGATTTGACCATTCTTGACATGACGGTCAGGTTAGGCAGAAAGGCTATACAATCCTCATAGTGGAATAATATGTACAGTCGCTTCACATTTTTGTGAAGAAACTCGAGAAACAGGAGGGTGTGCAGGTATCCATTCAGACCTGCTAGCTAACAGAGCCAGTTCAAACACAAGAACATTGAGAACATTGGACCACATTGCGTCTCTGGAGGGAGCTTTCTCATTTAGCTGACTCAGAAATGTGTAGCTAGCCATTTTGGAAGTATTATAATAATTTCACCTCCAACTATAGCAGACATGCAAGTGTAACACAAGTAATCATACAGTGTATGCTCTTCTAAAACAGAATTCTGATCATTAATTTATTTTTTTAAAAGAGAAGCAGAAAACAGGTGCTTGTAATAGAAGCAGAGATACAGGAGTCTCTATGTGCTGCACAGCAAAACTCTCCTCAGGAACCCTAGCCAGTTTTTGGCATGTTATAATCCAATTGTACAGAGATGCAGTTGATGTTGAGCACCAAGTCTGTCATTTCTGGGAGACATGGTGGGAGAAGGAATGTAGCATCTCTTCACAAGATTAATACTGTAGTAGCTAGTTCCAGACCTGTACAGTTAAGCCTGTGCACTGTTTGATGGCAAGCAAGTCAAGAAATGGTGGTATACTGTAGCTGATAGGTCTTTTTGCAAGGTATCTGCAAGTGCCAGGCTTCTAACAATCAAAATGCCTTGCCTTGATTCTCAGGACATTTCCTCTTATTTTTCATTTTTATTGGCCACCCTGACCCTACTTCCTAATTTTGGAGTGGGTAGGAGAAGAACTGTAACTACCAAAATGGCGCATGAATGGACACTCCATGATCATGCAGTTGTGGTCCCACTGGGATCAAGGAGTATGAGAACGGAAATCTGAGGAGAAATTCTGTTGTAAACTTTTAATCCTACTTTCTTAGACCATGGAGATTTGGGTGAGGTTTATAATCAACATCTGAACATTTGGTTGCTTTTCCAAACTTAAACTGAGGGGACGTCCTGAACCATCTGAGATTCAGCGTGTACACAAACTCCATCCTGTGAAGACTGAAAACCAGCCTCAGTGCCTTTACAGGTGTACTATTATTTTGGATGCTAACTTAGTCTGTACCTTCTACAGAAAGCCTAGACTGCAGGAGATGCTTCAATTCATTGTTTTCTGGGAGGCTGAAACACTTCAGTGCAAGAATTGGGGGTGGGGTGGGGTGAAAGGGGGAATTTTTTTACAGGGGGAAGCTCAGGGTCCTGTCACACTTCTAAGGTGCCAGACAGTTTTTTGCTTACTCGAAGGCAGCTTTGAGTAACTGTCATTATGTTCCAGTCTGCTCAAGCACTGTGTTGGCATAATGGGAGCATTGTTATTCTGAGATTGGAGTGCTAAATGGGTCTCAAACTTCTGCAACTGTGGCCTCAGGAGGACTGTTCTCTGAAATGGGAAAAAATGGACAGATGTTGCTGCTGTTATGAGTGGTGTTATTTTCTAGTTACTTATGGAGACTTGTGCCCTCCCTTAAGCATTCATGTATATGCAGAAGCAGAATTTGCATTTGTCTGAATGAAATTAATAGAGGCCTTTCGGCACAGATTATATTGGTGGATGCTCACATTTGATTTTTCTCAACAATACAATGAAAGTCACCCAGAAAGAAGTCTAATGCCAGATCATGTGATAAAAATGCTGAAGTCCTCAGGTATAATGTCACTTTGGAGAACTGGGTTCACAAGTCTGCAGGGGAAGTGCTCTATCCTTTTATGACTTTATCTCAGAGCTCCCCTTTTCTGCTAGAAATGTCTGAATCCTTTGATCTCTAATTTCAGTAAGAATCCCCACTTTCTCAAAGGAAAACTTGACCTGGATGCCTTTAATAACTGCTAGGTCATCAGCATTTATTACTATGTGTGCAGAGCTCACACAAATTTCTCTAATGATCTCCAAGGTTCACTGGCTTTCTTTTGTGTCCAGTAGAATTGCTACAGTGATATCTCTTACCTCCTTGGAGGAATGCCTGGTGGTGATATAGTCTTCAGGTGGAAAAACAATCACTGACCCATTGATTTTTGTATCCAGATTCAACTGACCCAGGATGAATAGCTACAGTGATTCCAAGTTGATTAGAATAATGGTCCAACCTCCTGCATTAGAGGCTGGACAAGGTTTCCTTTCTGCCTTATATTTTTTTCAGAAACATTTTTTTAAAGAAGCCAAATAAAGTTGTTATAAATACAAGAATTAAAATCTCCAGTCTTTGCTCAATGGTAGGGCTGATCCAGGCAAGTGCAGACACTGCAACTGCCCAAGGCCCAATGCGCTGGGAACCCTTTAGGGACCCCAATACATTGGAGTCCATGAATAAACTTGAAATGATAACGTAAGTGCAAGAAGTACTGCTCTACAGTATGGGCCCACAGAGGCTCCCAGTCAGGGAGTTGCAGCCTGTAGAATGTCTGGGGCAATTCACGAAGGGACCCCCAATGCATTGGGCCCATGACTAGGGTTGCCACTTTTTGTGGTTTGACCCTGTCACTATGATTTTGGCCTATGGGAGTCTCAGAGTCAAACTGCAAGAGATGGCAACCCCAGCCATGAACAAATTAGGAATAAAATTTCCTTACAGCAGTAGCTGTAAGGAAGTTAAAGGCACAATTGCTCTCCACTATAAACAGGGGACTGCTGAAGTCCCGATATTGACCCACACATCTGAAAATGTATCCATGGCTTATATTTGTGAGGACTGTCATATGTGCAAAGTTTGAAGAACATGCAGCCAGAAAATAAAAAAGTTATCACTGTTGAAAAGTTAATTGGTTGTGGTCAAAATGCACAGCCTCCCAACTATTTTGAACCATGGATATCTCCTCCCCCCGGATGAGTTGAGCTCTGAGACTTCACAGACCTGTAGTCTGAGATCTATGTCAAGTGCTGCTGGAGTATGAGAGCATTTCATGCAGCCAAAACAGAGTTGTTATAGATTTAAAAATCTGTTCTGCTGGCTCATGCATGCTCAAAAGGGCAAGCCCGACGGTGAGCTTGAGCAGTGTTTGTGAATGAGGAGAGGGGAGGGACTCACTGCCATCTTCCTCCCACTCACTGTCCTGCTGCTGCTGTTGCTGCTGCTCAATGCTGACTTCCAAGACCAGTCCAGCCAGCATGTCAGCTCCCGCTGCCACTCGCATGTTGTGGGCAGGAACATTCCCCACCCCCTCAGAAACTTTGTGTATGTGTGCAGGACCGGGCAGTGTCTCCATGAAGAGGACCCACTGGGATGCCTGCCAATGTGTGCACATGGGGCCAGAGGTCCTTCTTCTTGCCCTAGAGATGGGTTGTGTGTGTGAGTAGCGCCTCCCAGCCACTTGAGAACTCTTGGGAGGGGAAGGGGCTGTGTGCACGCCGAACCCTCCATCCCCATGTCTGCTCCCTGACCCCCCTGCACAACATCCCAAACCCTGACCTGACCTGCCACTTCTACTCCCATCCCCTCACAAGTTCCCCAGCCCCCACTTAGTCCTCCACCCCCAACTCCTACTCCCACCCCAGGTAACTTCCCCAGTCCTCCACTTAGTCCTCCACCCCCACTCCTAGTCCCACCCCCTCGCAACTTTCCCAGGTTTCCACTAAGCCCGCCATTCCTCTCTCAACTTCCCCAGCCCCCCATTTAGCCGTCCACCCCCCCGCTTTTCCTCCCACCCTCACGGCCCAAACAGATGCCCCCTCCTACCTGTCACCCCCACACAATCATTCAAACAGTCCAATTGAATTCAACGGGGTTATTCACATGTCTGAAGGTAACTGCCCTTGGGGACAGTCCGGACATTGCAGAATGTAGTAGCCCGTCTCTTAACAGGGATGGGTCGCCGCGAGCATATTACACTGGCTGCCTATTATCTTCCAGACCCGATTCAAGGTGCTGGTAATGACCTATAAAGTCCTAAATGGACTGGATCCAACTTACCTGCGGGACCGTCTCATGCTCCGGATTGCATTGCGGCCCCTGGGGTCGGCCAAGGACACCCGACTTGAAGTCCCTTGGGTTACCCAGGTGGCAAAGATGGGGAGGGCGTTCTCAGTGCCCACTCCCAGGCTGTGGAACTCCCTCCCTATGGAGACCCACCTGGCCCCAGACCTCCCCTCTTTCCGAAGACAGTGTAAGACCTAGCTGTTCTGCTGGGCCTTTGAAGAGGGAGATGGGTGGGGTGGGGTGGGGAGGGGGAATTCTGCCCTTTTAGTTCTTTTTATCATTTTAATGTTTTTAATGATATTTTATTTGTGTTTTTATTGTTGTTTGTGCATTTTGTAAGCCACCCCAAGCTGCTCTGTGAGCAGGAGGGGGCAGGGTAGAAAAATAGTTAAATAAATAAATAAATAACTACACTTTCAAGGGCTTTACTGGCTCATGTGCTGAAGTGAAACTCTTCAGAGGATTGCTTGCAACTCCCAAGGACCTGCTGCTGCTACCACCATCACTACTGCTATCTTAGACCTGCTCCACAAGAACAGATCTGTCTCTTTACCTGATAAAAATCATGAATAGATGGTTAGTCATATACCTAAGTGCACAACAGGAAACGTGACTGCAGCTTTACTGAAGTATGTTGGTAACTTAAGGTGCACCTGTAACAGAGGTAGGGCAAGATAGTTGCCAGGCAACTGTCAGGGTGACAAAAGGTGAGGTAGGAATTCTTTAACTTACTTTAAGAGCAAATAAGTGCCTTTCTAGTGTCCTAACACTTTGAAAATCTACCAGAAAGAAAATCTTTAGCATGTGTGTTGCATCTCAGAGATGCTTTAAGATGCCTTCTTTAAATTGGTAGTACATGATTCATTTAATGAGTTCCTAGTAGAACATCCTTGAGTTTGGTAGGATAAACTTGAGCCCAGTTCTAAGCATACAGCATCTTTTTTTAAAAAGAGCTTTTCTCAAGGTGCTGAATGTAGCTCAGTCTACAGATACTGGGATCTGAGTGGCATTCTGTGAAATTTCAGCTCCAATTTCTGGTTGCTGTTTAGTTTTCCATTTTACGTGCTACTATTATGTGTGTTGGGGGTGGGGGGAATGGAGCCAGTACTTTTCCATATAGGAGAAATAAGCTACCTTCTCAAGCCATTTCTTAGGTGAGAAGCTGTGTGCTCAGGTTACAGCATATTGGTGAGAGTTGTGTGGTTGTTTTTTTTAAACTCAGCCAGAAACATTACTGATATTTTTGAGGGCATGCTTATTTTTGTAAAACTGTTAAACCTCCATTTGCAGAGAGATGTATGATTTTAAAGCACACAAGTTCTGGTGGTGTTTAATGAATATTGTAGCTCATTGCTTGAAAACTGTTCATTGCAGTGCTATGAAAATGGAACTTTCCCCAATGTATCATTGCCAGCTGGTCCTTGATTATACATAGGGCATTTTTAGACACACGTTAAAGTTCCGGATGTTTCAGTCTTCTGGTTTTAGAAGTCCACAAGTAAGTTCCGGATTCATTTTTCGCGCACACACTGCCCTGAAGCAGTTCCTGGATGCATTCTTCACACAAACACTAACCTGAGGCAGCCTAAAGTAGCCGCAGCTGGAAACGTGACAGGCTGCCATGGAAACCTAGTAACCACAGCTGCCTGGAGCAAAGCAGTTTACCAGGAGAACCTTTTACACACAAAAGTTCTGGGAAAAGTTTCATGCAGGAGTTCAAAGATCCAGATGTTTAAGATCTGGATGAGTGATTTAGACACACAGAAAGTTCTGGATGTTACAGCAAACATCTATGAGAAATGTGACTAAAAACACCCATAGTGTCAGTGGGGGTAGGGAATTCTTTCGCCCACACGCACCTAGTTCACTCACACTGCTCTGTCGGTGTAGACCTGGCTCCCAGTTGCCCGTCAGGATAGTGTGTGGGCCGCTCGGCGTGCTTTTGCACCAAGAGCTTAGGCCCCTATCATCATAGGGCACAGAGCTAATCAAGAGTAAGAGTCCCACACACTCGTCACACTCGGTTTCCACAGGGGGGGACTGTTGGTGAGGGATGGTGTAGGGCAGCAGGGTAAGGGACCCAAGGATCAGGGGGGCAGGATGCCGGGGCTCGCACGCAGAGGGGACAAGGGAGGAGGAATCCAGCCCGGGGGGGGTAAGGGGATGCACCCTGGCCCGCACGCCCTCGCACTCCGCTCTCTTGTTTCCAGGGAAAAGGGGGGAAGGTTTTTCACACACACCACTATACCAAGAGTCAAGTTCACAAATATCCAGGCAAGGCAGTCACAAAGGGGTTGTTGGGGAGCAAGTACAAACAGTAGGGAATCAACAAGATACACACTCAAAGCAAGCACTTATCTTTCAGGCAGGGGGGCCAGTCTCCACAGACACGCAAGCTCTGTTCACCGGCACAGAGCTCCGTGACCCGGCAGCAGATGAAGGGCTAGCTCCGCCCCCAGCGC
>QEPC01015466.1:1025124-1038569 GCA_003113815.1 Sphenodon punctatus | reverse complement strand
ACAGAGGAGGACCTTTTAAAGGTCCCGTCTCCCGGCTCTCCCAGCATGATGTGGGGGCGGGGCTGCAAGCCACGCACAGCACACTGACAGCAGGGTCCCTCCTGGGTCTGGCTGTTGTGCGCGGCTTGCAGCCCCGGCCCCACATCATGCTGGGAGAGACGGGAGACGGGACCTTTAAAATAGACTGAGCCTGAGTGTAGCAGCGCTGGGGGCTTGTAGGGCACCGCCCCCAGCGCCAAAGCAAGGAGCCGCCGCTGGAAGAGAGAGAATGTATAGAAAGCGGGTTAAATGGACCAACCTCCAGACAGTTGAGATCATGGAGGCATTATGGGGTCAAGAATTTTGTAGGCTACGTGACTTTATGTTGGCAGGTCAGGAAGTGGATATCAACCAAATGAATGACAGGTATTTGAGATTGGTGGCGATATTAGGCAAGAATTTTTTATCTCATGAGGCTGACCAAGTGGTTCCCCAGGGCAGTAGATGGTACAACAGGGAATGTAGGGCAGCTAAATATTGCCTAGCTCATGCCAAGATCATTTGGGTGCAAGATTTTTCAGAAGCCACCAAAGAGAAATATCTGTTGGAAAGGTGTAGCTATAAGGCGCTAATTAAAAAAAAAAAAAATCCAGTATGCAAAATTGGTCTGGGCTAAACTGAGAGTGGCGGAAGCTACTAAGGATACTAGACAATTTTGACTTCTAATAAATTGTGAACTTTGTCGGGACTTTAAGACATCAGTGAGCCTGATTGATTATGAAACCTGTATTTCTTTCTTTGGTGAATTGTATGCTCAAGATGTAAATGAAGAGGCATGGACATTTGCTCTCTTCACGGGGTTATTCCAATTACTCAGTGTAGGGGATATTGACCCACAAGTAAGGGTACCTGAGGTAATCGAATCAATTAAGATGTTAAGCCGGGAGAAGGCACCAGGCCATGACTTTATAACAGCTGAAGTACTTCAAGTGAATCCCGGCTGGTGGGCTCCCCTGCTTGCTAATTATTATACTCAAATCAATAAGACAAAGAGAATTCCCAAGATTGGGGGGTAAGTGTTATAGTCCCAGTATTCAAGAAAGGCAACCCCAGCAATCCGGGTTGTTACCGCTCGATAGGTTTATAGCCAATAATAGGGGAGTTATAAACCAAATTACTACTCAATCATTTAGAAATATGGGCAAAAGTTAATTCCAGAAGAAAAGTTAGGTTTCCATAGGGGTTTCTCTACGATGGACAATTGTTACATACTATCGCATATTGTATTTAAATACACCAAAATAAGGGCAGGGAACCTATTCCTGGCATTTATTGACCTCAAGAAAACGTTCGATTTGGTCCCGAGAGGGAAACTATGGGAAAAACGGTACCATTTCAGTATAAATAAGGACTTACTGGCATTGATAATTTTTTTTAAATTTATTTTTATTTAAAACTTATATCCCACCCCTCCTGCCCAAAAGCAGCTCAGGGTGGTGAACAACACAAACATTTTTAACAATAAAACATTTTAAAATAAATCAACAAATTTTAAAACAAATCATAAAAACTCACCCTCCCTCCCAAACCCCCCCCCCCCCCTCGCCAAAACCCTGGTGGAACAGCCAGGCCTTACACAAATGTCAAAATGACAGGAGGGTGCGGGTCAACCGAGTCTCCTCTGGAAGTGAATTTCACAGTTCAGGGGCAGCCACCGAAAAAGATCTCACATCAGTGGCCACCCATCTTGCCCGGGGAACCTCCAAAAAGGCCCCCCATGGACGATCTCAGGGGTCGCACGGGCACATGGGAAGTGAGGTGATCCCGCAGATAGGCAGGGCCCAGGCCGTGAAGGGCTTTGAAGGTCAAAACCAGCACCTTGAACCTAGCCCGGTGCTTTATAGACAGCCAGTGCAGAGCCCAGAGCACTGGTATCATGTGCTTCCTGCGATCTGCCACAGTAAGGAGACGGGCAGCGGCATTCTGCACCAGCTGCAGCCTCCGGACCAGCTTCTTGGGCAGCCCCATGTAGAGTGCATTGCAGTAATCCAGCCTCGAGGTGATGAAAGCAGGGATAACAGTGGTGAGGTCAGAGTCTGAGAGATACGGTTGGTGCCGCCGGACAAGATGTAACTGCCAAAACGCACTCCCTGCCACAGCCACAACCTGAGATTCCAGGCTGAGCCGTGAATCGAGGAGCACACCCAGACTCCGTACCTGCGAGACCATGGGAGGGCAACCCCCTCTCCACATGAGGAGATTCAACCACTCCCAGGCCCCCCAGGTCCTCACCCACCAACATTACCTCCATCTTGTCGGAATTCAGCTCATGGATAATCCCCCACAGCCGACAGGCACTGGGAAAATAAAGAGACTGCATGGCTTGGGTTTATGGAAAAAGAGAAGTAGAGCTGAGTGTCATCAGCATATTGATGACACTGCATGCCTTGAAACCCTCTCACAATCTCCCTTAATGGCTGCATATAGATGTTAAACAAGAGGGGGGACAGAATGGCACCCTGTGGGACTCCACCCATGAGGTCCCAGGGGGAAGACGTACACTCCCACAAGACCACCCAGTGAGTTCTCCCGGCCAGGAATGAACAAAACCAGTCCAAGACCGTCCCGCCAATGCATGTGCACACAGACAAAGAGGCCAAAGTAAGACTGGGTGATTCTGGGAAATTATCCAATCCAATTCCGGTTTGGAGAGGTGTTAGACAAGGATGTGTTCTAGCTCCTTTATTATTCAATTTGTATTTAAGTGATCTTATTGGAAAAATGTCAATTGAGGACTGCCATCCACCTAAGATTAAAAATAGGGCACTTCTGGCATTGATGTATGCGGATGTTATAGTACTGATGGCACAGATCAGGAAGGGTCTGCAAGCTCAGTTGAATAATCTGTGGGAATATTGTAAGGAGAATGAACTTGTGATCAACAATAAGAATTCTCAAATTATGGTTTTGGGGAAAGGAAAGCATAAATATCCATGGAATGTGAATGGGAACAAGCTTCTACAGGTAGACTCTTACGTCTACCTCGGTATGACCTTTACCATGAATGGCTCATGGATAAGGCATAAGCAACAGATTGTGTTCAAAGCAAATGCAAGTGCAAAAGGTATACTAAGGCTTGTAACAAGATCGGATGGGGTTAAACTTTCATCTATCTTGAATGTATATAAGGCAAAGGTGCAAGCTCTTCTATCCTATGGAACTGAGATAATTCCTTCTGCAAACTTTGACATCCTGGAGGTAATCCAAAACAAGTTCCTGAGAAGTCTTTTGAGGATATCTCAAGGTATCCTTGCTCAGGTAGTTAAGGCTGAAACAGGTATACGTCCTGTTGAATGTATTGGAAAACAGGCCTGCCTTAGATTCTAGACCAAGCTCTATAATTCCGAAAATGTAGCTCTCTCCTCTCTATGCTTGGAGGAGGAAATAGAATGTATGCATACTCCTTTTTATCCATGGCTATCCAAAATGTCAACACATTTGCATAAGCTAGGGCTGTCATTTGCATGCTTTTGGGGTCTTACCACCATGCAACAAAAAAATATGATAACCACTAGAGCAGCGGATATAACAAGACAGGAGGATCTGGCAGCATTGGTTATCTGGAAGGTAGCCCCTATGTATCATCTATTCAAATGGCAGCATAGGTATGAGCCTTATTTGGATGCACTGAATGAGCCGGCATTACGTAGGGCATTCCTGCAGCTGAGATTTCAGTTGTTTAATTCAGCGGTCCTGCAAGGTCGATATAGTGGCAAGCCTTACAGAGTACGGTTTTGTCCTTGTAAAAATTTGGAGATGGAAGATCTCCAACATTTTTTTTTTTATTGTTCTCTGTACGGCAATATAAGACAGAGCTGGTTAGAACCATTATGGAAAGGGAAAGTATCTTTAAGCGTGACGTAAAATAGTATTACTGCTGTCTACACAAGAGGAGGGTAATATGAGGGCAATAGTGTCATTTGCCCTAATAGCTGGAAAGATTTGAGAAAATGTAGGGGCTTAAATCTTATGTTACTCCTTTGATTTACTTTTCATGCCTTGTTGTATGTATTTTATCTTGCATTTTATTGAGAATTATTTGTTGGAATTTTTTGGATTTAAAATTGTGGCCATGGCGAAAGCTAGAGCCTAATAAACATTCATTCATTCATAGTCGTTAAGTTATATCTCTCCTGTTTCTGAAAAGAAATAATCCTAAGAGTTCTTCAATCAGAAAGTTTGGTGGTAGGTACCATTTAGTTTCTTTCTAGATTGTCCTAAAAAACCAAGTTTTCATGTCCCAGCCATACCTTGTGTTCCCTTCTTGTCTAAAACGTGCAGAGTTCAGTAGGGTCGGTTCTGGTTCTGTGAAAGTTGGAGTAACTTTGAAAAAAACTAGTACTATTCTCTTCTTTTAAATATCTGTGAATGGTGGTGTAGAGGGGACACAGCGTAGTAGCCTAATCTCTCAAAGCTTGTCCTGAGACACTAGAAGCATAAGTGCAACATTAGCTTCCAAATCTTTAACTTTCACCCCCAGCGTGGATGGTCCAATTTGTCTCAATTGAAGCTCCAAGTTGTTTTTAAACTATTTCTACTTCTGCCATCTTCTGCTATTAAACTACTAGTATACCATCTTTAAAAACTTTTTTGGAGTGGGGAGGAATTGACAAATATTAAGTGTTTGCTACTGAACACCCAGGAGACTCTGCTTCTGGTTTATGATGATCTTGGCAGGACTTCTCTGTTGGGAATTGAATATTCACTGACTGTTTACAGGCCAGGGAGCTTAGTGAAAAGGGTGACATCTTAGCCTGTCTTTGGAACTTGTTTCTACACCATCGGAAAATATCAGGTTGTGTCGGGGGGGGGGGGGGGGTAACTACAATACCACAAATGGTATAATGCCATTTCACAGCAGGCATTGTTGGTTGGGTTTCTTCTTTCCCTGTTTCACCTCCCCTCCTCACTTGAGGCAGACTGTCCTAGATGCTGTGGGTCCTTCCAGCCTATCTGTGCTGTGCTGTTGTGGAATCTAAGGCGCTGTGGGTGGGGGAACTGTCCTGAACTCCCAGGACCTGACCTAGTCTTCCATTTGATCAATAACCGTATTGCAAAAGCCCATGACTTGAGAGCTGTACATCTCTGCTTGAGTATCTGCTTTGGAGCCATGGGGTGTTCTTGAGGCCTTTGCAGGTGTCTCATGCAAACTTATTTCCTTGCCAGTAATGTTTTGCCTCTGGTTTTCTGGCAATTGATGGTTGTGTGCTAGGCACACAGACACAGTGCTGTAGTATCAAGTCCCTTGGTGCTTTCTCTTTCTATCCTTCCTTACTGTGTATCCACATATGAAAATACCATATAGCTGACATATGTGATATCTTTTAGCATTCTCATTACTATATTAATTACAATGCAAAAAAACTAGAAATTTTCTAAAACACAAAACCTAATGGTTTAAAAAACAAAACAAAATAACTGTTAAAGGCAAGACCATTTCCAAAATAAAAAAAGTTCCTCTTCAAAAACATTTTACAATTTTTTTTTTTACCCTAAATTACACTCCAAAAACATAGAAATAAATTAAAATTAAAATTAAAAAACCAAATAACGTACATTACAACACATTTTAAATGCCAAAAAGCATGGAAATGAATTCAAGATTTTCTGTCTATATTTTATAATTTACCATCAACATGAATGTAAGATATGTACTTAATTCCTTACCGTACATATTTACTCTTATATTTATCACTGACTAAACTATCAGATTATTTCTTTATTAATCATTTATTATCATAATTTGACAAACAATTTTTTCAAACTGCCTTAACTCTGTCCTTTTGCATAGAATTGCATTGTATATAACCAATTGTATCAAGTTGTCTACACTAACACTGGCAACATTTCATTGTATAAAGTACATGTAAAACGACAGAGTTAAAGCAGTTTGAAAAAACTGTTTGTCGTCAAATTACAATAAATTATTAATAAAAAAAAATCTGATAGGTAGTCGGTGATAAATATTAATAAGAGTAAATATGTATGGTAAGGAATTAAGTATATATCTTACATTCATGTTGATGGTAAATTATGAAATACAGATAAAAAATCTTGAAATAATTGCCCTCTATTTCTCAGAAAACCTGCTCTTCTTTCTAGTTTCTCAGTCTCACTCATTCAGGAGAAGAAATGTTCTTTTGTTTTTGGGTCTTTAATCTTTCCTCAGGATCTTCCTCACTGATCTCCCCTGATAGTTCAAGTCTAAAAAATGGTACAGCTCAGTCAGAGGGCATTTTCACACAAGACACTCTCCATTAGGGGTAGGAATATCCTGATCATTGAGTATATCAGATTAATCCGATAATCACTGGTATCGGCATACCGGATTTTTAACATTGGCCGCTTTACCGTTTTTGTTTACATCACGGCCATTGAAGTAAATGGCCGCAATGTAAAAAACCCAGTAAAGTGACCAATGTTAAAAATCCAGTATGCCGATACCATTAAATCCGATATCGGGGAGATTGGGGAGATCCAATACCAATAAATCCGGTATCCAGTACTCTCCCCGGTGTACCATCCCTACTCTCCACCCCCACCCACTATACATGACCGTTTTTACACAGACGGGGGTGGGTGGCGGGATGGGTGTTCTGCCATGGTGGGTGGAGGTGTGTGTGTGTCCTTTTACAAGGACACACATCCATCTCCACCCATGGGGCGTCCTCCAGTTTTCCGAATGGCCCCGTGGGTGGAGATGGGTGGGTGATGGGTGTAGGTGGGTGTGCACTGAGAGCATGCACGCACAAACACCCACCACTCATGATGTTTACGCGGGTAGACACCTGGTGCATACCCATCTCCCCACCCACCGCCGGACCATTTCCATGGACGACCCCCCACCACACACCCACCGGAACACACGGCAGTGGGTGGGACCATCCATGTGAAAATGGACCCTGTTGCAGGGCTGCAGTGTTGCCCTATGGGTGCCCTGTAACATATATAGTGGGTGGGTAGTGGGTGGAGAGTGTCTTTTGTGAAAATGCCCTAACTCAGAAAGTACTTGGTAAACTCCTATCAAGTAAAATTTTGGGAGTAGTGTATTTTTTATCACAGTGTGTGTTAAAATGTGCTTTTGCAGTTTTAAGATGATCTCAAGCTTTGATGGCACCTTTTGTACAGTTAAAATGAAACCTATTATATGGCAGGAAACGGACCCTTTCTATGGTTTTAAGTCCCCTGAGTATGTTTAAACTTCTGAGGATCAAATGGATTTAAAATATGCTTAAATGTGTTCTCCCATCCCTACCAATAGCTTCTTAGTCTGGTGTACTGATATATTCTGGGGCTCTGCAACAGATATTAATATTCATTTGAAGTCACTTCATGTTTGAAGTGTGAATTATGCTGGTATTTCTGCTAAAATCTGACTTTCTTCACAATTTTCTTCTTTTCTTCCGAATAAATTGTTATGTTAATGTTCTCCTGTTAGGTTGGACTAGGTGGGCTTTTATAAGGGTTCCAAAATGTAGGTGTGCAGGCCTAGTGCAGGCCTAGACTTGCCACAGTGTTGAATAGGCAGCCTGAACCTGTAATTCTTCACAAATCATTACTTTATGAAAACGGGGATGAAATGAAAAAGCAGCAGTTTGTTAACCATTGCCATATCTTCTGGCATGACAATATTGAGTGTCCTTTGTTTTATTTTATTTTTAATGTCAGAAACAGAAATAATTTTAAGACAATACTCATTAAAATCTAAATTATGAATAGTTTTAATATATAAACCAACACATTCTTGGTGTTGGGGTTATATGCTAAATCTGCCACTTGTAGTGGGAGTGGGTTTATATGTTGATAGGAGAGGAGAAGCAAAGGCAGGTTTGGGCTGACTGCATATGGCAAAGACGTTTAGACTCCAGAGCTCTATTTAGGTAGTTTTGAAGAGTGGCTATAATTCCCTAACCCTTATCTATCCTAGATTGTAAACCCTTCAGTGTAGAAGCTCTAATGAATTATTGTTCAGTGCCAGTTGTGTTGCTCCGCTGCTATGAAAATACATAATAAAGGGCCCATTGCAATTGCCTCGGGTAGTAATCCATTCTATGTACTTTCTGACAGGATGTCGGTTTCCAGGTCTTCTCCAACCCATGTCCTTGGGGCTTCTGGACTAGCAATACTGCTGGTGTTTGGCTCAGCCTGGAATCCTGTCCTGTACTGCATTGGAACCACTGCAGCCCTGCACCATATATTTTTCATAAACGTCATGTATTAAATGGGAAGTATGGTCACCCTAGCCCCTCCTCTTGTCCCATTTAGCCACTTCCCTCCTCCTGTCTAGCCCAGCTTTTGCCACCCAGTCCCAGCTTCCTGGTTGGTTGGCTGCCAGCCAGCATATAAGACTTGCTGCTAGGACCAGGAGGTGGGCTGTTCATCTGACCTGTCTTCACTTCCAAGCCTCGCTCCTTGACCTGCCCTGCTTACTCTGAACCCTCCACTCCTACCCTGATCTGGAGTCACCTGTGTCCCAGCCTCTGGTTTTTGACACAATAGAGCTGTCTGCAACACTGATGGCATATTCCTCATTTTGTTCAGCCTGCCAAGCACACACAGCTAAGGAGTATGGAAATACTGTATCAAAGCCAAGTGATTTACACTAATCTTCCTCCGTTAACCTCAATGCTTATCCCAGCAAGTAAAAAATAGTTTATAAAATTATCTCCATAAAATGAAGGCCAGTTGCCGTGGCTTGGTGATTAAAAAGCTTTGTGTGTGTTGCTTACACAGGTGGAGAGGAATTAGTACACTGGAATGACACCACCTGAAATCTACTAAATCTCACTTATGCAGAAGAGATTGAATTAACATATTTCATAGGAATGAGTGACAGATGTAGAGAGAAGAAGGCGATCGATGTTTAATTATGCAAATATACTACTAAGCTTTAATAATACACTGGAATAAAACTGTCATAACTGCCAAGATTGGGAAACATGATGAGTGAGACTACATCCCTGGGTACTATATTTGGAAGATTTTTCATTACTGGAAGGGATGGTCCCTCTTGAAGAACCAACACAAACACATCAGGGATTTCAATAATTCTTGCTGCTGCCAGGCTCCATTCACAATGATAACCCAGGCAGAGAGGCTGTGCTGTCTCCTATTCATCTAATGTGGAAAGTAAAAAGCTGAAGTTTCAAGGTGAAAACTTTATAACTAGGTCTCTGAAGTGATGCTTCCTGTATTTGCATAAAAATATTCTCTTGCTACTACTGCTTGCTCTGCTGAGGACACACTCACCCCAAGAAACTACCAGGGTCTGCTAGTTCAGCCCACTGCCCTGAGGCAGAATACCCAATCCCCAAAGCATCCCTGACAGATGCCTTTCCTTGTCTAGTCTCTTCTCCAAAATCTCCAGGGAAGGAGATTCCACAACCCCTCTAGGCAGGTTGTTCCACTGCTGACCTACTCTAACAGTTAGAAGGTTTTCCTAATATTGAATCTAAACATGCCTTTAACTGAAAACCATTTAATTTAATTGTAAAACCATTGCTTCTTGTTTTGTCTTCAGTGGCAATGGAGAATCAATTTTTTTCATCTCTGGTCTCTTCCTTGCTCTGTCCTACTACATTCTGATTTTAGGATAAAATACTGGGGAGTCGTTTTGTAGGCTAATTACCTTGGATTTTAGAGAGTATTCACATGAACATTATCCTCCATTAAAGTGCCTGTCTGTGCTGAAAACAGAAGTAGTTTACTTGGGTGTAACTGGCCTCTCTCCCCACAGTTGACCCAGGAAATTCTTGAACCAGGGGCGTAGCTAGGTTGGAATGGGCCCAGGGACAAGAAATGTATCTCCCTCCCCTTCTTCCTCCCCCAAGCATCCTTATTGCAGAAAACTTTCAACTTTATTTATTTAAATTTATACCCCACCCTTCCCCAAAGGCTCAGGGAAGTTTACAAAAACAAAAACACAGAATAAAATTAGTAAAAGTAAAACAAAAATAGTAAAATAGCAGTCTCCCTGCTCCGGCCCCCACCCAGTCTCTCTGCCCACCTGCCCTCACACAGACCCCACCCAGTCTCCTTGTCCCCTCTCAGACCGCCCAGATACTCTGTCCCCACCCAGCCCCTGCCCCCACCCCAAGGAAAACTCACCTTTCCAATTCAAGGGCAGGGCACCTCCGCACCCCAATCACCCCTGGTGCAGCCTCTCTCAGCCTTGCTAACTTGAACTCTTTTGCATCACTGGCCACTGCTGCTCTGACCACTTCTGATACCACTGCGGTGCCTCATCCTCTCCTGACTCCTCTGCTCCTCAGCTCTGGTTGCTTGCTGTGTTGAGCCTGAGGCTGCGCTTCCTGCCTTGTCTCACTGCCGCTGCTTGCTTCATCCCATGCTTCCACTTCCAATCTCAATCTCAGTCTGTCTCTGCACACTGCAATGGAGCAAGCTTTACCGACGGGGGGAGGGATAATTTGTGGTGGCCGTGTAGCGACCATATTATAGTAGGGACAGGAGGACTAATCTGTTGGTCCCTCTCAGCGTGCGCTCTGGAACAAATAGCCATCTGTAGCCAGAAAAAAAGTAGGCCCATTTCAGCCCTTGAATTTCTAAAAGACAGGTCAGTTGAAGTCTTGACCATTCCTCCCCCCACCCCCATTTCTGTGTTGAAATATGTTTAATAAACAGGTTCTTTCTTATCTATTTGTTGGCCGTACACCCGAACATTCAGAAAGAAAACCATGTCTTATTGGTTCCTATGTCAAATTCTATTTACTTTTAACATATATAGGTAGGTTCTTTGACCCCAAGTAGTGGGTATTTTGTTACGTGGGCAATGGCATGGCAAAAGAAGCCATCCTTTAAAACAGGTGACATCTTTTAGTCATGTTGTTTGCTGTGTTTTCTGAAAGCAACACTGGATTAACTGGGGTGCCCAGGAAGTGCCCAGCTGAGAGAGAGGGATTTCTTATAGAGTCTACTCAGGTCTGAGATTTACTTTCCCATCCTAACTATGGATAACATCCTTCATAGATTTAAAGTGTCCATGTTTCAGAATAGGCCATGGAATCCATCTTTCTTTCTGTTCCTTTCCTTTCCTACAACCTATGGCACACTGTACAATTAGCTGTACACTTTGGCCTTTCACTCAATGTTATCTTGTTTTGGGTTATGTGAAAGTCCTTGCTCAAACTATTTTGTTTTGACGTTATGAGGTTTGGAATACAGTAAACAATATAGTTGTTAGAAGATGTTGATTAGAAGTTAATTCTAATTATGGTATCACAATGGGGTGATATTTTTAAGCTAAATAAAGGTTTTTAAGGTTGTTAATTGGAGTAGTATTAATCAACATCTTTTCCAATGTAAATTCCAAATTTATCTAAGATATTTTAATGAAAGAATTCTGTATAGATTAGGAAATCTAGGGGAGAAATTAGAGACTAAAGACATTAAGAATAATGTATTTAATTAGTGAATTAAATTTTATTTCAACATAAAGTTTGCCTTCAAATTATACCTAAGTACACCATTCAGAGGAATAAGTAATTATTCCTTTGAATTGTGTTTTAATGAAAAACTGTCTTATAAATCAGTGTTGCTCTAGAAATTTCTTTCTAAAGTGAGTAGAACCAAGGCAGATATAGCATCTGTTCTTCAACAACTTCCTGAAAAGAATCCCTTTATGAAATTATGTAGAATTAATAGAATTTAATAAAACTTCAGTGAAGCTAATAGACTCCATTGAGTTTCGTAGAGCTCTATTGAGCTAATAGACTCTATTGAAATGGGACAAAGATCAGGACCAGTAAAAGGTTACCATGATCTTGGTTCATAGAAGTAAGGAGGGGTGAAGTCAAAATAACCAAGAAGAAGATACGGCTGTGGAGACATGGAAACCAAAAACATCTTTCTTTTGCGTAATCACTTGGCAAGAGGCAAACTTCATGCTGACTGGAGAAAAACCAGGTCATCCCTGACCTGCTGTCCACTGATTGGAGGAACATCTGGCAGCCATATTATCTCAGGGTAATTTTAGACGTGACGGGCCCAGAGGCCCGCCATGCTCAATCATGAACCGGGATCCATTTCGAATCCCAGTCAGGAATCAGACCGGCCGTCCTTCAGACGTGCTGGCCTGATTCCTACAGGAGATCGGGGAGGGGCATGGCACGATGTGAAGCGGCATGGCGCGATGTGAAGCCACACAGCCCGGCCCCCCTGTGTTCCCCCAGCCGCCTGCCCTCTGGGAGACGGGTGGGCACAGCGGCCAATCCGGCTGCTGCGCCCGATCCTGTCCCATGGTCGGGACCACAATCTGGGCCAGCGGAAGGTAACAGACGTTACTTTCGGCCGATCCTGGATCGTGGCCACTATGACCACGGTTTGGGCCCGATTCCACCATGATTCTGAACCTCTGGGCAGCCGGACGTCCAGAATCATGGTTAATGTGATTCCCGCCAGAGATTCACCTGGGTGAACATCTGGCGGAACTCACAACAGACTTTACAGGAATCATGGCCACCACAGGGGATTCACTGTGGTTGACCGTGATCTCGTAACATCTGAAATTACCCTCAGAAATCCTATAAGACTGGCAGGATATTGTTGACATAGAAGGAGAGGAAGACGCTTGCTAACCAACATGCTGCTGGGCCAAGTCACCTGTGGGACTTGGTTTTTTTTTTCTGTCCCAACTCTTTTTCTTTTATTTTCCAATCTTTTCTTTTACTACTTTTTCCTAAGTCTTTTACTTTTCATTTTTAAAACCACTTTTCATTATTAAAGCTATTTTTAAGGCTACTTTTATCTCTTTTCTCATCTTTAGTTTTTTATTTTTACATTTTATTTTCATTTTAAACTTAATTTTTCTCATTTTTCATTCTTTTCAAGCTATTTTAATTTTCATTTTAACTTAATTTTTTTTATTTTTCAGATATTTTATTTTCAATTTTAACTTTATTTCTCTAATTTTTCACTTTTTTCTAGCCATTTTTATTTTAATTGTAAACTTCATTTCTCTAATTGTGAATTAGATCCGTGCCCGTCCTGGTTGGCGAAAGCCTCCAGAGAGACTTGGGGATGGTGATGATGAGGGTAGTGAATGCGTCCCTTCAGCAGAGGAGGTTGTTGCCCAGCCTCAAGGAGGCTGTGGTGCACTCCCTGCTAAAGAAGCCATCTTTGCATGTGGATGCATTCGCCAGCTACTGCCCCATCTCTAATCTTCCCTTTTTAGGGAAGGTTATTGAATGGGCAGTGGCACTACAGCTCCAGGCGCATTTGGACAGCATCGGTTTCCTTGACCCTTTTCGATCTGGGTTCCGCCCCGGCTATGGTACTAAGACAGCATTGGTGGCCTTGGTGGATGATCTCTGCCGGGAGATGGATGCAGGATGTTCGACCTTTTTGATCCTGTTAGATCTCTTGGCCGCTTTTGATACTGTGAACCATGG
>QEPC01015466.1:1013118-1023944 GCA_003113815.1 Sphenodon punctatus | reverse complement strand
GGGTGGGGTGGGGTGGGGTAGGAGGGCGGGGGTTGGAGGGGAGGGTGGGAGGGTAGGGGAGGGAGGGGAATGCTCGGGGGGTAGTTTTATTTATTCATATTGTTGTTTTCATGTATTTTATTATTGTTTTAACTGTTGTGAGCTGCCCCGAGATGGTGTAGGCATGAGGGGGTGGCCAATAAATATAAATAAATAAATAAATAATTTTTCACTCTTTTCAAGCCATTTTAATTTTCATTTTAACTTGTTCCCCCTCAATTTTCACTCTTTTAAAGCCATTTTATTTCCATTTTAACTTCATTTTTCACTCTTTTCAAGCCATTTCTCTTTTTGCCTTAAAGTTAATTAAAAAAAAAAAATTCTTTCCCCATTTTTCAAGGGAAATTCTTATTTTTTGTTAAGGTTTTACCCCAGGTGCAGACTTTACTTTTCTTTTAGGGAAGCACTGTATTGGTCTTAGATAAACCTGTTCCTTTTCCATTTTTAGCTGTCGGGTGGACAGAGTTCTGCCAAGTGCTTCCCTGTCTTTTTCTCTCCCTTTTTGGAGCTTCCATGAACCTTGCTTGATGAGAGGCCATTTCTCAACCTCTGGACAAATTTTGATTTATATTTTTCTTTGTCTTTTCTATCTTTTATTTTTACTATGTTTTACTTTAATTCTTATCAAGTCTCCAGCATAGCAGCAAGTTAACATCTTATCTTCCCCAGCAGGACCCCACAGACCCTGGACAACTTTTTGGGACCTGCGATATCTGTGTGGTAAGATATATTCTCCAAGAATATATAGTTGTAATCAATAACCTTTGTTTTTGCGTGCTTCCATAGTGTTTTGATAGTAGTGTGTAAGCCAGTTTGGCAGGGCAATAAATGGTAGAATTTAATCATAATAATTGTCTATTGTGACTTTTTGGTGAGGAAACTTAAGCTTTCCTACGGAGATCCCTGACCCCATGGTGGAGCTAATTCCTGGGAGAATCTTGGGGTAACACATCCTGTCTCTGTGCTATGCCACTGTCCTAAACATCATGGAATTGTGTTTCTAGCTTTCCCACTCTTTTGTTTCAGACATGAGTGTGTGATGCAGAGATCAGGCTTGTCTTTGTTTCCTTTGGGTCAAAAATGGGCATTCTGTTCTTTCTGGGGGCTTGAACAAATTCCATGCTAAGTATGCTGCTGTAAATTTTCTGTGTACTGTCAGTTAACAAATAGGTGGTATTTTGTGGCTTGACCTATTCTGTAGTGAGATTTATTAAATACTGGTAGCTGCTATCCTTCCGCCCCAGATATGGCTGCAGTTTGGTTGGGGGCAAAGCAACTTTCTTCGGTATGAAACTGTTTTGGATCCTTTTGGATAAATGCTTCCTTACAAGTATAAGCTATTGTTACTTTTCTTAACACTTAACTAACATAGAAGTTTTTAATGCTATACTAAACATCCAAGTTGGATGGGAATTGAATGGCTTTCAAGCCTACACAGTCTTGGATCCGTTTATCATGCTTCCATATTACTTTTTAAATAGAAGAGTGTTTGAATACTGTATTGCATGAACTTGAAAAAAGACCCAGAAGCAAGAATGTTTTTAATTGCAAGCATATAGACACACTGAACTCATATGATTTCACTTGCATTTTGACATTTGACAAAGGAGATGAAAGCTCATGTGATGCACAATGGAAAATGTACCCTGTTGTGTAGCAGGGATGACAGAATGGAAATAATGCTGAGGTTTGTTTACTTGCTTTTAACAATATACCTTAGGGGTCTGTTGTCCCCCTTGCTGTGTGTGCGTACGTCTCATTAGTAGAGCTTTGCAGTAGGGAAAGAAAGTAATTGAATACATTTCAGCCTGTAACAACAAGCACCCGGCTCTAATAGAATCTTTCTTTGTTGTTTCTCCTCACAGTTTTCTGACAAGATGATAAAAAGTACCATGGTGTGTCTCTTGTTAAACATACACTATACCTCCTCCGATAGGTATGGATGAACTTGCTTAGAGACCATCAATGAAGAAAGAGTGAATGCAGCATTAACTGACTGTTACTGGAGCTAAGCAATAATAATGGAATTGAAGGCACAAGGCTAGAGCTCTCTGACCTCCCTCCCCAACATCCTTTGATTGTCACCCACAGGAATGCTTTTTACATTGCTGGAGTCACCGTGCCCCATGAAATCCAAGTGCTCTTCCTCACCCTGAGACTGCTATGATGCACATGGCAAAGTTTCAAGGCACAACAAGCCTGCGCCTCTCCCTGGGGCTTGTGATGGGCTGCAGCGTTCCACATTCAGACAGGCAAAGGGGAGGGTTACATCCTCGGCCTGAGGGTGCCTGGTTCTTTCCTGGGTTGCAGTCAGAGCTGAGGGCCCGAATTGTGAGGTGGTTGGGTGGGCTTGAAGCAGACACCTTTTAAGAAGCAGCCAGAAAAGCTGAAGGGAAGACAGTGAATGTTAGGTGCAAGCCCAGCTGGGTATGCTGTGCAGCATCAGCCCCGCATGGGCGGCCAGGGAGGGGGTGTAGCGATTGTCTTTAGGGAGGACTGGCCTGTTAGGAGGTATCCAGTGCGGGAGATTATGGGTATAGAGATCCTACACATGGTTTTTGATTTGGCTGGGGGCAAGCTAGGGGTGCTGCTGGTGTACTGGGCCCCTTCCTGCCTGGCGGCATCCCTTACCGCTCTAGCGGAGCTGGCCTCGGAGGTGGTGTTGGGCTCCCCCAGGACTTTGGTTCTGGGGGATTTCAACGTCCACGCCGATGCCGGCCTTGTTGGGGCGGAGCGGGAGTTCATGGCCGCCATGGCAACCATGAACTTGTCCCAGGAAGTGATCTGCCCGACCCACGTGGGGGGACATATCCTCGACCTGATCTTCGGCTCTGGCCTTGAGGCGGGGGGTCCGGTTGTGGGGGAGGTGACAGCGGTGCCCTTGTCGTGGACGGACCATTACCTCCTTCAGGCCGGTCTTTTAGCGCGCCCCCTCCAGAAGGGGAAGGGACCAGTTAGGATGGTCCGCCCTCGGAGGCTGATGGAACCCCAGCGGTTCCAGGAGGTCCTGAGGGAGCTTACCCTGGATGTGGACGGTCACTCTGTGGATGAGCTGGTCCGGCATTGGAACATCTTGCTGGAGGAGGCCATTGACAGGGTGGCTCCGAGGCGCCTTCTGCCTCGGTCTCGTCACCGCAGGACCCCTTGGTTTACTGAGGGGCTGCGGTGTATGAAGCGTGTGGGCAGGAGGCTAGAGCGACGCTGGCGTCGGACTCGGTCTGTCTCCGATCGTCTTCTCCATAGGGCCCATTTGCGGTCCTATGTGGAGGCTGTGAGGACGGCGAGGAAGGAATTCCTCGCCGTCCTCATAGCGTCTGCGAAGTCGCGTCCAGCGGAGCTGTTTCGGGTGGTGCGGGGGCTGGTTAGTCCGGCCTCCCTCCGCCTGGATGGGGACTTGTCCCGGGCCCGCTGTGAGGAGTTTGTCATCTACTTCGCAGACAAGATTGCTCGGATTCAGGCCGATTTCGACGCTGGGTTGATAGCAGTAGGGGAAGAGCGCGGGGGGGCGGAGGGTCCGTCTGGTCCATCTTTATGGGGTGAGTTTCAGGAAGTGACGCCAGCCGATGTGGTGGATGTCCTGGGGTCTGTGAGGGCCACGTGTTGTCAACTAGATCCATGCCCGTCCTGGTTAATAAAAGCTTCCGGGGAGACGTTGGGGACGGTGCTGGCGAGGGTGGTGAATGCGTCCCTTCGGCAGGGGAGGTTGTCGCCTTGCTTAAAAGAGGCTGTGGTGCGCCCCCTGCTGAAAAAACCATCGTTGGACGTAGACGCGCTCGCCAGCTACCGACCTGTCTCTAACCTTCCCTTTTTAGGGAAGGTTATTGAGCGGGCAGTGGCGCTCCAGCTCCAGGGTCATCTAGATAACATCGGGCTCCTTGACCCTTTTCAATCTGGGTTCCGCCCCGGCTATGGCACCGAGACGGCGTTGGTGGCCTTGGTGGACGACCTCCGCCGGGAGATGGATGCGGGATGTTCGACATTTCTCATCCTGCTCGATCTCTCGGCCGCTTTTGACACCGTGGACCATGGGCTGCTGTTGAGACGACTGCGTGACCGGGGGGGTCTGGACGGGACTGTTCTTGAATGGTTCCGTTCATTCCTCTCGGGGAGGAGCCAGCGGGTGGTGTTGGGGGAGGAAACATCGAGCCCCCGCGCCTTACCGTGTGGCGTTCCGCAGGGATCGATCTTGTCTCCATTATTATTTAACATCTATATGCAGCCCTTGGGGGAGGTCGTGAGAGGGTTCGGGGTGCGATGTCACCAGTATGCTGATGATACTCAGCTGTACCTCTCCTTTTCTACTGACCCAGACCCTGCTATCTCGGTGCTATCCCAATGTTTGGAGGCCGTGGCGGATTGGATGCGGCTGAGCAGACTGAAGCTCAACCCAGATAAGACGGAGGTGATGGTGGTGGGGAGGGCGAAGGGGGTGGTGGCCCCCCTGGTTGGGGGGGTTTGCCCCCCTGTAGCTCAGCAGGTCCGGAGTCTGGGGGTCATATTGGACGCAGACCTGCGTCTGGAGCGGCAGGTGGAGGCAGTCGCTAAGGCTGCCTTCCGCCAGCTTTATCTGGTACGTAGGCTGCGTCCGTATGTCTCTGGCCCGGACCTGGCCTCCCTCATCCATGCCTTTGTCACCTCGAGGCTCGACTACTGCAACGCGCTCTACGTGGGGCTTCCCTTGTTCTTGGCCCGGAGGCTGCAGCTGGTGCAGAATGCGGCGGCTCGTCTTCTTACGGGGACGGGTCGCCGGGAGCACATTACACCGGTGCTCCGAACTCTGCACTGGCTGCCGATAGTGTGCCGGGCCAAGTTCAAGGTCCTAGTGATGATCTATAAAGCCCTATACGGTCTTGGCCCCTCATACCTTAGGGACCGCCTCGCCTTTCGCGCTCCAGGACGGCTCCTGCGGTCTGCCGGGGGTGCCCTCTTGGAGGTCCCCCGTGTTAAACGGGGGGCCACGATGGAGAGGGCATTCTCGGTGGTGGGGCCGCGGCTGTGGAACTCCCTTCCGGAGGAAGCTCACCTGGCCCCAAGCCTTTTAACGTTTCGGCGGAACTGTAAGACCTGGCTGTTTGCCCAGGCCTTTGGGGGAGGGTAGGGAGGTTTTTTTTTAATCCCCTACCCTTTGTTTTCTAAGCCCTGTTAATATTTATATTGAATATTTGATTGTTTTATTGGAATTTTAATGTATTTAATTGTTTTAATTGTTTTATGTTGTAAGCCGCCCCGGGATGCGTTGCAGGAGGGGCGGGATATAAATGTGTTTAAATAAATAAATTAATAAAATAAAATAAGCCTAGCTGAAGAGAGATTCTGTAGGGAGTTGTAGCTGTCAGAAGGAGCACGTGAGGGAAAGTCTGGTAAAAGGCCTAATATGATGGTGCAACAGTGT
Source organism: Sphenodon punctatus (assembly GCA_003113815.1). Lineage (NCBI taxonomy): Eukaryota > Metazoa > Chordata > Lepidosauria > Sphenodontia > Sphenodontidae > Sphenodon > Sphenodon punctatus. The sequence continues at coordinate 1,018,513 of QEPC01015466.1, read as the reverse complement.
TGAAAGACTGTAAATCAGTAATCAAGTACCCTGAGGAAGGGAAATAGTGAAGAAACTGGAGTCTCCATTGCCTTTCTCTGGGTGTTATCAAACAAGATGATAACCTGCTGGAGTTTGTGATCAGTCTGTGCAGCCCCCACTCGTGTGTTTAACGTGTAGAGTCTAATAAATGGGCAGCTTCTGTATGTATGTCACTCACTCACAGGTTTAGAATGACAAACCCAATACATGGGCTGGCATTCTTCCCCGCCACGCTCTGCCCACTCCCTTCCCAGGGTCCCATCCCCGTAATAACTCCCAGTTGCTGTGACTATGGGAACAAGAAGCTGCCTCAGCTGTTTCTTTCTTCCAGGCTATTATCACTCCAGGAGGTGGTCCAGTATCTGCTATCCTTGCCCACCCATGGAGGTGCATACCTGTATTTACACCTGCCAGCACTTGCTGGCTGAAAGTAGCCTTTTGGTATGCACAGAATGCCAGAAGTTACTGATTTTTTCAGGCACCCGGGTACCTGAAAATGTAGGTATTATCTGTGGGTACTAAATTAAGTACTCATGTTTGCTCTTCTGAGGGACTGTAACCTCAACCCATACTGCAAATCAATGGTGGGGAACCTTTTGTCTCCCAGGTGCCACTTTGAAAATTAGTACAAGCTCTGAGGGATGCATAGAAGCTGGGGGAGGAAGTGCTTAAGGGGTGCACTCAGGAAAAGGAACGATCATGAATCTGTGTCATAGATCTGTCCCCTATCCTTGTGTGCATTCCCTTATCTCTTTCCCCTTACCATGAGCTCAGGTCTTGAGTGCCTAGGGGTAGAAACTGGAAATGGGCCACATAAAAACTAGCGGAAGGCTGCATTTGATCCTGGGCCTGAGGCTCCCCACCTCAGATAACGGTGTTATCTGTACTTCTAAAACCACCTTGAAATTCAATGGGGAATTAGTAACCATAGCGCAGGGGGTGACCAGACTTAGGATTTGTGTGATCCACTTGATCCAGTTACCACCAACATCGCCCTCTCCCTCATCACCCCTCCCTCCAGTAGTCCATCTCGCTCCTCCTCCCTCTCTTCCTGCCTCCCTCCCTCCTCCCAGTAAAACAGTAACACATGACAACATACACAGTGACATAATCATTACCACCACGTTACACAGTCACAGTCCGATATGGACTCCACCGCCGCTGCCTGTAACTGACTAGCGCTGTCAGTTACAGTTATAGGCAATGCACCACTACTGCTTGCTTCACCCCGGCTCGGCTCCCATTGGATCAGATTCCATCCACTCCAGGCTCATTCCTGATCTACCCCCCCTCCTTGGCTCTGCTCTGCCTCCCCCCCCCAGTTTTAGGGAGGAGGCAGAGGAGAGCAGAGCCGAGGTGGGGTGGGTGGGTGGATCAGGAATGAGCCTGGAGTGGATGGAATCTAATCTGATGGGAGCTGAGCTGGGGAGAAGCAAGCAGCAGTGGTGCGCTGCCTGTAACTGTAACTGACAGCTCTAGTCAGTTACAGGCGGAGGTGGCGGAGTCCATATCGGGCACATGCGCATGAAGCACGCAGAAAATGCTCTGCACATGTGCCTGCTCTCTATTGAGAGAAAGCGGCTGAGAAGTGTCAGAACTGTGCACGCTGCGCGGTGAGTGCAACAGTAACACTGTGAGTGTCACTGTGTAAACAGGGGGCACTGAGCTGAGGCTTCTAAGTTCTGATTAGCCTGGGGGGAGTTTGGGGGGGGGGAAGCCGCCCGTTGATAGAAACCGCCGCTGTCCAGGCGTCACCATAAGGTGATCTATGAGGACCGCTCCCACTGGCTTCCAGCTCTAGGACACCCCAGCAGTTGTTCCCAGGAGTGGAGAGGAGCACTCCCCTTTAGAGAAAGCCTTCCCTCACTACACTGTAAGAGCTCTCCTAGCCCATCTCCTCCCCAGAGACACTCCTAGGGTGCTGCTCCCTGTCACGGGTTGGAAGTCCGCACCCCCACTTTACCGGGTTTTAATGACTCAGTTTCCCCTGTGAGCAGCCCTCTTGAATTAGTTTCTCTCTCTGGCTAATTCAAGTCTGCCGCAAGGAAACTCCTTTGTCACCCAAGGGCCCGATCCTTCCCTTTTACAGACTCTTTACTCTCTGGGTTCGCAAGAGTTTGAGGGCTCTTGTTGCTCACTTGTGTTCCAATGTTAGACACAGATACTTCTTCATGAAGATAAGAAGTAAGTTTATTGATTACATAAGCAAGATAGTTGATACAGAGTGGTTACTAGAAATCAAAGGTAAGCATAATGCATTCCTGATCTATACTGGTTGAGTTCCTGAATAAGCATCTTACCCTACCAAGGTCCATAAGTTCCGGTTTCTCTCAGCCCTCAATGCGAGCGACTGGGCACTGGCTTCTTAGTTGGTAGAGAGCAAAATCATGCCTCTCTGTTCATGGTTTCTCCAGTCTGCTGCTGGTAGGCTTTTCGTATGCAGATGTAACTGCTGAGATGGCTCAGGGAGAGAACCCTAAGGTGACTCACTAGCCTCTTTAAATAGTCTTTCTCCTTCTTTGTCTCTGGCTTTTCCGCCTTTGGGGAAACCTGAAACGTGACACACAAACCTAAGGGTCCATCTACATCTCCACAGGGTTCCGTCTGGCAAGTGTTCTCAAATACACATTTTTGGTATCTCTTTACATTTCCTGCAACTTGGTGATGTGTCAGAGCCCTAATTTGAGTTTTACAGTTCTCAATTGTAACATTACATACATGTGGAAACTTTTGCATTACATATTTACCAGACTTGTTGTCTACATGTAGTCCTGTGTTACACGTGTGGGACCCTATGTTTCTCTGTGGCAGCTCCCCATCTCTTCCCCAGAGAAGACCTCTGAGAGGCTTGTCCCCCTCCCTACACCGTGATCTACTGGAGACAAGCTTGGGATCTACCAGCAGATTGCAAGCTACCTTTTGGCTACCCTTGCCATAGTGCTTCCCAAGAGCAGGATGGGAACATGAGTGTTTGCAATAGCCTGTTACTAAGACATGGCAGTACTCCCTTCCTTCTACTAGCATTATTTCATATAACGAAGAGCCCAGAATTGGGAGTGGGGAAATCCCAGGGAGGGGGCTGGTACGTGAAATTTTGGATCCATCAGCAATGATATTTAGTAAATCCATTAATTAGGGGTGGTGCCTAGTGACTGGACAACAGCAAATGTTGTACCGGTCTTTTAAGAAAGGGAGTAGAAATCACCTGGTTAATTAGACCTGTTGGCCTAACCTCTATGGTATGTAAGATGCTGGAGCAAATACTAAGAGAGAATAATTAGTAACATAGTAGCAAATAAAAAATGTGATGAAATGCATCATGGGTTCACAAAGGGCAGATTATGCCAGAGTAATCTGATATCTTTTTTTGAAATGATGACTGGCTTTTTGGATAGAGAGAATGCAGTAGATTTAGTGTTTGGATTTTAGAAAGGCATTTGATGCTGTGCTGCATGGTAAATTACCGCTTAAGCTGGAAAAAATGGGAATTAATAAAAAGATAGATGGGGATGGAGTTTGTTTGAAAAAACAAAACCTAAAGGATTGTTCTGAGAAGTAGACTTTCTATCTGGAGAGAATTTGCTTTGCTAGTAGAGTTCCTCATGGATCTGTCTTGGGACCCATCTTATTTAATATATTTGTAACTGACCTTGGTGAGGGAAGTAAGAGTGTGCTAATGAAACTTGCTGATGATACCAAGTTGGGAGGAATTGCCAATGCAGAGAAGGACCGGAAAATCATACAGGATGAACCTGATACCTCATGGACTGTTAGGAATGGGAAGAAATTTAATAGCACAAAGTGCAAAGTTACGCATGCGGGCTTTAATAATAAGCATTTTAGTTGCCAACTAGGAACTCATCAGTTGGAAACAGAGGAGGAGAGGGACTGGTTTTTTTAAAATTGACCATACAATGACTATGAACTGTCAATGGCTGCTTTTAGACGTGTGCGGCACACATGCAACATGAAATGACGCTGCGTGTAAAAATCCCACGGTCGGTATTTAGACTCAACACCTCGTGTGGATATGGCCAGTTGCACAGTCTTTTAAAACCACAAACTAAATACCTTGATATCACGTCTTGATATCTCAATATCGAGGTATTTAGTTTGCGGTTTTACAAGAATGTGTGACTGACTATACTGTGTGAGATGTTGCGTCTAAACCCTGTCTGTGGGATTTTTACACGCAGCGTGATTTCACGCCATGTGTTCACTGTATATGTTTGAAAGCAGCCAATGTAATGCAGCTGCATAAAAAGCAAATGTGGGGTGTAACTAGGCGGGAATGTCCCCTGGTGCAGAAAATGGAGTAGGCCCCCTGCTGGGCCAATTCATTCCAGTGTCCATATGCACTCTGCTTGAGTGTGGACCTCCCAGGTTTATGGGCCCTGGTGCAGCTGCACCTATTATAGCTATGCCCCTGGGAAAATGCTATCCTCGGCTGTATTAGGTGTGGTATCGCCAGTCGAATAGGGAGGTATTGTTGCCTCTGTATAAGGCTCGGGTAAGACCACATCTGGAATATTGTGTTCGTTTCTGGTCACCGGTGTTGTTGTTGTTATAAGCATTTATACAGCGCCAGCAATATACCCAGCACTTTACAAAGAATAAGATAGACATGGGGTGTCTTTAGACATAACATCAAGGGGTGTCTGAATGTGTGTTTTGACCTTGCTATGAACACCATTTTGGCCCTGTGTTCACCATGTGGCTCTGTTTAGACACACAGCCTACCTTGGGGCAAATCAGTGTTTTGCTCGCCACCCAATCTCATCACACAAGCGCTGCTGCCTCGTTCCCCATGTTGTACCTGCTGACACACCATGTGATATCATTAGACTCAGCGTTGGCCACATGTTCAGCTGGAACACACAAATTGTCCTTGTGATGCATGGTGTTCATATTGTGTGTTCAACGGGTGGCCAATCTGGTGTTGGGATTGTTATGGTGCTTACACATAATGGCCAAACACGTGCTGAGGGGTTTTGACACCTGATCTTCGTTATGTCTAAAGATGCCCACGGTCCCTGGCCGAGGGCTTACAATCTAATAAGACAGGGGGAGGGGAGACAGGGAAGGGGGAACAGAGGGAGAGACAAGGGATGCAACATTCATGAGGATGCGAGAGCTCAGGTACCTGTTCTTGGCTTGGTTTCAGTAAGTTGGAAGTTTACAGATAGCAGGTGGAGGATAAACCTGGGTGGGGATGCTTAACAGGAAGGGCAGAGCGGAAGAGGTGGGTTTTGAGGAGGGATTTAAAGGTACAAAGGGAGGGGGCAAGGTGAATGTGGGCAGTGAGGGAGTTCCAGGCGTGTGGGGCAGTGAGGGAGAAGGGACGAAGGTGGTTGGGGGGAGGTGTGGGAGGGTG
>QEPC01015466.1:963963-986512 GCA_003113815.1 Sphenodon punctatus | reverse complement strand
CTTCCTCTCTCTGCCGTGTCTGCTGTTCAGACACGGCAGAGAGTCTTTGTGCGCATGCGCACAAGCCCAGGGAACCCGGAAGTGCGGCGTTAAGCCGGCACTTCGGGGATCCGCGTTGGAGGGGGCAGGATCGCCTGCCCCCTCCGACGCGGGATAACATACAGCCGGAACGGATAGACGAGCGCAAATAAAGGCGGCTGATCAAAGGATCAGCCGCCTTTTTTGTCTCATCTATAAACGGCCTCAGACATATGGGCGAAGCTTCTTCACCAGATATAGTTGGTGAAAGGTGCCCCTGGCCACAGCTGACACCTGGGAATCCAAGCGCAGCTGTGACTCCACGAGCAGCCCCTGACTCCACACAGATGGAACCAATGGAGGGCGAACACCCCTGATAATGGGAGTGTTCCCCTCCCCTAGATCACTGACCCCACCCACCAGCATCACCTCCGTCTGATCGGGATTGAGCTTCAATTGGCTTGACCTCATCCAATCTCCCACAGCAGCTAAACACGGGGACAACAAGGAGACAGCAGGGCCTGGGTTGGTTGAAAAAGGTAAATACAGCTGGATGTCATCTGCATATTGGTGACAACAAACTCCCCAGTTGTGCACAGCCTCCCCAAGCGGCTTCATATACACATGTTCTTATGTAATGGCTACGTGTGGCAGGGCTTTGGGTGCAGACAGTGCAAACGTCGCCACAGTGCAAGAAACACACCAATTCTTGGATTATTGAATGTAGGTGCTGTGCAAGTAGAGGATCAGACATAATCAAGAATACCTGTGAAGTCACCTCAGCCATAAAAAAAAAGAAGCTCAGAGTGCTCAGATGCGAACAAAGAGAGAAGGCAGCCAGGAATCAGTTGGCAAGAGGCTGGAGTCAAGGAAGGCTGAGCCTCTGAAGAAACTGCAAGCAGGAGCCTAAGGAGTGAAAGGCCTGTGCAGTTTAACTGAGGCTCACTGCTAATGCTGCTGAAGTAGCACCAATAACTCAGCATGGAACGAGGGGCTGCGACCCCAGAGAAACCCGGTGAGATCTACCCTGATTTTTTATACCCAGAAAGGGTATAAAAGGGTATGTTTGTGTTGTGTATTGGGGACCCATGCTGTTTGTTGGGAGAACCCTCTCACTGGAGGATTGGACTGCCTATAGGGGAGGTGGAGGCCCAAACCCTATACCGTACTGCTGGTGGGTCTTGAGGAATCTGAGATACCGAACTCTGAACTGAACTGTGGTTACTCTGAATTTGGGCAGTAGTAAGCCTTAGGGCACTGTGGAGGGGTCCAGAGCTAATTCCCCAAGCTAAAAGAGAAATTCCCCATAAGAGGTGTGGCCTCTGCCACACTATATATCTCATTTTCCAATTGTACAGCACCATCCCCTTTGATTCAGCTACACTGAGTGTGATGTTACACGATATGCTAGCTGTGTGTTTCAGGTTTGAAATATGCACCTAGTGTAACGTGTTTGAAACCAGCAGCGTGTCGCTTACTCACCCCGCACGATGCGTATGAATTGCTTTTGTGCCCACCATGCAGGGCAAGGTCGCTGCATGTAGCTGGCAATGGCATAATGTGGGAATGGGAACATTCAGAGAGAGCACCACAGCAGTGGAGAGCTGCCACCATCTTCTCCCCAATTATTCCTCTGACTCGCACCACACTTGGGTCTAGGGATGTAGCAAATGTCTGCTCCTGAGAAGCAGCACTGGGTCCCTTGGAAGATCAGCAACTCACCACTGCCCCACACTGCCACTGTTGATGCTCCTGCCATTGCTGCTCACTGTTTCCCAGTATCTGCTGATGCTGCTCGCTGCTTTCTTGACACAGGTAAGTTTGTGGGGTAGGGAAGCCAAGTAGGGTGCTCATAGTGATGGCAGGTCTTGGTGAGCAGAGAGCTGATGTTCCTCTTTTGCCCATGTTGGCAATCCTGACTGTATACCAAGTGTTACGCGTATTAACACCTTGTATCTTTCCCCTCGTATACAGAATGAAGGCTTAAAAAGTACAGTGAAAGATTAACTTGCTTTTTTATGAGCTAGAAAAATCTAAATCTTAAAGCAGTTCCTCTTTTGGGGAACTTTATAATTCAGTTTTTATCTCCATTGTACACCACAATAGTCTAGATTAAACAGCACTCATTTTCTGGGAGCTGCTCTTGTGATACTTCAGCTCAAAAAGACAACAATATCTCAAACATCACTGACCTAATAGTCTGTTAGCATTTGTGGGACATATAAAGCACAGCTAGGTCAGGAGAAACACTGGTGTCAAAGTCTCGCTTTCCATTATGAAGTACAGCATGGCATGTAACTTCCATACTGGATGTAGGGGAACTGGAAAGTAACTTAGATATTACTCACCTACATAGAAACTTCCACTTCAGACTGGCTTTTAATACATGTGGTGAGGTCCCTTCGGCTTGAATGTTTTAGGCTCTAGATTCAACATTGACTAAAAACCGCTCTCCTTGCTAGAAAGGGACACTCAACTTATATTTGACAGCTGGAAGCTTCTTAGAGCAGCTTAAGTGTTCAGAAGGTTTAGAAGAGTGCAACAGTGTGGAACAAATTGCACATATAGGTTCTATGGGTCTATTCTAAACTACACTGCAAATTACTTGTGAGACAATACATGCCAGTCTTCTTGGTAATCTTTTAAACAATCAATAGACAGCCCAGCCAGTCATGACAATTCTAAGCCAGAAGATCAGGATTTGAGTAATAACTTAGAGCTAAAAGGAGACGGGCTTAAAAAAAAGAGAGAATTTTAACATTTCTTGGGGGTTTTTTAGATTTTTTTTTTTTTTTTTTTTTTAAGGGTTGTTTCAGGTTTCATCTTGTTGCAAAGGAAAGGCACCATGAGGAGTTGAATTTGGCTGGAATATCAACATGGAGATTGAGGAGTTTGTACATATGGATTGCTGAGGTAATTGCCAGGTTAAATGAAACTGTCATGAGCTCAGTCTCTTTGGCGCTGTCTTTTGAGCTGAGCTCATTTAGCAGACAGGCTGATCAGGTGGGCATACACAGGTGTGGAGACTGCAGGGTGTGTAACTCGAAAGCTAGGTGGTTTTAACTAGGGGTGTGCACTTCATTTTCATTAAATTGATAATGAAAATGAAAATCTTCCTTTTCATTTTCGTTGTTACAATAATGAAAATGAAATCAATAATACTGAAATCAATAATGAATTTCATTTTTGTTATTCACTTTGTTATTAGTGGCAGTTGTTTTTAGAGAGAAAATGTGGAGAGGGAAGGAGGGGCAGACATTTTGGAGCCAGAAATAGTGTTGACCTCTTGAACTGGGCCTGTGATGGGAGGGGTGAGCAGTCAGCAAGGATCTGATGGATGTATCACTGGCCAATGAGCAATGCAAGCAGATCCCAGGCAGTTGCATGGCACCCTGTGATTGCTCAATGCCTCCTGCCTCCCAGAGCCAATCATGGGGACTTTGGGGAGGACACTGCAACTCTTTATATTGCAGGGCCAGGCTGTTTGACGCTTGTTCTGTGTTAACTCTTGCTGTGTCATGTTGCGTTTACAGAACTCTGGTGCTTGCACTAAAAAGTTTCCCCAGCACTCATTGTGTACATAGTCATACCCTACCTTACCTTTCCTTATAACCTTACATTTCCCCTTTTCCCTTTCCCTGTCTGTCTCCCCCTGTGGGTATTAGGCTGTTTTATTATTTATATTAGGATTATAGGATAGGAATATATTGTATACATAGGTTAGGTTTAGGTTAGATTCTGTATATATGATGTACATAAAATGAAATATTACAGAGTACATATTGTGTGCACTTCTGTATCACAATGAGAAAGGGAAGGAGTTCTGAGAAGTCTGGGGCAGGTGGCCCTGGTAGAAGGTGTGGGCGTGGAGGAGTTGACAAGTCTGCTGACACTTCTGCTGATGCCTGGCTATACCCCTTGCTCCTGCTGCTCCTGCTGCCAGAGTGTCTCTCTCTCTGGCACACCCACAAACTCACCTCTTGGTGAGAGAAAGAGGTAGGGAGAGAATAAGCCCCCCATGGTGGCAGCAGGGTGGGGAAGAGAGGTAATATTGGTTGACTTATATTATGTATAATGTTGAAGTTTTGATTGTATTAATTGCATGGGCGGTTGTGTATTGTTTTTGGCCCTTGTGGATTTATATTATGTATAATGATGAAGCCTGGATTGTATTAATTGTAAGGGGGTTGCTTATTATTGTTGGTGCATGTGGACCTATTTTTGTATGTTGGAAGCCACCTCGAGCTGCTTGCAGGAGAGAGCGGGGTATGCATTAAATGTGGAATGTGGAAACACACACAAGCCCTACTCCTCCTGGGGTGCAGTCTCCAATTTGAGTCCCTGACACGTTTTGAGATGCTACTACCAGTGCTGCTGCTGCTCATGCCTGACTGCCCGCCCACCTATGGTGCAGCTCGCTCTCAATAACACTCTACTTGCCCCTCCCTACCCAAGACTCCTCTAAGTTCTATGGAAAACTAACTAAAGAAAAACAAATTTTACAAACCTGGCACCTCCTCTGTCCTGCTCCTTCTCCTTCTCCTTTTGGTCTGAGAAGGAGCCCAACTCCACCACCCCCTTGGATGCAGAAGATGGTCCTGCCTCCTCCTCCATGGCTTCCACCTTGACCTTCCTCCTCGTTCCTTCCATCAGGCAGGCAGTAGGCAGGCACTGGGTGCTGTGGGCAGTGGCACACTCACTCAACAACTCAGTCAGGCAAACAACAAACACTCACAGACACACCACTGCCACAAACCACACACACCATGCCACCACAGAGCCAATTGAACTTCTGTTTCTGTTTTCGGTTTCGTTCCCAGTTTAGTGTGCTGATGAAAATGGAAATGAAATCGAAAACAAAATTTTGGATAACAGTACTGGCTGTGATCTCATGCCCTGCAGAGCCATGCGCAAATTACTCGGTGTTTGACGGCTGTGGGGGAATGGATGAGGACTAACCGACTGAGGCTGAATCCCAACAAGACGGTGGTGATGTTGGTGAGTAAGGTGATGGAGATGGTGGCCCCCGTTATTGGTGGGGTCTGCCCTCCTTTGGTACCCCAGGTATGGAGTCTGGGGGTGCTCTTCGATGTGCAGGTCTGCCTGAATGCCCAGGTGGAGGCTGTGGTGAGGACTACCACCAAATGTTGGGAGGCATGAAATTTTGAATGGTCCAGTACTATGCCAGGGTGAGGCCTACAACCATTTCTCTTCAAAATGAAAATGTCATACTGGAAACCTTATACTCTGACAAGTTCTGGATTTGGAGGCTTCCCTGGACTTTAAAGATATAGAGGGCTTGTGGCTGGAATCAGGACTCTAATGGCTGCCAATAGTTTTCCGGGCTTGATTCAAAGTGTTGGTTCTGACCTATAAAGCCCTACATGGCTTGGGCCCTTCCTACTTGCGAGAATGCCTCACTCCCCGGGTTCTAGACCGGTCCCTGCGGTCATCCGGGGGAGCCGTGTTGGAGGTCCCTCCGATTTCCTGGGGAGCCACACAGGATAGGGCGTTCTCGGTGGTTGTGCCGCGTGTCTGGAATTCCCTCCTGGTGGGGGCTCGTCTGGCCACGGACCTCCCAACCTTTCATAGGAATTGTAAGACTTGACTGTTCCATCAGGCGTTTGGTGAGGGAGAGGGGTGATGGATTGGTGGGGGATTGGGGAGGGTGGAGTGGGGTTTTTCTGTGTTTTTTATTATTGATATTTTATTGGGGGGATATATTTTAATTGTTTCATTGTATTTTATATTTTTGTTTATATTTATCACTGTTGTTATCCGCCCCGGGTTGACTGTGGCAGGATACAAAATTTGTAAAATAAATAAATAAAATATAATTGAAACCCCACTGTGCTTCCAAACACAGCAGCGACTCCGTTACCGTACATGCCTTCTTTCCAGGCTACTTCTCTTACATCCAGGCACTTCAGCCTGTCCTCGCAAGAGCATGTGCTGGGTCAAACACACCAAGCCAAATTCATAAGTGCAAATCCTTGACCATCTGTAAACTGGAGCATTTCCAGACAATGGAAAACTTATTTGGGTAGGCTTACCTCTGTATCTACACAGAGAAACAGTCACTTCAGAATTCAACAAATGCATGCACCCCAAATTTAAAGTAAAAGATTCAGAGTTACAGACTGTTGCCAAGGAAACAAAGGGTTTAAAACCAAAACAGGTTAAATGTATTTATTTATTTTCAAACTTTTACTACCCCACCCTTCCTGCCACAGGCAGTTCGGGGTGGCTTACAATTCATAAAACAATATTTAAAACAACAATTAAAACAACTAAAAGGAGGAAAAGAAAATAACCCCATACCCCAAAAAACCCTCCACCCCCTCACCCATCTCCCCTGCCAAATGCCTGGTGGAACAGCCAGGTCTTACAACTTCTCCGATAAGAGGGGAGATCCGGGGCCAACTGGGTTTCCACCGGAAGGGAGTTCCACAGCCGTGGTGCGGCCACCGAGAACGCCCTCCCCTGTGTGGCCCCCCAGTAGACTCAGGGGACCTCGAGCAGGGTGCCCCCAGATAACCGCAGGGGTTGATCCACCCGGGGAGTGAGGTGGTCCCTCAGATAGGTAGAACCTAGGCTGTTTAGGGCTTTATAGACCTAAACCACCACCTTGAATCGGGCCCGGAAAACCACCGGCAGGCAGTGCAGAGAGCGAAGCACTGGTGTAATATGCTCCCAGCGGCCCAGTCCTACCAGAAGATGGGTCGCCGCATTCTGCACCAGCTGCAGTTTCTGAGTCGTCACCATGGGTAGCCCCACGTAGAGCGCGTTACAGTAGTCCAATCTGGAGGTGATGAAAGAATGATGATGGTGGCCAGGTCAGAGCCTGAGACAAACGGCTGAAGCCATCGCACCAGATGTAATTGGTGAAAGGTACTCCTCACCACAGCCTCCACCTGGGCATCCAGGCAGACCTGCATGTCGAAGAGCACCCCCAGACTCCGTACCTGGGGTACCAAAGGAGGGCAGACCCCACCAATAACGGGGGCCACCATCTCCATCACCTTACCCACCAACATCACCTCCATCTTGTTGGGATTCAGCCTCAGTCGGTTAGTCCTCATCCATTCCCCCACAGCCGTCAAACACCGAGTAAGCACCGAGACTGCAGGGCCTGGGTCTGTTGAAAAAGAGCGATATAGCTGGGTGTCATCAGCATATTGATGACACCGCACGCTGAACCTCCTGATCACATCACTGAGTAAATTCACTTAAATGGCTCCTTTCTCTACAACTCACTCTAAAGTCTAGTTCTTAGCAAAGTTCTTTCATGGCTCTAGCCAAATCAGAGCCATGCGTTTCCATTGCAGATGATATTAGAAGTGCCCTCTCCATTTTAATTTGTGCATTTTTAAAAATCTCTTTCAAATCCTTTGTTCTTTCCAATATTAATTTGATTTCAGCTTCTTTGTCCAAAAGTTCTGTCTGCTAATAAATATATTCCAACAACTTCCCTACCTCCTGGGGCAGGTCTAGCATATAGCATAGTCTTCCCAGTTAGCCTAATAACCTTTGCATGTCAGCATTTTTTGGCTCCTGGGCTGGGAGTCAGTGATTTGTAGATTTTTCTAATTTTATCTGGCTTCTGAATTGCTTCTGTGACTAGCACAAGGTTACATTCATAACTTCTATGTTGTATTTATGATGAGTAATATTTCTTATATCATACTCTATTTCAAATGACACCAAACATGAATGATTTACATATATGCATATTGAAATTATGGAAATATTGCTTTTTTCACAGATTTTTAATCACCATAAGTATGTAATATTCCATAAATCATGACCTTGTGTTACAGAGCCTTCGTAGATTCAGTCTTAAATGATAACATTTCTCCAGAAGACCTTGATCTCATCGTCCTTGGATGGTGCTGTGAAAGCAGAGAGATTGGGGTCTGTGGTGGTGGTGGGTGCAGACTAACATCTGGTAAATATCTAATAAATGGGCAGGTGAGCACCCTCCTGGTGGGTGTTAATGTGGACTATTGTCTCATTCATTTTCAGCCTTGGAACTGGTAACTGCTACAAAACTGCTGTAGAGAGCTGTGATCAAGTGAACATTTTAGGGCAGTGTTGATCTGTATACACAAGACTTGCTGAGGCTTCAAAACTTTCTTGTGCTGTCTGGGCTCTGAGAGAGAGTACAGTAAATACTGAAGACATGGATACAGAAGAGAGGAAAGGAGACATGATGGAGACACAGAAAGTTTGTCTTGCTTAACAACTTCCCTTTTGTTAGACAATGACAGAAAACATCTCTTCTAGAAGAGCTTATCAGTGCAGTGGGTACAGGCTGAAGAACTCACTCCACCAAAGATAGCAAAGCTAATATAATTATGTACTATAAAGTGTGATTATTAGAATGTGGTGTAAGATGTATAAGAATAAAAACAGCCAGAAAAATTATCATGATTATGTCATGTTTTGTAATAATGGTATCAGACTGAATAATGGAGTATCTCATTTTCAAAATAATCTTAACCTTTCAAAATAGTTTTCAGAATAATCTTAACATATGTTGAAGCATTACAGTTTGCCATTTATGGAGGTTATCAATTGCTTGGCTTGAATTTAAAAAACTTGGGATGAGATGGATTTTCACAATCACTAAAATGTTTAGATTTTGAAGGACCTGGGAGATGGTGTTTTGAGAAATTCCGTTTTGTGTGGCCAGTCATTCAGACCAATCAGTAAATAGAGTGGGGTTGGGGAACCACAAGCCCTGAGGGCCAAATACGGCCTGTGACTTGGTTGGCGCTGCCTCCCGCCATTGAAGCTGCTAAGATTTGTAAACTCTCCATCTTTCCTTAATCAAACTCAGCCATCTAGCCTCTTGTTAAGAGGCTGTACCACTGTTACAGGGAAGCACCCAGTGTACGGTGACTCATCGTGGTCCTACCCGGGGTGTAACATTTATGATGGATGAAAGCCAGACTGTCATGTGCCGATGGTGCACACTCACCGGGATTGGGGGAGACCAGGACGGGTGCCCCTATTATGAACCCCCTCCAGGGGGATGGTGCAGCCTCTGCCCCCAATGCCCCGAACAGAGGACGGGGTTCAGGAGTGGGTGGATGCGACTTCCCCCTGCCCCAGGCACAGGGCCTCATGGAGGTGCAGGGAGTCGTGGCAGATACTGCCAGTGGAAGCAGGCACGTGCGCACTAGTACCAAGGTGCATGGAAGTGGCAAGGCGCTCAGAGCGCCTGTGCCAACAGGTGCTGCATCAGGAACGGGGCTAGGTGCATAAAAGGACTGGGCAGGCGTTCCTCTGATGCCAGTAATCAGTGCCTTGCTTGGAGACTGGCCCCTAGCAGAGTTTGGTGTTGTGAGCATGTGAGCCCTGGATTTCTGCGGCTGGTGTGTGCTCATGGATGGTGTGTGAGAGTTGGTCTAGAATGGCCCTGTTCCCATTACTCCTCCTTCCCCTGCCTGTGCGTGTTCCCCTCCCCTGGCATTCTCTTGGGTTCCCTTTTCCCTGCATTTCTTCGTTACTGGGTGAGACCAACATATGTAGGATGATTGGGCTTGGCCACACCACTGAGCATACAGCCCTCTGATGATCTAGGCTCGTTCCTGGTTAGGACCTAGGCCACTTCCGATCCTGAGGGCACTCCTTACAACTGGTGCATTCCTAGAGTTGTGGGTGAGTAGACCCACCCTTCCCTCTCCTCATTTTCACACCCTCCCAGTATTACTTGCATTACCCTGGCTCAAACGACTGTGGAGGATGTCAGTCTGCAGAGCTCGGGGAACTTATTAGAGCCGTTCAGGTCCTGGTTCTTGAGGTGAAGGACTTGTGCGAATGCCAGGATCAGTTGGCTGCCACCCAGGTTCTGCCACAGCCAGATTGCCTCCCCGCCCCCCGCAGCTCCAGCTGCTGAGGCTCTGCTGCCACGTGAACCTAAGGGCCCTAAAATAGCTGTTTGCGGGTGATAAAAGGTTGTTTCAAAGTTTCTTAGCTCTATGTGAATTTACCTCCCAGATACAGCCCCGTACATACGCCACAGATGAGTTAAAGGTGGCATTTATTAATGGTAATCTGGCGGGCCTGCCCTTGTCTTGGGTTACCCCCCTTCTTACAAGCAATAGTCCCCTGTTAAAAGACTAGAAGTCTTTTCTACAGGACTTCAGGATTTTGTTTGATCATCCCCATCGAGTAAAAGATGCTGAGACAGCAATTATGGGCTTTAAACAAGGTAGGGGGACCATGTTGGATTATGTTACACTCTTTCAACAATTGGCTATTGATCTGGAGTGGCCTGATAATGCTCGACTGGTACTTTTCCACAAAGGGTTGTGTATGGAACTTAAGGACCAACTCTCCTATACCACCATGCCTAATAGTCTGAGAGACTTAGTTACTCTCACCCTGCAAATAGATGGCTTTCTGAGAGAAAATGTGAATAGTGGCAAGAAGGGGATCATATCCCTGGACTCAGGGCCTCAACTCCTATTATGTATAAATCTGAAAACTACAGAGGGGAAGATCATGAACCTATGCAATTAAGGGTGTTGTGGGGTCTGTTATGTACAGAAGAAAAGGAACATCGTCGCACCTCCTGCCTCTGTTTCTTTTGTGGAGACGGTTCACACTTTACCACCAACCTCCTCTTCTGTTGCCAGGAGATTTAGTATGGGTAGACTGTCATCATTACCCCTTTGAAACGATCCTCCCTTAAACTGGACTATTGGGATATGGGGCCATTTCCCATCCTCCGACAAATTAATGAGGTAACATACAAGCTACGACTTCCACCTCATTTCCACATTCACCCTACTTTTCATGTTTTTGTGTTAAAATCTGTCCATGAGCTCTTGTTTCCTGCAGCCGCTTCAAAACCTCCCCCTGTTCCCACTATGGCAGAAGACCCTGAATATGAAATCTGAGCTGTGCTGGATTCCCGCCGGACCGGAGGTCACTTGTTTTACCTCATTGGTTGGAAAGGATATGACACATTTGACCGATCCTGGGAACCAGCCACGGACGTTCATGCACCTCGCTTGGTCCACAGGTTCCATTGACTGCACCCGATAAAACCTGACCCACAACCCAGATCTTGGCCATGGAGGGGGGAACTGTCAGGCACTGATGTCACAGTCACCAGGGTTGGAGGAGACCAGGATGGGTGCCCCTATCATGAATCCCTCTGGGTGGACGGTGCAGCTTCTGCGTCTGACGCCCCAGACGCAGGATGGGGTTTGGGAGCGGGTGGATGCGGCTTCCGCAGGGCCACATCGAGGCACAGGGAGCCATGGCAGAGTAGAACCACCCTTCCCCCTCCCCCTTTTCACACCCTCACACAGAGATGCTGAAAACATCAGTTCCCCCCCCCCCCAAATATTTTTACACAGTACAGTAAGGGGAGTTCCTAGTGCCTTTAGTTTGTGATATAACCACAAATTATAATCCCAGGTAGTAGTGGGCCTGACACATGAGAGGCGACATATGTTGGATTTGATTTTCTGCACTGGTCTGGGGGTGTGGAGGTAACACCCTTGTCATAGTTGGACCATTACCTCTTGGAAGCTCGGGTCCTGGCGCATCTATGCCCCCATCAGGGTACTGGACCTGTTAGATTGGTCTGCCCCCAAAGACTCATGGATCCAGTTGGTTTCCAGAACACTCTGGGGAATTTCCCACAGACCTTGATGACCGTTCTGTCGATGACTGTGTCACATTATGGAATAACATCCCGACTGAGGCAATTGACACGGTGGCTCCCATGCATCTGCTTCCACTGACGCACCAACATGTTTCCCATGGTACATGGAGGGTCTGAGGCGGCAGAAGGGGAAAGGTAGGTGGGTAGAATGCAGGTGGCACCAAACTCAAGCTGAATCTGACTGATTGTAGCATAGATCGTTTTTGAAAGACTATGCCATGACTATGATGGCAGCGAAGAACACTTTCTTTGTTGTCCTCATAGTGTCTACAAAGTCACATCTAGTGGAGCTTTTCCAGGTGGTGAGGGGTTTGGTCAGTCCAACCTGTCTGTGCCAGGAATTGGAGGTGTTCAGTACTCACTAGGACATTTTTACTGACCACTTCACAGATAAAATCGCTCATATTCACCACGACCTTGGCTTGACTGTTTCTGGTGTGGAGTAAGAGCCGGGGGTTATGGAAGCCCAGCCTTGTCCTTTTTTTTTAGGATTGTTTTCAATTGTTGTTGCCCACCGATGCGGAGGAAGTGCTGGGGGCTGTGCAAACCACAAGTTGTGGATTAGATCCATGCCTGTCCTGGCTGGTGAAAGCCAGCTGGGAGATATTGGGGCCATTGATAACTGGGGTGATCAACACCTCACTTCGGGAGCATAGAGTGCTGGACTGCCTTAAGGCACTGATTGTCCGGCCTCTGCTTAAGAAGCCTTTATTGTACATTGATTCTCCTACCAGCTATTGGCCTGTCTCTAACCTTCCCTTTTTTAGGGAAGGTTATTGAATGCGTGGTGGCTCAGCAGCTTCAGGCACATCTGGATGCTATTGGATTTCTGGACCCTTTGAAGTCTGGTTTTTGTCCTGGGCATGGCCCTTTGATGTCGTTGATCATGAGGTGATGATGACTCACCTGCGGGACTTGGTTGGAGTGGGTGAAACTGCTCTTGAGTGGTTCCACTCTTTCTTAGCTGGGAAGTCTCAGCGGGTGGTGTTGGGCAATTGCTCATCTCCTCCTTGGGATCTCCCTTGTGGGGTTCCACATGGTTCCATTCTGTCCCCCCTCTTGTTCAATGTGTATATGCAGCTGCTGGGCAAGGTCATTCAGAGGTTTTGGGTGAGGTGCCATCAGTATGTTGACGACAACCCAGCTCTACCTCTCTTTTTTATCCAACCCAGGTCCTGCAGTCTCAGTGCTTTTCTGTTGCCTGGCTGTGGTTGGGGGCTGGATGAGGGCAAGTTGATTGAAGTTGAATCCTGACAAGACTGAGGTGAATGATCATGGCTGGCCGGACTTGTGCCTTGGCGGGGATTGGAACTTCTCTTATTGTTGGGGTCTCGCTCCCTCTGGTTGATTGGGTTTGCAGCCTTGGAGTGCTTCTGGACACCTTGCAATGCCTAGATTGCCAGGTTGTGGTGGTGGCCAGGAGTACTTTTCACCAAATCCATATGGTGAAGAGGCTGTGGCCTTTTCTTTAGGACTTGGATCTGACTACTGTTATCCATGCTTTCATCACCTCGAGGCTAGACTACTCCAGTGCGCTCTACATGGGGCTGTCATGTATTTCCTATTATAAGCATATATTTTTTGGCCATCTGTGTTCCTAATGTATTGATTTTGAGTTCCAATATTAACTTTCTGTTTCAAATGTATTGAACTTGTGTTTTACAGCATTGATTTTTAAAATCAGCTTCTGTATTAGCTTGTTTCAGGCTGGGCCTCCTCAGCTGCATTCCAATGAAACTTTTTTTTAACTTCTCAGTGAACTTTTCACCGTATCCAAGGAAACAGAAAAAAATGGCTAAAGTTGGAGGCCAGACCAAGGGCCTTATCAGTCTATGTGTCTAGGGCCTTATCAGTCTATATGCCTAAGTGACAAATGGTACTAGCCATAAACATCTCCAAAGTGAGAAGCCTTAAGTTAGTCTTTTCTAGCTAGCATATCTGTTTCCACTAATTCAGTTAAAAAAAACCTTGAAGCTGTGGTCAGTTCTCTCTGTAATCTGACAATTAATTTTGATGGAAATATGAGGTTTTGTCCAAACCTTGAAGGAAATCTGACTCTCTATTTTAGTTCTTCAATTGCTCAGAATTAAGAGAGTCAATTAGAGTCCTGTGTATTTCCATGCTAACTGACATAATCAGTGTCACTGCTCAGGAATGCAAGCTTCTGGCAGGCAAACTTTAAGAAGGGAGACACGATCTTGCTTCTTCAGACTGAAATTCCACACACTATGTTGGGGTTTCTCTCTCACCACCATCATGGTAGAAAAAGGGAAGAACTGGGAAGAATGTAATGTATTATTCTTGATATCTTTGAGCCAATGAATTGAGCATATGTTAAGCTTTTAGAAACTTTTTTCTAGAAAAAAAATAGAAATGTTTTAAGCTCATGTAACTTTGATTGGCTATCAATACTATTATATGTAAGCTACTGATATTTTCTATTTAAATGTAAGAAAACTATGCCAATTTTTATATTCAAAAGTCTCATGGTCCATTTATTTATAAATATATTGTCATTTTACAATACTTGCTTTGCTAGCTTGGCATCAAAGTAAAGTGTAAGCTCATTTTATACAACTTGGAGGAGAATGGCCCAATCCAGTTAGACCAGATCTGCTGCGCAACACAGCCCTTTTCCATTTGTAAACAAAGAGGCACGCAACGCGACAGGGCTGCCCTTGGTGATAGTTCAGAGGCTGCAGTTGTAGCGGAATGCCGTGGCTCACCTCCTTATGGGGATGGGTCACCACGAGCAAATAACACTGATGCTCTATTTACTCTACTCAATTCAAGGTGCTGATGATGACTTTTAAAATCCTAAACAGCCTGGACCTCATTTATCTGAAGGATTGCCTGGCTCCCTGTGTCCCATTGTGGCCTCTGTGATCAGCTGGGGGCACCCTTCTGAAGACTCCGTTTTTTCGCCGGTTCTCAAATATGAAGAGGGAATTCTTGGCTGTTTCACCTTCGCTGTGGAACTTCCTCCCCCAGGAGGTCCGCCTGTGTTCTAGCCTGGTGGCCTTCTGTAGACAATGTAAGACTATTTTGTTCGGTTGGGCTTTTGGTACTGGGGATTAAAAAGGTGGGGGATTAACTAAGGTGGAGGATGGGTTGTGGGATGTTTTTGTTTATATCTTGCTTTTATTAATTTTTTTGTAAGCCACACTGAGCTGCTGTGCAAGAAGGGTGGGATCAAAATTGAAATAAATAAATAATTGCTCCCTTTTCCTTCTGAAAGCCTGTTTTAAAGCCTCAGTAATGTTGGCAGCAAGGCTGCCATATGCTCCTCCTGTTTTCAGATGTGGGTCTGACATCTTTTTGCCTTTTGCGGAATGATATTTTAACAGCTGTCCTTCCCCCTCCTTCCTTTTTTAAAGGTTTTATTTACATTAATTTTTCAGTCTGAATGAATGTAGAATCACAAAAATTCTGCCTTCTCTGCTGGTAGAATGAGCTTGTGACTTGCTTCTGCATCAAAGATCTTAATTGTTTTATAAAAAAATAATGTACTGGACAGTGAGTTTTATGTTGCTAAACATTGTGCAAATGCCAGCTTGGGAAACTGTTGGGATTTTCTGCCTTTTTTTGGCTGTGCCCGAAGGTGAAAATGTTCTGGGTGTATTAGTGGCACCGAATCCTTTAAAATGGTCTAAGAACCTTTCAGTTTCCACTTGTGCAGCCATCACCTGATTAGCTCCTCTGTGCAGCCCTGGTGGTTTGGTAGATTTGTCCTGCAGTAGGGCAACACTTTCAGAATGCTTATGCAGCCATTAAAATGGTGTTCTCTCTCCTGTTCAGTTGTTTAATCTTTTAAAAAGCATTTAGAAGTGTTACAGTAAATCATGTAGCGTGCACAGTTATGCTCTCCCAGGCATTTCACCGATGCTGCTTATACTGGAGTGACTTATTAGGTGTCAGAAACATTTGTACATGACACTGCGACAGCAAACAGCCCAGTTGTTTATGCTCCCTTTCCTAACAATGCACATTGAAAATTAATCCTAGGTGAATGATTTGCCAGTGTCCAAGGAATTGTGGGTAAAGGTTAAAGATGTACCTTTCCTCTGCTAACTTGAGATGGTGAAGCTTAATTCAGTCATTTATGCTGAGAGTGGAACAGAATTCGTACAGTGCAGCCGTCTCCATCTGTTCCTTTAGAAAGTTCTCAGGCTTACAGCAGAATTAAGGAAGTCTAAACCTGCATCACTGTAATAGGGTACCTAGGTCCTGGGGTAAGTATTGTCAGGATCCAGCCCCCTAAAGGCCCAGGCCCATATGGGATTTTATCACAAGTGTCATTATTGACACAGTGCTCTTATTTCTTTAGCCCTTCACCATACACATTCCATTCAAGTGGGGTCTCTCCCTTTGTCTAGGCAGAGTCCTGCCTATAGCCAGGCACCCCCCCCCCCCCAGTACATAGTCCCCTGGATACCTTTGTGAACTCAGACCTCCCTGGCAAGGTAAAGTCCCTCCTGCAATCAAGTAACTAGCCATGCGGCAGAGCCCTTCCTTGCTCCGGTCTCCCTGGCTGTGTCTCAAAAGCTTCTCTGAGGCAGAGCCCTGCCTGGCTTCTGCCTCTTCCAACAACTTCCCCACTGAGTGCCAGGCTCAGCCTTTTAGCTTCTGGGATGGCTCAGCCATGCCCAGGCCAGCTGTCCCTAATCAGGCTCTTGGTTGCCCGGTTCTGGAGTCTAGACCAGTTGAGGTGCATTAAAGCACTATCTTGCGCTGCCCCAGTGCCTCTGCCTCCCAGGCCGGTGCTAACTCTCCTAAAAGGACCAGGCTTAAGCACTCAACCTGACCCTGCTACAATCACAACTTTTTAAAATTAGCTTTCTTTATAAATGTCCAGAGGAAATGTGTATTGAGATGGACTGAGAGGAAAGTTAAGATTGCTCAAGTGTCTTACTAATGCCTTTCCTTAGTTGAGCATGGTCAGGGGAACAGTATGAAGCAGTATGGCACACTGGGACTTCTCTGAGGCTATGTCTTAGTCTCAAGACTCTAACCTTTCAGTAGGTATGCGATTATGCATGTAACTGCCATGATTGTGGAGGAAACCTGAGAAACACAAATGAGTGTAACTGGCCCAGAGATTTCTATGGGAATCTGCATAGCAGGGCAGCCATTACTTCATGGCATCCTAGGCAGTTAGCTGCCATATCAATGGCTTCACTTTCTTCCTAGCTAAGTCTTCATGCTTCTCCACTAATGTTGTCCCTACTGCTTCCACTTTCAACCTAAGCCCCCTATCAGAGTTGCCAGCTCTCCAGGACTTAAAAAGCCATCTCCTAGACAGGGCTGCAAGTAGCTTTGGACAAAACTGATAGGGAATTCTCTGAATGGATGTTGTATGGTGAACCAGATTAATTTTACTATTGGTTTATCATTAGCTTCTTGCATTCTTGTAGACTCTATAGTCCAACATAAGTGCTTGCTCCAGGGTAAATAAGTTTCAGAGTAGCTGAGTCAAAGCCATTACATTATGTGATGAAGCATTCCAGAACACATTTATCCAGAGTTGGCAACCTTATGCCAAGATGGTTTTACAAAAATTATGCGTGGCCACTTCTTCTAACTGATCCAATGTAGAAGAAGAATTGCTCCCTGATTCACCTTGAGGTGAAGGGCATTTACTCAAGAGTTAGTCATCAAAGCTTGAGTTTCCCAACATGTTTGGTAATCTCCAGCTGCATGTAGATGAAGTAAGTCTGACTGGTGAAAGAGTGTTGGTGGTTCTGTGAACTGATGGAGAATGGTTGAAAGTTTATATCTGTTGATTCAGGGCATAAAAGCCCAGGTAAAAGGTATAATTGAAGATATTATTTTGACAATTTTGAATCCAGTAATGGCTTACTGACAGGTAGCAGCGCAAGGGGGAATTGATGTAATAGGTCTTCTGCATGATTTGGTTAAAGATCACTGATTAAACTTGCATGGTTTTTAGGTGCTAAGCAACTGTGCTATCTT
Source organism: Sphenodon punctatus (assembly GCA_003113815.1). Lineage (NCBI taxonomy): Eukaryota > Metazoa > Chordata > Lepidosauria > Sphenodontia > Sphenodontidae > Sphenodon > Sphenodon punctatus. The sequence goes on along the minus strand of QEPC01015466.1, from coordinate 968,835 downwards.
ACAGCTTTGATAGCTCCAATCAATCATTTCTTGTTAACCTGAAGTTTAAAACTCCGATTCATGAAATGGCATAACTACAGGAGTCTAATAAACCTCACAGTTTTCTGTCTACACAAAGCTTCAGGTATGAGTGTGCAGAAAAAGAAAAAAGCTAAGAAATTTCCTTACAGCAGTAGCTGTAAGGAAGTTAAAGACACAACCACTTTCCATTATAAACAGGGGACTGCTGAAGCCATGATATTGAGGAAACTGCTTGAGCTGGAGTTGTGAAAATTTATCCATGGCTTATATTTATTGGGACCATCATATATGCAAAATGTAAAGACGATCCAGCCAGAAACGCAAAAGTTACAGTTGTTTAAAAGTTAATTGCTTGTGGTCAAATGCATCCCATCCCGACTATTTTGAATCATAGTTATCTCCTTCTGCCGGATGAGTTAAATCCCAAGATTTCACAGTCTTGTAATCCGAGATTCACATCAAGCACTGCTGGAGTCTGGGAGTTTTTAGTCCAGCCAAAACCGAGTTATTAATTATTTAAAAATAGATTCTGCTGGCTTGCACATGCGCAGTATGCCCATGCTTCTAGGAGCTGGCGGTGAGCTCGAGCAGATTGATTGACTGAACGAGAAGGGAGGAAGTGGAGGAACTAGCCACCAGCTCCCTCCCACTCCCTCTGGGGCTGCTCAAGCTCTGCCAGTGTGAGCTCCACTCTACAGAGGAAGCAGCCTGAGATGGGCTGTCGGGCAGCTCCTTCAAAACCCAGTGGAGAGGGAGCTGGGAGTGGGGAAAACAAAGGTTGTCACATTTATACCCCGCTTTTCTGTCATGGCACTCAAAGAGACTTACAAAATAAAGAATAAAACATCTATAAAACCAAGATTCTATTTTTAAAACAATACAAAAATATACTATTATATAAACAAATTCAGCAGCATAAAACCAACCCTGGGTGGGAGCAATAACCAACCTCCCCACTCCCTTCCCATCCCCCCTGCCAAAAGCCTGGCAGAACAGCCAGGTCTTACACTTATGATGAAAAGTGAGGAGATCCGGGGTCAGTTGAGCTTCCTCTGGGAGGGAGTTCCAGAGCTGCTGTGTGGCCACTGAGAACGCTCTATCCATGCCCCCCCCCCCGATTAACACAGTGGACCTCCAGAAAGGCACCCCCAGCAGACTTCAAGGGCTGGTCAAGGACCCGGAAGGTGAGGCGTTCCTGCAGATAAGTTGGGCCAAGGTCATATAGGGCTTTAAAGGTTATCACCAACACCTTGAAGCGGGCCTGGTACACTACCGGCAGCCAGTGCAGAGCCTGGAGCACTGGTGTAATGTGCTCCTGGTGACCCACCCCGGTAAGGAGATGGGCCGTCGCATTCTGCACCAGCTGCAGCCTCCGCACCATCTTCAAGGGAAGCCCTACGTAGAGTGTGTTACAGTAGTTGAGCCTCGAGGTGATGAAGGCATGGATGATGGTGGTCAGGTTGGCGGTGACAATGTATGGCTGAAACTGTCAAACTAAATGGAGCTGGTGAAAGGCACTCCTCACCACAGCCTCCACCTGCGCTGTGGATCAAGGACTACACCCAGGCTATGAACCTGGGTTGCCAATATGGACTGACTTCCCCTATCAAAAGGACCATCACCTCCACCTCCCATTCTACCAACATCACTTCCATCTTATCGGGATTCAATTTCAGTCAGCTCACCCGCATCCAATCCCCCGCCGCTGCCAGACACTCAGAAAGCAATGAGACAGCAGGGCCTGAGTCTGATGAAAACGAGAGGTATAATTGGGTGTCATCTGCATACTGATGACAAATTACCCCAAACCATCTCACGACTTCCCCTAAGGGCTGCATATATACATTGAACAAGAGCGGGGATAGAATAGAACCCTGCAGGACCCCACAAGTGAGGGACCTAGGAGAGGAAAAATACTCCCCAAGGACCACCCGCTGAGATCTCCCTTCTAGATATGAGCCACTCCAGGTTCAACACGGTTCAGCCACTCCAGTTCCATCCCTCAGGCACCTCACCAACAGCTCATGGTCAACAGTATCTAAAGCTATAGAGAGATGTAACAGGACCAGCATGGTGGAACGACCCTGGTTCATCTCATGGCGCAAGTCATCGACTAGGGCCACCAAAGCCATCTCAGTAACATATCCAGCCTGAAAGCCTGACTGCGAGAGGTCAAGGAATACCATCCAATACCATCCAGGTGCTCCTGGAGCTGTTGGGCCATTACCTGTTCAATAGCCTTCCCTAAAAAGGGAAGTTTAGAGATTGGCCAGTAGTTTGCCAGAGCATCAATGTCCAATGATGACTTTTTAAGAAGGGGCCGTACCACCGCCTACTTGAGATGGCTCAGCACCCTACCTTCCCAAAGGGAGGCGCTGATAACTCCAGCCAACACCGACCCCAATGTCTCCCAGAAGGCTTTCACCAGCCAGGACAGGCATGGATCTAATTCATAACAAGTGGCTCTCACTGCCCCCAAAACACCCTTGGCATTGGCCAGGGTCACTTCCTGAAACAGATCCTACAAAGTTGGACCGGATGGAGCCTCCACAGCCTCTGGTTCTCCTTCTACCTGTGATAATATGGAGTAGAAATCAAGCTGAATGCGAGCCAACTGGTCCTGGTGGAGGGAGACCAGACTGACCAGCACCCACACCACCCGGAATAACTCCGCTGGACGAGACTTCGTGGCCGCTATGAGGGCAGCAAATAATTCCTTCTTTTCTGTCCTCATGGTCATGGCATATGCACTCAACTACCCTATATGCCGCAGCCAGTCACACTCAGCACAAGACCAGCACCAGTGCAGCCAGCGCTTTCTCACAGGCTGAAATGCACAGGTTTTGTCTCATGAGAAAACAAAGCCATGTGGCTTTTTCTTTTCTCAGGAGACAAAACCTGCACCTTTTGCCTTCCAGAGTTTTTTCTGCCCATCTTCACAATCTAAAGGGACGCCTGCTCCTCCTCCCACCCTCCCACATGGCTGAATGGCTTGGGATGGAGGAAGAAGCAAAGGCGAGGAGCCCAGTTGCTGCTGGTACTAACCAGTGTGTACGGGGAGGAGAGGAGAGGGGCGAGAGATGGAGGCACACTCAGTGGCGAGCAGCCCAGATGAACTCCAGTGGGGTCCCCCCTTCGATGGGGTCTGCTTGCTGGTGAGCTCGGGGGGTGGGGTGGGGTGGGGCTGATTCTGGTGCCGCCTGCCAGGCATGTGGGCTTCGGATCCCACCTGCCTCCAGCAGCAGCAGGCAATTTGCCCTCTCCCCTCCTCTCTCTGTTGTTCAGACCTGCTCTGCTGCTCTCTGTCTCTTCCCCCACCTCCTCTCATCTTTGCCAACAATGCCCCTTGCTGCACATGTGACTCCAGCTGTGCTGTATTTACATAGATGACAGTTCAGTTCCTTGCAGTCGCCACTACCTCAATCACACACCAGCTATTGTTTCCCTAAGGCTCCTTGTAACAAGCAGTTTGAGCTGTTATTTATTGAGATGAGGGAAGCAGAAAAGCTTGGGTTGGGGGAGGGGGGATATTGCAATGGGAAGAGGATGTGGGTGTGTCTATTCCCTGAAAGCATGAGCTTTTGCAATGATTAAGGGAGTTTCCTCTTCTTCCATCCTTAACATAATTCATCCCAACCTCCCTGTCAGTTGTTCCCTTCAGGGCTGCTCCTCTTGTTGTCTCCATTTGGAGGTCTCCAGGTTACAGGGTTCATGATTCATCCCACCATACTTACCCACGCTGCCTCTGTTCCTTACTCTAAGGATGAATCACCCCCGTTTGCCTCCCATTATAGACCCATCACAATTAAAATTCTCTCAGTACCAGAGGGTTTAAAAATAAACAAAGTAGAGGAAGGAGAGAGAGAGAGAGTTGGAGATCTGGCTGTGTATGAAAATTCCTGGGTGCAAAGGGAATTTGTCCCAGAAAAGGTGGCTCCTGCTTTATTGTTTCACTGACAGTAAATAAAAGGGGGGGGGGGAAGGGGTGATGGAAAGAAATAAGTAAAAGGGAAAAAAGGGGAAGGGGGAACTCTGGAGAAAAAGGTTTGGTAATGAATGCACTGACTGTGGTACCAATTGGTTTAAAATAATTAGATGGCTTTTGTTGACAGTTTCATACTGCTTGAGAGTATCCAGAATGGTACTTGAAATTCCATTCCTGAGGGTGTCCCACAATGCACTCTAGTGTGTGTGTGTGTGTGTAAAAGAGAGAGCTTCCAACAAGAGGATTGCACAGATTTTTCCATGCATGCTTGGATGTTCTTTCCCCCTTTCTGTCATTAACTTGCACAGTTAACAATTTTGTTGTCAAATTTAAAAAGCAGCCAGACACATTTCAATGTCTCTGTATTGATAACCTAATTCAGATGATCCAGGAAAAAGATCTGTTTTCTACACAGCACAAATACTGAAGTGTTACCTTCTAGCAGGCACCTATTTACACAACCCTTATTATTATGGAGCCACACTAGTGGCTCCCTTAGTTAAGGCAGAGCTAATGTTCTGTATTGAGAGTTCCATTGACTTCAATGGAGTTCCCTGGGGCAAATTCCTCTGGCTTGCAACCCTGAAGTTGACGGGGTTTTCTCTGTGAGCATATACTTATAGTCACAGATGGCTGCATAGGACAGATATTGAGTATGCTAAGTATGTGCTTTGGTCCAATATTTTATGTTAAATGAGGTGTCAAGATGGGGGAAGGGGGCTCTGTGGGGAGAGGGGGCTGAGTGAGTAGTAGAGGGGCTCTGTGAGAGGATGGAGCAGGACAGGACTTAGGGGGGAGGAAGCAGGAGGAGGAGCTCCATCAGGGAAGAGGGATGGGGGAACAGGAGGACAGTCTCTGGGGGGGAG
>QEPC01015466.1:941639-951961 GCA_003113815.1 Sphenodon punctatus | reverse complement strand
GGAAGTGAATGGTATGTGTGGGAAGTGGGTGGGAAGGCACCATGACAGGACTGAAGGCTGGTGGCTGAGGGAGAGGTAGAGGCACCATGCTGGGACAGTGGGCTGTGTGGGGGATAGAAGCAAAAATAATGGGAATGGAGGTGTACTGTTCTAGCACCATGCTTGTAAGAATGGTGATCCACACAAAGGACTGAACTGTAACAGGATTACTTTATTAAGAAAATGCCTTGCGGAGAATGTCCTATACAACTTCTCTGCCCAGCTTCCAGGCCCCTAATTGCTTGTCTGGCTAACCTGGAAACGGTCCTTGAGATCAAGAAAAAGCAGGACGGCAGTGCTTTCAATCCCAGGAGTGGTTTCCTCCAGCTCTGATTTATCTGTTGATCTCAAAGGGCCACACACCAGCTGCTTGGCTGAACATAAATACAGTACACCTCCCCTGTAAACAACAAAATAACAACAACAAAAAAGAGGAAAGAAAGAGAGAAAAAGAAAGTCAAGCAAGCTTCAAATAGTTAGGGTCAGTACTGCTTGTATCCTCTGATAGCATGATGATGTAACCTTAACCTAATCCTTTCACTGCTTGGGTTTAAATTTTCTCCCATTATATGGAGTGATCGTTGCTTGTGTTTGTGGGTATATCTGCAGGGTCGTGTGCTGACAGCATTTGTGTCTGTTGAACTTGTGTGTTGGTTGTCGTTTCCTTGGTCAATGTGTGCTTCTGAGGAGTCGTTTGGATTGACCGTCATCTCATCCTCCTCACCTATGACTTTGCTGGTGGGAGTGGGTTTTAGGTGCTTGCAATTCTGTCTTACTAGCTGTCCATTCTCAGTTTGTATCACGTATGACCTGAGTTTTTCTGCTGGCCTAATTACTATACCAAGAAGACCATTTGGGATTTGTATCATTACTTTAGAGTCATCGGGAAGAAGACTCTGCTTTTGTGCTTTTGACGTAGTGAGATTTCTGTTTTTTTCTTCCTTTCCTTCAGCTCAGATTTATCTGAACATGATTAACAATCATGGGCATTAAAGAGAGTCTTTGGCAGGTATCTCAGATTTGAGCCTCCTGCTCATTAACATCTCTGCGGGTGAAAAGTCAAACTCCGTAGGTGTGTTTCGATAGTTCAGTGACCCAACGTGAGGGTGTTTTCCTTCTTCATTTGCCCTAGTTAGTATCTGTTTTGCTATTTGTACGTATCTCTCAGCTAGTCCATTGGATTGTGGGTAGAATGGATGCTAGTTGTGTGCGTGAAGCCCCAGTCTTTTGCAAATCTGCGAATTTTCTCTGAGGTATATTGTGATCCATTGACAGAAATAAGCTCATTGCAAATACTGTGTCTGGTCAGTACTGCTTTGGTGTGGTTTTACTACAGTGCTGGCTGATGTGTTTCTCAGTTGAACCACTTCAAAGTACCGGCTGTAATAATCAACAATTATGAGATAGTAGTTTCCATCATGCTCAAATAAATCAGTTGCTTACTGTTGTGGCTCTATTGGGGGCATCCGAATTATCATGGGTTCCTTGCAATTTCGTTTCTGGTGTCTTAAGCAAATGCCGCAGTTTCTGACTATTTCTTCAATTTGTGCATTCATGTTGGGCCTTTTTTTTTTTTTAATACTACGCGCCTTTTGCATACTACTGTCCCAGGATATCCTTCATGTATCCTTCTCAGTATTTCCAGGTGCATTTTCTTAGGAATGACTATTCTTTCCCCATTAGGACTAAACAGTTTTCTGTCATTAACTTTGTCCTTTCATTCCAAAACTCTCTGAAATCTGCTGGTACTTGTTGTCTTGTGTGCAGAACATCCTGAATTTATAGTGTCCTTTAATACAGCTATTGTCTCATCACACTCTGTTTTTCTTTCTTGTGCAGATGAGATGTCGAAGGGCATTCTTTTGAAGCACGATCTTTTGAACAAGTGTTGAATGCAGTTAGCTTGATGCTCTTTTAATCCAATCTTATTTGCCAGTACCCAGATTGGGCATCAAGAACTGTGAATAATCTGACTACGGATAGTTTGTGAGTGATGCCACCCCATGTAGGTAAGCTGTAATGTTCCCTCATGATTGCTTTGTTTAGTTTCAAGGGTCTATGCACATCCGGACTTCACCTGTTTTTTTCCTTCTCTACAGCAACCATTGAGCTGACCCATTAAGATGGCTCTTTCACATTTTCCATTATATTCAGTTTCACCATTCAGTGAAGTTCCTTCTCCGCTTTGGGTAACTCTCATTGTTAGTGGTGGTAGTCGTTGTGCAAGTGCCACTGGCACTGTGGTTGCAGATAGCTTAATTTTGCAATGGCCTGGTAGGCATCCCAGACCTTCAAACACATCTGAGAATCTTCTCTTGACCTCTTCCGCTGTGAGAGGTTCTTCTATGGATTCTACTGCCATTAAGATTTTTATCAGTGTTAAGGACTGCAGTGCCTTCAATCCCAGTACGGGTTTTGCTGCAGTGCTTGGCGTCTCTCTCTGTATTTGCATGTCGTGCTATATTTCCCAACTATGGAGAGTGGATGCCCTCCATACCCTGCAAGTCATGCTGACAAAGATGATATCAGTAGTATGTTGTGAGCTAGATGTTCCTTGTATTCTGTTGCAGGGATGCAGTTTACTTGTGTCCCAGTATCAATTTTGAATTTCCTGAGTGTTTGTTCTGGGCCTATTCAGATGGTTACTTACATATGCTTCGTCACTCTTCTTTTCCTCTATTGTAGCTAGGAAATATGTTGAATCATTATCAATGGGTTCCTCCTCTTGCAGGGGGTTCTGCCACTCCCATTGCATGTCCTGTTTCTCCTTGTTTGCCTGAGCGGTACACTCGTGCAAAATGGCTTGCTTTGTAACAATTCGTGTACACCTTCCCCAGTGCTGGGCGCATCTCTTGTTTTGCATGATACAATGCACATCTGCTGCAAGCTTGCTGTCCTTGTGCTTTCGCTGTGCTGTGTGCTTCACTTTTGATGCTATTTGTGTGATATATCCTGCCCTTGCACCCATGTCTCTTTGCTTTATCATAAGTACATTATGGCTATTATTAGCAAGCACTTTCATTTCCCCTTTTGATGTCTCATGTACTCTAACTATTCCAATAACTTTTTCTAATGTTAAATTGTATTCCATGAGTAATTTTTCTTGTACTACTTTTGAGTTTGATCCCATGAGGATTCTGTCTTTCAGCATGTCATCCCCATCTGTGAAAGCACAAGCTTTTATTATAAATTGTAGTCGTGTTAATTACTCATCAACTGTTTCAGTTGGGCCCTGATTTCTCTCATAGAAAATGTTCCTTTGAATTGTGGTGTTTTTCCTTGAAAGACAGTAGGCCTCAAATAGTTCAAAAAGTCTCTCTGGCTTTTTCTTGTCTGCTTCTGTTAGTTTGCCAGGAGCAGCTCTTGCTCTGCAGATGTCCCTGCCTTTCTCCCTATCACATATCAGAAAATAAGCAACTTTCTGAGCTGCAGACCACATTATCTCCTTCAGGTGATGCAAACATCAGCTCCATTAACTCCTTTCATCAAATCCAGTTCTCTGCAATACTTCCAGTTTCAAAATCCATGGATGGCACATGTCTCATATTGCTGTGTGTGTAAGCATAGTCCATCCCACTCTGACACCATGTATTGCTCTAGCACCTTGCTTGTGAGAATGGTGATCCATACAAAGGGCTGAACTGTAACAGGATTAAGAACATGCCTTACAGAATATCCTATACAGCTTCGCTGCCTAGCTTCCAGGCCCCTAATTGTTTGGCTGACTGACCTGGAAACAGTCCTTGAGGTCAGCTCTCTGTTGGTCTTAAAGGGCCAGACACCAGCTGTTTGCCTGAGCATAAATACAGTACAGGAGGGAAGGGGCAAGGGTACCAATGGTAGTGCTTGATTTCTGTATGTTCTTCACTCCTCTAGTGATCATGGAAAGAGAACTGTGTACCACTCAGATCCCACTGCACAACCTCCCTAGCAGCAACCTATCCCAGGTAATCATTCCTGTTTCCCTTAGTGTGGGCAGAGGGCCATAAGCCCCGGTCGCCGCCAAAATGGCTGCGACAGTCCATTGTCAGCCCCTCCTTCTCCTTTGCAGAGAGATGCAGGAAAGGAGCAGCATGACTGGTTGAGAGAGTCCTGTTAGCAGGGCTCTCTCTGAGCGGGTTGCTTAGCAACCACCCGACGCGCAGGCGCACAGCACTGCGTGGGGTCTGGGGCTCCTCCCCTTTAGAAGGGAGGATCCCCTGGAGCTGCGTGGGAGTGGCAGACTGGGCAAAGAGACTGTAGAAGCAGCAGCAGAAGCATTAGGCTGCTGCTTCGAGCCATAAGAAGGAGAGTAGGATGGGCAGGACAAAAAGAAAAGAGGTTGGGGGAAAGAAGGGAAACAGCGGGGAGAGTGGCCGCCCCACCCGAGAAAGGAGCGGGGAGGAAAGTGAAGGAGCCAACTCAGCTGGGTGCCCCACCCCGGGGGAGATAATGGAGAGGCTTCAGCGATGCGAGGCCCAGTTAAGAGAGAGGGAGCAGACGAGAAGCGAGGAAGAAAATCACGGAGGAGTGGGGGCCATGGTGGAGGTAAGTGAGGGGGGCCTAGCAGTGGATCAGGCCCCAACAGGAGATTGCCCCCGAGAGAGCCCCCGCTAAGGCCACAGCATTAGAAGGGGGGGAGGGTTATCATCCCCCCCAGACGTTACAGGGAAGAAGCTGGGGGTGTGGAGCCCAGCCCCACTACCCCGGGCACACGTGGGGAAGGGCAATGCCGGCAAGAGGAGTTACCGGCCTCCCTCTTCTGCAGCTAGTCCAATACTCCACTTCCTCCCATTCCTCCTGGGAGGAAGTGGAGTATTGGACTAGCTGCAGAAGAGGGAGGCCGGTAACTCCTCTTGCCGGCATTGCCCTTCCCCACGTGTGCCCGGGGTAGTGGGGCTGGGCTCCACACCCCCAGCTTCTTCCCTGTAACGTCTGGGGGGGATGATAACCCTCCCCCCCTTCTAATGCTGTGGCCTTAGCGGGGGCTCTCTCGGGGGCAATCTCCTGTTGGGGCCTGATCCACTGCTAGGCCCCCCTCACTTACCTCCACCATGGCCCCCACTCCTCCGTGATTTTCTTCCTCGCTTCTCGTCTGCTCCCTCTCTCTTAACTGGGCCTCGCATCGCTGAAGCCTCTCCATTATCTCCCCCGGGGTGGGGCACCCAGCTGAGTTGGCTCCTTATGGCAGGAGGAAGAAGATGAGTGGAGGCTACACAGGACGAACCTGGACTCCAGTGGACTATTGTCTCATTTGTTAGCACCTTTAGAGTAATTCTTTCAGAAGGAAAGGCTTTGTTTTTTTCTATGCACCAGAAAGGAGCTGTAAGCTATGCATGGTAGGTTTTTTCCATCTGAGGGAGACAGAAAGCTGCTGTTGGTTTTCTGCACATGCAGTAGTAAGGAGCCTTAGTGGAGTTACTTAGTAAGTAGCCAGCAAAGATCCTGGTGTCCATTTAGAATCAGTCTCTGTGGAGATTGACTGAATCAAGAGGTGGCGGTGGCTTTTGAGGAGGGCAGTGAGTATCCTTAGTGGAGAGCCGTATCCAGCAGTGAAACCTTCTTGGGTCAAGAGAGTGTAGCAGGCTGCAGACAGGAAGACAGAACCCCCAGCATGTGAGACTTCTCTGGGTGTACAAGACCTGCTCATGAATACCCTTTTGTGTTTCTTATAAGCACCTTGGGGTATGGACCTGTCTCTAACTACTGATTTTACAGTGCCCGGTATATAGCTGGCACTATATACATAAATAATAATAATAGCCTTTCCTTCCAATCAATTTCCTTGCACTGAGTCCTGTCTATGTGCTTTCAAGTAGGATGATAATTGCCTACTGTGGTTACCTTGTGTCCCAGGTTTTTGGGTGGGGGCTTGGATCAGTGGCAGTAAGTTGTGGAAAATTCTTAGGACAGCAAACTCAGCCCTTCTTCTCATTGATGCTATTGGACAAGGGTTCTATACTTGATGGATTTTTGTACATTTGATCTGCCACTAACACTAAAGAGAAGGTTACTTAAGATGGAGAAAAACATTCCACAGTACTGGCAGTGCTGCTGATACCATATGCCCAAATATTTTAAAGTGTAAAAACAAAAACACGGGCACCACAAAAATGGCTTGTAGCAATGAAATTTCCCCCCACATGTTTACACTTTAAGATAAGTGCACTCCTGGTGCTCAGGCTGGGGCATGCATTGCAGCCAGGGGAAGTGGACCCAGGACAACTGTCTCTTCTAACCACAGCACAACCCCGGGGCTGATGTGGTTTGCATTGCAGGTGGGAGAGAGAGTGCTGCTATGTCCCTGCAGAGGAAGCCCCGGGGTTTTCTGTGCCAGCAAAGAGAGACAAAAAAGTGTGTCTGTGTTCCTTTTTCATGTCCTCTCCTGCAGGACTCTTCACAACCTTGTTCCTTCCTGTCTTTGACCTCATTCCCCACTATATCCTCACCCAGGAAATTTCCTCATAATATGTCAGCATCCGTTCCCACCCCAGAGGCTCCTGCAGCTATGTTTCTCCCTACACCTGGAACTCCTTCCCCTCATGCATACGCTCTGCTCCCTCCCTCTTGAGTCCTGACTTTCAAATCCCTCCTAAGAACCTCTCTCTTTCATTAGGCTTTCCTAGCTCCTCAGCTCATAGGTTGCTCATTTATGCTTCTCTTTATACCATCTTAGGGCGTTTTTAGATGAGATGAAAAAAAGCAGCTGATCCTTTAATCAGCCGCCTTACTTTGTTCTTGTCTAAATGCTTCACGCGGTTTGCAGACACATCTTTCACACGTCAAACTGGCTCTGCAATCCTTCCCCCTCACCTCCGCATCAGTGAGCTGCCATCTCTCAAGGTAGTGAGATGGCTTTTGCGCTGCTCGTTTAAAAGCACCCTTATCCTCCAGGATCCCTCTCCTACCTATATAACTAAGGATGCATTCACAAGAGATCGTACAAGACTCTTCTCCTGGGTGTTCTCTCTGTTGAGAGAGTTTATATTTCTGCATTTTAATTGTTCCCACATTCCCTTCCCTGCTTAAAGTTTCTTCTCACTCCAAAATGTAATGTGAGTACTGCTGTGGCCAATAATAGGTGTCCCATCAATATGCTTTTAAAAAATAAAATAAATCAACAATACATTATCCTCATCAGGTAGGCGGTGGGGATTCATCTTCTTAGTGGGGAATCATCTCTATTTACATGTGCATCCATTAAGGATGATTGATATGTGATTAATCCCTTCACACAATACCAGAATAGTGAGATATGGATTTAGCCCAGTAATAAAACCTCTCTGTGACAGGGCTGAGCCACAAAATGGCACCCACCCTGCCATGTGCACAACCTAAAATGACCACCAAGCAGGAAGTGGCTATGTTTGGGGAGTGGCCTGATGTATAAAGAGAGAAAAAACAGGAAGAAGAGAGGAAGTCTGTTCTAGATTACAGAGGAGAATGTATCTCCTGAAGAGACTGCCTGGAAGGTTCCTGACCTGGATGCCTGGAAAGAGGTGGTCTGGAACTGCAGGTGGGAATCCTGTTAGCTAGCCATTGGACTGTGTTTGAATAGGCTGAGCTGGATATAAATAGAGATATTAGGGATTGGCCAGAGGCTTGGTACCTGGCCTATGGACTGTTCATTGAATAAACTCTGTTTATATGAAACCCCTGGAGTGAAATCCTACTTTGGGCCTGATCCAGCAAACACTTACCTGCAGTGAAGTTGGGCCCTGCTACAAAATGGTGGAGAATGTGGGCATTGATTGCTGGCCACCAAGCCAGTGGTTCCCCAAGGCGATAAGGTCCTGGAGGAGGGGAGTGTCGCAGAGACTTGTGGCCAGAAGAAGATTGCACTGGGAGAAGATTGCACCTGAAAAGTGAAACCAATGAGAACTGCACCAGAGCTTGACCAGGACAGGACTGGAGCAGGCTGGAACCTGGAGGTTCGCCCCAACCCAAAGGCAGGATGTGGGTCCCGGTGGTGAAAGTCAAGAGGGCGACAGGAGGACTGAGACCTCAAAGGAGCCAAGCTGTCCACCTTTGGAGCTGGATGGAGTAGCGAGCCCCACAAGCTTGGAGGAGGTTCTGACAGAGACAGACAACGTGGGAGAATAGGTACCGGGGTGTTACCACTTGGGGAACTCTGAGGGACTGTTGTTGTTGTGGGGAAAGAGGCCATGTATGGAAGACTTGCTGGGAGAGATAGCAGAGACAGGAAGGAAAATGCTGGACTTTGGGAGGTCAAAGCCGAAATGTATGGACAAGAGATATGGATAGCAAGTGTAACTATTGCCAAATGTAGGGCCATAGGAAAAGAGACTGTCCATTATAAAGGAAACCCTAGATGTAAAGCCTGGCAGGAGAGGCCTGCAGGCTATCAAGCAATGTGAATATGGGGTTGCAGGGAACCCTAGATGTGAAGCCTGGAAGGGGGGGGGGGCACAGGCAATTGAACTAATAAGGTGACTATGGGGTTAAGGGAACCCTAAGAGTTAAAGCCTGGCAGGGGAGGCCCGCAGGCTATCCACAAGGAGGTGAAGGAAGCTCTATTTATTGTTAAGATGTAAAACCTGGCTGGGGAGGCCCACAGGCTATCAAAGAAATGTATAGGCTTGATAGAAGGAATGTAGAAGATTGAAAGCCTAGTGGAGGATTATCTCCTTGGTAAGGAAACCCTACTAAAGACTGTAAACCTGGTGGAGGATTGTCTTCTAGGTAGGAAATGAGAGTTGCAAGGAACTCTATATAAATAATACCTGGTGGTATGGGCCAGGCTATAAAGGGGAGATGTGGAGACCAGGGAGCATTAAAGCCCAATTCGGGGTGCTAGACCCCTCAGTGAGAGAGTGTGTAAAGGTGATAGAATTAATGATTGCAGGAAAGCTTTCTATTTTGTATCAGATAGACTCACTTTTGGTAATGCTGTATTGGGGGGAAGGTGCGTGGCAGGGCTGAGCCACAAAATGGTGCCTGCCCTGCCAAGTGGACAACCTAAAATGGCCACCAAACAGGAAGTGGCTATGTTTGGGGAGTGGCCTGATGTATAAAGAGAGAAGAAACAGGAAAAAGAGAGACATTCTGCTCTGGACTACAGAGGAGAATGCATCTCCTGAAGAGGCTGCCTGGAAGGTTCCTGACCTGGATGCCTGGAGAGAGGTGGCCTGGACCTGGAGGTGGGAATCCTGTTAGCTAGCCATTGGACTGTGTTTGGCTAGGCTGAGCTGGATATAAATAGAGACATTATGGACTGGCCAGAGGCTTGGTGCCTGGCCTATGGACTGTTCATTGAATAAACTCTGTTTATATGAAACCCCTGGAGTGACATCCTACTTTGGGCTTGATTCTGCAAACACCTGCAGTGAAGTTGGGCCCTGCTACACTCCCTTTTCCAGCTTAACTTTTTGCACTTCACGCACATTACACCTGTGACATAAGCCTTACACACACTCATCAGAAGGGTCAGGGAAGTACTTTTTGTCATGCTAAACATCTCATGCGAATGCACCCTATGCTAAATATATGCACCTGTAGCCTCTGAAATCTGGGAATGTATCCCATTCTTTCCCTATCTTGCCCATCTATCTTACATCAGAAGCAAAAAGCCTGCTAGGGAGTCAGTTGGGCCATTAGATGACAAGGGAGTAAAAGGGGTGCTCAGGGAGGATGAGGACATTGCAGAGAAGCTGAATGAGTTCTTTGCATCGGTCTTCACTGTGGAGGGTTTGGGGGAGGTACCCATGCCTGATCCTTGCTTTGTGGGTGAGGAATTGGAAGAGCTGTTACAAATCAATGTGAAGTTGGAGGATGTTCTATAGCAAATTGACAAACTGAATACTGGTGAACAAGTCACCAGGGCCAGATGGCATTCACCCCAGAGTTCTGAAGGAACTCAAATATAAAATTGCAGGCCTACTGTTAGTAATTTGTAACCTGTCACTAAAATCTGCCACTGTACCTGAGGACTGGAGGGTGGCAAATGTAACCCCAATATTTAAAAGGGATCCAGAGGTGATCCTGGAAACTACAGACAGGTAAGCTTGACATCTGTGCCTGGGAAAATGGTGGAAACCATCATTAAGGACAGAATTACAAGGCATGTTGACAAACTTGGCTTAATGGGGAAGAGTCAGCACGGATTTAGTAAAGGTAAGTCATGCCTCACTAACCATGTGGACAAGGGAGACACAGAAAGCATTTGATAAGGTCCCTCATGAGAGACTCTTGAGAAAATTAAAAAGTCATGGGATAGGAGATAGTGTCTTACTATGGATCAGAAACTGGTTAAAAGATAGAAAGCAAAGGGTAGGACTAAATGG
>QEPC01015466.1:931398-941539 GCA_003113815.1 Sphenodon punctatus | reverse complement strand
TCCCAGATCCTTTTCCTGAGTGGTAACTCCTAGCTTAGTACCTAGCATTGTGTACTCATAGTTTGGGTTATTTTTCCCTATGTGCATCACTTTGCACATTAAATCTCATCTGCCATTTAGATGCCCAGGCACCCAGTTCTTCACAGTCTGTTCGTGTTTTAACTACCTTGAATAACTTGGTGTCATCTGCAGATTTGAACACCTCACTCTTAACACCCTTTTCCAGATCATTAATGAATACATTAAACAGTACCCGTCCCAATACAGATCCCTAGGGCACACCACTTTTTACATCTCTCCATTGTGAAAACTGACCATTCAGTCTTACTGTTTGCTTCCTATCCTTTAACCAGTTACCGATCCATAGTAAGACACTACCTCCTATCCCATGACTTTTTAATTTTCTCAGGAGTCTTTTATGTGGGACCTTATCAAATACTTTCTGGAAATCCAGGTACACTATATCTACTGGGTCTCCCTTGTCCACATGCTTATTTGCACCCTCAAAGAATTCCAACAGATTAGTTGAGGCATGACTTGCTAAATCTGTGTTGACTCTTCCCCATTAAGCCATTTTTATCAACATACCCAGTGATTGGTTTTCATGATAGTTTCCACCATTTTGCACAGCAGAGACGTCAAGCTTACTGGTCTACAGTTTCCAGAATCATCTCTGGATCCCTTTTTAAATATCGGGACTACATTTGCCACCCTCGGGTACAGTGGCAGATTTTAGCGATAAGTTACAAATTACTAACAGTAAGTCTGCAATTTCATATTTTAGTTCCTTCAGAACTCTGGAGTGAATGCCATCTGGTTCTGGTGACTTTTTAGGTGTTGGACACTTTGATGTCCAACACCCTTTGCACCACATAAAGGGTGTTAGACACTTTGATCGGGTCAGAAAAGAAAAAAGTAGGCTGAAGAAAGAGGAGAAATTGAGAAACTTGGACGGAATCTGAGCCCTAGGACTTATGAGTGCTTTGAGATAGAGGAAGAATTTGAAGTTTGGTGTAGAGAAGAGAATTGAGGAGCCAAGCAACACAATCAGAAGGTCAGGAGAGAATAATTATTCTAGTTGTATCAAAGTGGGCAGTTTAGAGAAGGATGAGGTGGGGGTATGAAAAGGAGGAGTTAAGCCTCTTCTTGGCAGGATCCAACATCAAAGCAAACCAATACCACTGGGAAAAGTGGTATTGAAGAGAAAGATGCAAAATATGGAAATACCATGGAGGGAAGGACAAAACTATTTAGAGGATACTTTGATACGAGAAAACAGTAGGGAGCAATTAAAGATCCAGATAATAGAAGTAGGATGTGGCAAAGTTGTAGTTGGGTTTTCAAAAGCACAGTATATCCTTTAAGCCCATTGTGTTGGTAAGAATGACTCGTACAGCTTGGTACAATATTGATTGAAAATAACTCTCATCTTATAATTTACATATTTCCACAATGATGAGCATAAAATACTGGCAGGAGAAACCTGATGGGTATATTTTTCTCACTGTGTGAGATGTTAGCTTTCCAGCAGTTTTCAGTTACATGTAAGCTTGATAATTGTATCTTTGAATGGAAAGCACTAACAATGAATGTTTTAACATTCAAAACCCACTACCTAGGGATACGGTTAATTTATTCTAACTCCAAGTCATTATCTTTTCAAGGACCTCAAGGTTTAGAGAAAGGCACGACTGATTAAAAAAACAACAAACAGTTGATCTTAATTTAGGACAGTGTTTGTTTTTGTTCCCTATTTACATATGAGACTGTTGAATCTGCATACTGTGTTTGGAGACCAAAATCTAATAGTTAGTTTTCAGACACTCTGCTTTGTACAAAATAGGAAGAAAGATGATAAAAGAGAAAATAGGCTGCTTGCCCACGTTCAGTAAGGGGTGGGGACTAACTCACGTTAGCACGGTCATGTGAAACCCCCAATCGTGGGCCTGGGGGTTTTAGAGTTATTTTTCCATTCCCTTGTTAAATTCAATAACGTGAGACAGGGCTCAAAATCCAGCCCTGTCTTTCATTATTGAATTAAATGGGGGAATGGAAAAATAACGGTAAAAGCCCAGGGCCCATGATCGAGGGTTTCACGTGACCATGCTAACGTGAGTTAAACTCACATTAGTCCTTGCTCCTTACTGAACACCAGCAAGCACCCAAAATAGTTCTGAACTATTTTATATTATTCACAAAACATGTTAAAATGAACAACATCACTATATAATTCTTACATAAGCAAACACAGGTTTAGTTAAAACTATATACAGTAAAACATTGCTACTCTGTATCTCTGTACATCTATAATCTAGACAGAAATCATGTTTCCTGAGATGCCCAGATGTTGGAGAGGAGGGAGGAGATAGTACTGCATTGTTCATATCACCAAAAAAATATTTATTTATTCCAATTTTTATCCCATCCTACCCAAATAGGCTCAGGGTGGCTTACAAATATAAAAGCAGATAAAACAGATTTAAAAATTCCCTAAACCCTCCACCCACTAACTTTTTTGGTAACCTCTCCCAACCCTATCCCTGTCTGCCAAATGTCTGGGCAAACAAAAAGGTTTTACATCTCTTCCAGAAGATGAGCAGGCTTGGGCTTAGGAGGACCTCCAACGGGAGAAAGTTCGATAATTGTGGGGCAGCCACCGAGAATGCCTCTCTGTGTGCCCTTGTAAAAAGTTAATGGGCAGATGGTACCTGCAACACGGAAAATGGATTTCATTCAGGAGATACATGAAGATGGTGAAAGATTGGAAAAAGGGATAATTTTGCATATGACTTGATTTCCAACCCCCCTGTTTTGAACTCTGTTCTACAAATCTGTATTCACACTAGCTGAGCAATCTTCTTGTATAACTTTAGCCTGCACCTGGTAATTTTCTCAAGTGCAATAAACTATAGCAAGTGTTCAGTTGAAATCTTCCACACTAGCAGGTTGTTCTATAATTATCTATCCTCGAGTTTTTTGCATCTACATCTGGTTCATCTAGTACTGGCCACTAGGGGCGGGAAAACCGGTAAATCCGGTATCCGATAATGCCGGTACCGGGTGTACCGGCATTATCGGATTCGACCCGGTAAATCCAGTCCGGGTACCGGATTCCGGGTACCAGATTTTTTTACATTGCAGCCATTTAAAAATGGCTGCAATGTAAAAACGTAAAGCCTTAAAAAGTTAAAAAAAACAAACCCTCCCTGAGTCCAGGCTGCGCGGGTGGAAGGGGGGACACCCCCCACCCACCCTGCCCAGCCTGGATTTTTGTTTAAAAAAAGACTCAGAGGCGAGCCCACCCCCCAGCACCAGCGGCCGCGGCGTCCCCGCAGCCGCCGGTAAGTATGACCCGATCCCTGGGGGGGGTGTTTAACACCCCCCCAACCCCCCAGGGATCACCCCTACTAAAGTTCAGTGCTTGCTTACCTTGCGGAGCTCCGGGTGCGGCGGCGGCGGGCGGTCCGGCGGCCTCAGCGCCGGCTGTGGCTGCCGGCGTCAGAGACGCTCTAGGCCTTCCGGGGAACTTCCGGGTTTCCCCGGAAGGCCTAGAGCGTCTCTGACGCCGGCAGCCACAGCCGGCGCTGAGGCCGCCGGACCGCCCGCCGCCGCCGCCGGAGCTCCGCAAGGTAAGCAAGCACTGAACTTTAGTAGGGGTGATCCCTGGGGGGTTGGGGGGGTGTTAAACACCCCCCCCAGGGATCGGGTCATACTTACCGGCGGCTGCGGGGACGCCGCGGCCGCTGGTGCTGGGGGGTGGGCTCGCCTCTGAGTCTTTTTTTAAACAAAAATCCAGGCTGGGCAGGGTGGGTGGGGGGTGTCCCCCCTTCCACCCGCGCAGCCTGGGAGGGGGAGGGGGAAGAAATTCATTGATTTCAATGGGGACACAGCGCCCCATTGAAATCAATGAAATAAAACTGGTACCGGCATACCGGATTTAATCCGGGAATCCGGTTTTTAGAGAACCGGTAACCGGTAAATCTGGTAGCCGGTAATGGGCCCGGGGTCCCACCTCTACTGGCCACTGTCAGATACAGATTGCTGGAAGGGAAAGATCACCAATTATGGTAATTCCTATGCAGCCAGAGCTATGTCAGACTCAGATGGTATTTACAGAAAAAGGTAAATAGAATTCTGTGAGCCTATGTATATGCTTCTACTGAAGGGGAGAGATGATATATTTTAACTTTTAAAAGGACTGAAACAAATATGTAGCTGAAGAAAATGGAATATTTGATAAATTGCACAAACACACTTTTGAACTTGAAATGGAAATTCACATCGTGTTTGCAAATGAAGTTTGCAAGGGGGTTTGATGTTTTCTGTCAGTTACATCCATTTTGGTTGTTATTGCCAGAATTTAATCAAAACACAGATAAATTTAACCAAGAAACTGGTGTCCCTTTTTAAAAGTCACAGTGGTAGAAACAAAGTGTCTGTTTCACTTTTGTGTAATTCAGTTAGATTGTTTGTGTTGAACTATTACTTTGATTTGTTTGACTTAAAACCAGCTAAGTGAATTAAATGAAGTTGAATCAATGTCAAATTTTGACATTTTAAAACATAGACTAAGCAAATTACATAAAGTTGAATTTCACAAACATTTGCAGTGGTGAACTTTGACTATTCTTTAAAGGAAACAAACATTTGAATTTGATTTACAAATTGGGACGCTTCTATTAGCCTCAGCCCTACTTTTAGAGTTAAAATATACATTGGAAGTATGCTTTAATAAACAAATAAGGTCAACCAGAGATAAGCGCTGTCTTTTGTAAATGAACATGCTTGGGAGCAATGCTGGATCTAGGGAGGTTGAGCCCCCTTTCTGACATAGGAATGTTTGATGAACTCTGCATTAGAAAAAGGAAAATGCTATTGTAATTTATTTTTGTTGTTCAGTTAAACATAGCATCCCCTTTAGGGGTTAGGGTTGTGGGCATGTTAGGCATAGATGTTATGCACATGTTTCTAGTTAACTCATGAGCCCCATGAATTGAGAGACCCCTCCTAAATTGCTGAGGGCCCTGCATAGGCTGGGGCTCCACACATTTGTGGTTCTGTAGGCCCATATTCTTCCCCAGTTCTTCTCACACTCATGCTGTTGTTCCAAGTTTATTCATAGACTCCAGGTATTGGTGGCTCCTTGTGTGGTAGGGGTGGGCATTCAAATTAAATCTGTAATTGCTAGGGGTGGGACTTTCAGTTTTGGTTTTAACCAAGACAACCCAAAAATGACTCTCTCAGTTTAAAAACAAAGGATCCAAAAATTGGGCCATCTTGGTTTGGTTATTGAATGGGTTATGGCCCATTAGTTGCAGGCGCATCTGGACGGCATTGGTTTTCTTGATCCCATGCAATCTGGCTTTCATCTGGGTTATGACACGGAGATGGTGCTTATGGCCTTGGTCGATGACCTCCTGGTGGAACTGGACAGGGGTTGCATGACACTGCCGGTTCTACTAGATCTATCACTTGCTTTTGACACTGTGAATCATGAAATGTTGGCAACACGTCTGCGGGACCTGGCCGGGGTGGATGGAACCATCTTGTGATGGTTCCGTTCCTACCTCGCAGATAGAACTCAGCGGGTGGTGCTAGGGGATTGTATATCGTCCCTGGGGGCCTCCTGTGTGGGGTTCCATTCTGTCCCCTCTCTTGTTCCATGTGTATATGAAGCTGCTAGGGGAGGTCATGCGTAGGTGGGGGACAGGGTTTATTGCCATCAATACGGGGACAACACCCAGCTGTATCTTTTTGTTTTCAACCAACCCAGGCCTTGCTGTCTTATTGCTGTCCTGGCGCTTGGCCTCTGTGGGGGATTGGATGAGGTTGAGCTCGATTTCCTGCTCTGCACCCCTGCACGTCTCTGCCAGCAAAGCCGCGCACGGGGAGGGGTGGCAGCTTTCAGACTGACTGATCCCCGTGTATATTCAGGCTATGCATTCCCCCGCAGCCCAAATATGTGCTGGGGGGGTGGGGGAGTAGGGGTGGGGTGGGGATGTCTGAAAGTGACCTTAGTCCTGACAAGACACAGGTGATGCTGGTGGACTGGGCTGGTGATCTGGAGGAGGAGGTCGCCCCTGTTATTGGGGGTATCCGTCCTCCCATTGTTTCCCTGGGTATGGAGGCTGGGGATGCTCCTGGACTCACATCTATGCCTGGATTTCCAGGTGTTGGCTGTGGCCAGGAGCGCCTTTTGCCTATTATATTTGGTGAAGAGGTTCTGCCCATATGTTTTGGATTCTAATCTCGCCACCGTCATCCATGCGTTCATCACCTC
This sequence comes from Sphenodon punctatus, assembly GCA_003113815.1. Lineage (NCBI taxonomy): Eukaryota > Metazoa > Chordata > Lepidosauria > Sphenodontia > Sphenodontidae > Sphenodon > Sphenodon punctatus. The sequence goes on along the minus strand of QEPC01015466.1, from coordinate 935,259 downwards.
AAGGCTGAATTACTGCAATGAATTATACGTGGGGTTGCCCTTGGTGATGGTTTGGAAGTTGAAGCTAGTGCAGAATGCGGTGGCTGGCCTACTTACTGGGGCAGACCACAGGGAGCACGTTAAACTGGTGTTCCAGGCACTGCACTGACTGCCTATTGTCTTCTGGGTCTGATTCAAGATGCTGATTTTGACCTTTAAAGCCCTTCACGACCTGGGCCCTGCTTACTTGAGAGATCTCCTCACCCCCTGGAATCCTGGGTGGCCCTTGTGGTCATCTGGGGGCATTCTCCTGGAGGTCCTGTATTATCGGTGTGTCTGAGCAGACAGGAGGGTGCTGCACCATTGCTCTGGAATGCCCTCCTGATGGAGGTTTATCTCAGCCCAAATCTCCTTGCTTTCCAGTCAAACTGTAAGACCTGGCTTTTTTGTCAGGCATTAGGTGTGTGTGTGCAATCGGGGGGGGGGGGGTTGGTTTAGTTTGGTTGGGATGGGGTTTTTATGCATAGACCTGGTTTTATGTATTTTATGTATGTTTTTGTATTTTTATATTTTTCTATATTAATGGTTTATTGTTGTTATATTTGTATTTTGTGAGCCACAATAAGACAAGAGGGGCGAGGTAGAAATATTTCTAAATAAATAAAAGTTTGGATCTGTACCTTCCCATTGAAGTCAATGGGGAAATCTGGGGCATACCCCTGGGGCATGTACTTAGCAGTCCGCGGGCCTCGGAGGGTGGAGATGAGGAACCACTGTCTCCACTGCTGGCAGGGCTGGGATGCCTCCGCAGCCGGGTGGCCCATCTTCCCAGGGTGCGCTGCCGGTCAGAGCTCTGCTGCCAGGATGACGGGTCACCTCCATGTAGGCAGCTGTGGAGGCGGCTCAGCCTCCCATCAGCAGAGCTCTGACCACTATTTAATGGGTAGAAAGTCTACCAGGGGCCACAACTGGAAGGCTGCACTGGAGATGGCTTAGTTAAGCCTGACAGGCCCTGGCAGACCCTTCTTCTTAGGCCACACTACCAATGCACATGCACAAAATGGCAACAGGGGACATTTTGCACATGTCCAGTCTTTTCCCAAAATGGCACCGTTTGTATCGGCACCATTTTGAAAAAGGACAACCTTTTCTGTGCATGTGTGGAGCCACTTCACTTTATTGTTTAATGAGATGCACCAATATAATTATGACAAATTATTCTGATACCCTATCTGACCTTGGTAATTCAAGTGATGCATGATCTAACAAGGTGTTATAGGATGGTTAAAGTACAAAATTTCAAGATGTATATGTAATTTCCATTAAATAGTGGTACATAGAATATGGCATAAAGGTCTTAACTTTTCCATTGAACACTGGGAGATAAAGGATTTATCATAGTTGGAGATTATACTCTGTCATCTATATCTATCATAAATGGAGAGTAACCTGACAGATGTGTACAACCAATATTTGCAATGTTTAGAAGGAGAAGATGAAAGAAAGAGATTAAAGCAGAAGGCATCTGGATTAATATGTCAGAATTTAAAAAAATTAGTTTCAATTTAATAAATTACATAATGCAGCTTGTTAGCTTTTACACACAGACACAATGCAAAGAAAGGAAAAGCAAACTCTGGCTTGAAATAGTAGCTGTGCCACAAGTATCCACTCAGGGCTGTGGAAATTTGTTCCACGTAGGACTAGACCCAGGTTGAGACCCTTTAGAGGACAGTAAGCAGCTTGGGTTGCATATAGATGTGAGCAAGACCAAGATGGTGGCACGGTCAAAATTATAGAGGGGAATATTTTCCCCACAAATTTCCTCCTATCAGAGACCCAGGGTCATAGAGACAAGGATTTTGTTGTGAGGGATCCAGGATCCACTTTAACAAATTATAGGCCAAATGTATGCATCTAGTTAATGATATTGTGCAGGAGAATGGAAGAGAACAATACAGATAAATAACGTGTAGCAAGGTGGACAGTTTGGAGATCTTCATTTACCTGGGAAACTTCATCATATGGAATAATCAGGGCCAGTGTTGCTACAGGGCAACCTGGAGTCAGGGACGGCCTTACCATGGGGAAGTTAGGGGTGGCCTCCCAGGGCCCCATGGTTTTTGTTTTTTTGTTTTTTTAAATCTGGTCAGGTGGGAGGGGGGGCAGCAGGAGGGAGGGAGAGGCAGAGTCCCTGCCTCTCCCACAATCTGCACCCCTCCCGCCACAGCCGGCACAATCTTGGCCAGGGGGAATGAGAGACAGAAGCCTCCCTCAGTTCCCCTGGCCTAGAGACTGACAGGCACTGAGGAGGGGGCGAGTGACAGAGAGGCGGGGTCTCTGCTTCTTACCTCACTTCCACCGGAAGTGAGGGAGAAAAAGGCAGAGGCCTGTCTCTCCCTCACGCCGCTGGCCCCCTCCACTGCCTGCCTCACTGTTTTGGCCAGGGGAACTGAGGGAGAGGTGGGGCTTCTGCCTCTCAATCTCCCGGCCGAGATTGTGCTGGCAGCGGAGGGGGGGGGGAGGCACTGGGCTCAGGCCAGAGGTGGCAGCGGCAATGACGGTGGCACCGGAAGTGGATCAGGCAAGTGATCCAGTCAGAATCCATATGGCCACTCAGGCTTGGGGATGGGCAGAGGGGAGTGCCCCGAGTGCAGGCCCGGGTAGCATGCCACCCCCTGAGCCGGAAGGTATAGGGCCCTGAATTTCTTCCCCACCCTGGGCTCCACTTATGGTAAGGCTGGCCCTGTCTGGAGCACCTGAACTGGGCTCTGTCATTTTTTCTACTTATGGAGGTCCTGGTTTTTGGCCCCTGTTTTCCTCAGCATAGGGTTTGGGGCCCTCATTCTTTCCCAGTTGGGCCCTAAACACAACCATGGGGTCCCATGTAAGGTGCCCCTGAGGGAGGGACCAGCAGGGGCCCTACATATTATCTTCATCCTGGGCCCTGTAAATTTTTAGGACAGCCCTGGGGATGCTGATTGTTCTAAGTAGAATAAAAGTAGGATAAATTTGGCATATGCAGTTCTGAGTAATTTGATTTGAACTTGAGATGATAAGGGGATCTCTCTAGACACAAAAACGACATCGCCCAAGACATGTGTGTTCAATCCTGTTTAATGGGGCAGACATCTGGACACTCAAGACTGCTGGTCTTTGCAATGAAATGGTAAAGATGGTTGCTTTCAGTAAACTGGCAGGACCATGAAATTGTCAGAATAATAAATGGTGCAAAAGGGACAATAGTTGATGTGATAATAAGGGAAGAAGCTTCAACTCTTTACACACATCTGCTGGATGAAAAATTACCATTTGCTAAAGACTCTGGTGTTTGATCTTGTAGAGGTCAGTATACCAAGAAGCAGACTATACAGGAAGTTGATGGATTACCATCCATAACAGAGTTGGGTGGAAGGGGCCTAAAGATCCTATATGGCAAAATTCAGGTTAAAGCAAAATGGAAAGTGGAGCACACATGACTGGCTTTTATGATGTTTAGACTATGGAAGGAAAGCAAGGAGGGAGAGCTAGATTTTGATCTCACTCTGATTTTAGTGAGGTTCAGAGCTCTAGTCTGTCATCCATAGTCTTATCAATGACACACTACTAAAATTATAGAGTGGCAGGATCCACTCTATAGTTAAGGAGTGTTGCATGCTCCATTATAAAGCCCCAATATTCTATGAATTATAAAATTGACATGATTATTGCTACAATCATGTAAAGTGTGTTGAAGGCTCGCTGGAGAAAGTGGTCCATGCTGTCGAAAGGTCAGCTGAATCGGGTGGATAACAGCTGAAATATTGCAGTTTGAAAACTGCACTTTGAAGTCTGTTTTTTTCAAAGGTTAATCTCAATCTCGGCAGGGTAAAGGGGTTTTGT